>OZ010794.1:81498281-82076281 GCA_963932465.1 Maratus speciosus
TGTATTTCCGTTTACTTATCATAAATCTGAATTAGGTTTTAATTTTATTCAGAAACTTCTCCATCAGTATATACAGAAAATCCTCTTTTTTTCCTTTCCAAATAAACGGAGAAGCATTTCTTTTCTCCCAGAAATAAATGCATCTCCGCATAAATATTTTTTCCATCTATTTAGTATCAAATTTCATATGTGATTTCCAATTTCTTTCTGTAACATGTCCATCAATACTTATAGAAAATCCTCTTCTTCAAACGAACAGAGAGGCATTTACATTCATTAAAAAATAAATGCATGTCCACATAAATATTTTATTTCCGTTTACATCAGCGTCAATCTGCATGAGATTTCTAATATTTTTCAGCAACATCTCCTTCAATAATTATAGAAAGTCATCTTTTCTTATTAAACAAAGAGGCATTTATTTTTTACTTGAAATAAATGCATCTATGCACAAATAATTTATTATTATCCACTTTATCAAAAATCTCCATGAAATTTCCAATTTTATTCTGCAACTTCTCCATCAGCACTTATAGAAAATCCTCTTTTCCAAATAAACGGAGTGGCATTTACTTTCTTCCAGAAATAAATGCATCTCCGCATAAATATTTTATTTGAATCTACTTTAGCATCAGTCTGCATGAGAATTCCATTATTTCAGTAACGTCTCTGTCAATGCTTATACATAATCCTTTTTTGTCGTTTCCACATAAAAGGAGAGGCATTTACTTTCTCCCAGAAATAAATGCATCAACGCATAAGTATTTTATTTCCATCTACTCTAGTATCAGTCTGCATGTGATTTGCAATTTCTTCAGTAGCTTATCCATGAATACTTGTAGAATACTTACAGCATTTAGAAATCTCCGCATAAATATTTTATTTCCATCTACTTTAGTATCAGTCTGCATGCGATTTCCATTTTCTTTCAGTAACATCTCCGTCAATAATTATAGAAATTCATCTTTTCCAATTAAACGGAGATGCATTTACTTTTGTCTAGAAATAAATGCATCTCCGCATAAACATTGTATTTCCATTTACTTATCATAAATCTGAATTAGATTTTAATTTTATTCAGCAACTTCTCCATCAGTATATAAAGATAATCCTCTTTTTTTCCTTTCCAAATAAACGGAGATGCATTTACTTTCTCCCAGAAATAAATGCATCTCCGCATAAATATTTTTTCCATCTATTTAGTATCAAATTTCATGTGATTTGCAATTTCTTTCAGTAACATGTCCATCAATACTTATAGAAAATCCTCTTCTTCAAACGAACGGAGAGGCATTTACTTTCATCGAGAAACAAATGCATCTCCGCTTAAATATTTTATTTCCGTTTACATCAGCATCAATCTGCAAGAGATTTCTAATATTTTTCAGCAACTTCTCCTTCAACAATTATAGAAAGTCATCTTTTCTTATTAAACGAAGAGGCATTTACTTTCTACCAGAAATAAATGCATCTACGCACAAATAATTTATTATTATCCACTTTATCATAAATCTCCATGAAATTTCCAATTTTATTCTGCAACTTCTCCATCAGTACTTATAGAAAATCCTCTTTTCCAAATAAACGGACAGGCATTTACTTTCATCATAAATAAATGCATCTCCGCATAAATATTTTATTTCCATGTAATTTAGCATCGGTCTGCATGAGATTTCAATTATTTCAGTAACGTCTCTGTCAATGTTTATAGATAATCCTTTTTTGTCTTTTCCACATAAATGGAGATTCATTTACTTTTGTCTAGAAATAAATGCATCTCCACATAAACATTTTATTTCCATTTACTTATCATAAATCTGAATTAGATTTTAATTTTATTCAGCAACTTCTCCATCAGTATATACAGAATATCCTCTTTTTTCCTTTCCAAATAAACGGAGAGGCATTTACTTTCGCCTAGAAATAAATGCATCTCCGCATAAATATTTTTTCGATCTATTTAGTATCAATCTTCATGTTATATCTAATTTATTTCAGCAATTTCTCCATCCTTACTTGTAGATAATCATCTTTTGACTTTTCCAAATAAACGAAGTGGCATTCACATTCTTCCAGAAATATATGCACATTCGCATAAATGCTTTATTTCCAACTACTTTAGTGTTAGTCTTCATGTGATTTCCAATTTCTTTCAGTAACACCTCCATCAATAATTATACAAATTCTTCTCTTTCAATTAAACGGAGAGGCATTTATTTTCGTCTAGAAATAAATGCATATTCGCATAAACATTGTATTTCCATCTACTTATAATAAATCTGTATGAGATTTTCAAATTTATTCAGCATCTCCTCCATCAATACTTATAGAAAATCGTCTTTTCCAATTAAACGGAGAGGCATTTACTTTCACCCAGAAATAAATGCATCACTGCATATGTATTTTATTTTCATCTACTTTAGCATCAATCTGCATGAGATTTCCCATTTTTCAGTAACTTCTCTATCGATACATATAGAAAATCCTCCTTTGTACTTTAGTATCAGTCTGCCCCGAGATTCCCAATTTTTTCAGTAACATGTCCATCAACACTTAAAGAAAATCCCCTTTTCTATTTTCAAAATAAACGGAGAGGCATTTACTGTCTCCCAGAAATAAATGCATCTACGCATAAGTATATTATTTCCATCTGCTCTAGTATCAGTCTGCATGAGATTTCCATTATTTCAGTAAAGTCTCTGTCAATTCTTATAGATAACCCTTTTTTGTCTTTTCCAAATAAACGGAGAGGAATTTACTTTCTCCAAGAAATAAATTCATCTCCGCATACTTATTTTATTTCCATCTACTGTGCATGTGATTTGCAATTTCTTTCAGCTGCATCTCCGTCAATAATTATAGAAATTCCTCTTTTCCAGTTAAACGGAGATGCATTTACTTTTGTCTAGAGATTAATGCATCTCCGCATAAACATTGTATTTCCATTTACTTAACATAAATCTAAATTAGATTTTTATTTTATTCAGAAACTTCTCCATCAGTATATACAGTAAATCCTCTTAAATATAGTAATACAGTAATACTTAAATACAGTAATTTCTCTATTATTACTTAGGAAAAGCTCTTCTTCAATTTAATGAAAAGGTATTTACTTTCTTCTAGAAATAAATGCATCTTCGCATAAATATTCGATCTCCGTCCTCTTTCGGTGCAATATGCTATGAGTTTTATCATGTTTTTTCTACAATTTCTATATTATTATTTATAGAATGCTCTTCTTGAAATCAACAGATAGGTTTTTATTTTTCTACATAAATAACTGCACGTTCGCATTAAAATATCACTTTTTCCTTTTCTCGTATTATAATACAGGGTGGTTATAATTAAACTTCCCCTATAAACAGCATCCTACAGCGCAAACGGGTGAACGGAATGCAATGAAATTTGGTATATAGATTATACACGAGATGTGCTCACGGATTTTCGAAAAAAAAATTAGTTCCAAAATGTCCACCAGAGGGCACCTTTTCCGGAAAAAACATTAAATTTAACACAATAAACGACTAAAACGGAATACAGAAATAATATTAACAATCCAGAACAAGAATTATGAGTAATAAAATGTAAAACCGGCTGTTTTGGCAGTTTATTGCGTTAAATTTAATGTTTTTCCGGAAAAGGAGCCCTCTGGTGGACATTTTGGAACTATTTTTTTTTTCAAAATTCCGTGAGCGCATCTCGTGTCTAGTGTATACTGTATATACCAAATTTCGTTGCATTCCGTTCACCCGTTTGCGCTGTAGGATGCCGTTTATAGGGGAAGTTTAATTATAACCACCCTGTATATATGAATATTAAATATTTCTTCTGTGATATTTCTATAATTATTCAAAGACTTTCTTGAGATTTCTTGAGAGATTCTTGAAGTCAAAGGCGTGGCTATCATTTTACTTCAGAAATAAAATCGTATCTTCCTTAAAAAATTTTTCAAATGCAATGTAACCACTACTATAAAACTAACTGGATTTAACTGTTCTGCCAACGAATTTCTAAAAATCATAACGTAAAAAATCAAGGTAAATGAAACGTTTGACAATTTCTTTCATCTTTAAATTCTTTTTTATAGTAGTAGAGAAAATATAACTCAAATTGTTTAATGACAATTTTCCTTAAAATATTAGAATCTCAAAATAACTGAATATCGCTAAAATGATAAATCTATAAGCATTAAATGTTTTATTTTTCGATGAAAATGTTTACCTATACCTATTTATGCATTCTATTTATTTGACATTCATTGTATGTAAAAATTTACGATTGTGGCAGTAATCACTATTATCAACAATGAAGCAATACAATATTTATTACAGCGAAATTTCATCTTTTAAAAGACCCTAACACAACGTTCTGTTTACTTATACTTTAGTACTTATAGAAGGAAAATTCTAAAGGTAATACATTTACATTCTGAAAGATTACGTGTATATGAATTCTAAGTAATGGTAATTAACATTGGCAAAGCGTGATGTACCATAATGGAAAATCTCGCATTATATAGAATTTCACTCCGTATTTTGAAGAAAGTATATGCTAGTGTGCGCGTTCCATTTCATTTCGTTCACATATCGCCACGTAGACACACAAACACTCACATACATGTAGATAAATAATGTCAATGGATTACAGAATTACAGAAAAAAAACATAATGGTAAAAATGTGAACGACAAGTAGAACATTAATCCTTATTTAAGTAACTTTTATTTCATAAAAAAATGAATTTGCAGCAATTTTCAATCTCTATCTACAATTTTGTTCATTCATAGTTTTGGTAAATTTATATTTTTAAATTCCGTTTGAGTTCTTGTAATTTTTTTTTCTTTACTCAGAAATAAGTCCATTTATTTTGGCTCCACATTTTGTCGGTCACACGAAAAAATTTCATTTACGCTCTACAATTGCTGTTGTTGCCGATTTTGTCAAAATAACTGGCAATAACATGTGCATCAATCATTACTAATATTATCCTTTTTAACTCGTAATTTTCAGCACAAATTGAAGTAGTTGATCACAAATTTCAATACGTAGAGCTGAATACAAATCAAGGTATCATAAGCCAACCTCAAGGGTCTCTCAAATAACAAATTCTCATATTTTGAAAGGTTTTCATTTAATTGCAAATAGGGATTATCGCTCGAGAGTTTTTAATCACCCGTTTCCGAAGTTCGTATCAGGAATTTTTGCGTTTCTCTTTTAACAGATATCTCCTATCACCAAGTCCGAAATTCATGCTCCGGGGCAGTATTCTGTGGAAACCCGGCACGCCCGATGCATGCATACTTAGGACCGGGAGGTGGTTCTCCATGACCTATCATGTGTTACTTTTACAGAAACATATTGCATTTTACAAAATATCTTTACAGTATTATTTCTAAAAAATGTTCTCTGCTAGAACAACAGGCTTTCACCCGAAATAGAGATCATCATAAAGAAAAGCCCCCGTACAAATGTTTCAAAAAAGATATAGAAACAGTAATAGATCGGGAGACCGCAGCACAGACCTCATCGAATTCACAGCTAAAATTTCAGAATTATTTAAAACTCGATTCTCATATTAAAACGCAATCGGTCTGCCGAGTCACATTTTGGGAAAACTCTTGAAAACCCGATTTAACGGTTCACTTGTAGGTTTACCATTGTGTTTTCCTGCACCCAAAGGTATCAAAACATGGAGGACTGGGAGCAGGAAAACACAATTGTAAACTTACGAGTCAACCGTTTTAATCGGGTTTTTTTGGCGTTTTCCACCAAGATAGGACTTGGCAGACCAATTGCGTTTTAATATGTGAATCGAGTTTTAACTAATTCTGGAATTTCAGCCTTGAACTCGATGAGGTGATTATCTCTGCTGCCGCCACCCGGTCTATAAGCAAACTGGTTCAAAATCACGGAATACTCGATTTCAGCCTATGCCTATGTTACACTATATTATACAAGTAATTTTTCAGTTAGAACATTAAAATATTATGTTTTCCTAGCGAAATTTATATTGTTCCTATTATATTATCTAAAGATTTTTTTGATAGTTTATCAATGATAATTTAAATACAATATTTTGTTTAATAGCGTTTCTTATTATATATATGTATGTATATTAAAGTAGAAAAATATAGTCAAATTTAAAAGGAATTATGCTTTCCATTCTTTTATGCGTTTTCACAGTATTTACGTCTCATACATTATTCAATTAAAAAAAATTCAACATTTCATAGAACCTTGTCAATTTTAAAATAAAAAGAATTAACTTAATTCTGTAGTATACAATGTTACTGAAATTTCTGATTTAAAAAGGCCATTCGATTAAAATACGCATGTGATTACATCTATAGTGAGTGGTGAACAAGTTATAATTTTCTAAGAAAAAAGGATACTACTACATACTTGGAAAATGGAACAGCACAATTTGAAAACCGTGAGGGTCTTTAGGAAAAATGGCATAAACGACCTAGACTCATTTCAAGAAATAAGTTACAAAAATAATAAGCTATGGTAACGTATTACCAAGTTACTGATGGAACAATGGCACCCTATTATATAAAACTATTGTTTTTCATCTCTACTTGAAATACTTGGAAACAGACTCGTGACTGTGATTTATCGTGAGTGGATGAGAATACATTACTAGACTCGTGAACTTTGCTCTTCCAGGAACATTCTGAGATGTTATAACTGAAAGCTGTAAAAACTCTTTTCTTTCTTCTATTTTTGGAAGAAAAAAATTTCATTTTCGTATATAAAAATGTGATTTGGAGCATAAAATTTTTCAGCAAGACATTAGGAACTAATTTTTAGAAAAATTTAAGAAAAGTGATACATCTGAAGTTAGATATATGCACTTAAATATTCGCAACTGGTCTTTATATAATCATAGGCACTTTCTTCATATAGACGCCTTCGCGTTTTTAGAAAAGCTTGGTTGAAATCACACTTAAGCGATTCATATTTCTTACTAAATGATAGCAGCTTTGACAAAAAAAAAAAAAAAAAAAAAAAAAAAAAAAAAAAAACCTCGATTAACTATAAGGCTTTTTTATGTACGTATCTAACAAAAATTGCTTCTGATTATACACATTGGGTAAATTTCTTTTGAATGTATTTAAAACGGATAAATAGTTTCTTTAACTTAAATACAATGTGGAAATATTGGAAAAGTTACTTTTAGGAACTAAACAGTGAATACTTTGTCAGAAATTACGGGTGAATTTCTTCATTTTGTACAAATACAGTTTTCTCCATCAAGGCCCCTATCACAGAGAAGTACTTAATCCTGTAGGATGGTCTGAATACACTTTAATTTATAGTCTGAAACATGAATCCTAATACACATTAAGCAAAGCAGATGGGACTTACCCCGGTACACAGCAACATTGCTCGCCTAACGGGAGTGATCGAATCATCGTATAGTCCAGTCACCCGGAGAGTAAAATTCAAAGGCATGATGCGGATTCATAAAGATGGGCTAAGCTCTTGATAATTTGCAGAAACCTTATCCATATACATTGGGATCGATGGAGAATAGTGGCGATAGAAACATATTCCGGGCTCTAAATCTCCTTCTGAAAACTAAAATTAATTGTCCCTCAAGATCTTACTTATCTCATTTACACTTTACTACTGATACGCGAAGAACATTCATTGTTATAAATTACTTGTCTAATTGTTGACCGATTGTTGTCCCATTGTTGAATTGAATTGAATTGTTGTTTTACTGTGTTTTGAAAAACAAAAATGCGTTCATTCGAAAAATCATCTGGCGTTATCGCTGACACGTGCAAATAAAATCCATTGTTAAAAGATATTTCCGATGTTTATCCAATTGTTGAATTGAAAACAATTGTTTTTAGAATTTTTTTATTAACTCGCTTTGTAGGTGTGTATTGTTTAAATCTTTCGACGTTAGATTCACCCACTTCCAAATAAGTTATTTACCTAAAATTTGGCACACTTATAAAACTTGCATGGCAATACAATTAAAAACAGAAAAAATTGGATCATTTTCGAGCGATAAAGCACCACAAAACATCGGCCCAAAACTTGCATATTCCCTATAGAAGTAACATTACAGTTATTTAATTTTAATTCAGAAAGATCCATTGTTTCAATTCTAATACATTATAACCATACTGTTGTCCTCTGCATTATGATGTCAGCATTGCACGACGCTCAGATGTGTGCTTTATAATATAGGTTAACTTTTAGAAATTCACCTCTAAAGTAATTGTTTTGTAAACATTTACCCAATTCTCGTACGTTTCAACATTTTTTGAATATTCGCTAGCGTTAACTTCTCGCCATGTTTTGCGACAAATAAATAAATACAACAAAATTTGGTGCCAAAATACTGAAAGTAAGGAAGCCCACTTGTCTAAAACTGGCTAACATGCTGAAAATCTCATTGAACAACCCGTGAATTCAATATTCACGAAATCTGGCAATGAAACTTCTACAATCGGTTAGCATATAAGCAACCTTTACATGGATACGGACATGGGAAAAAATCCTACGCTGTGATTGGCTAATGTTATGGAGCAACGTCAGGCGTCCCGAGTCTGTGGTCACGGACGACCACGTTTTTCGCCGTAGTGCAGGAGAGAGAGAACAACAATCCAGCATGTCTTTATGATGTCCGATACACAAGAGTATTTAAAATAACAAATGTGGAATCTCAAAGAAAAAAATATCAATATTTGAACGATTATCCATTTCCGTTTCGTTCATCGTAATATCGTATGATTAAAGCGACTCAAAATCGAATGATCTCCAAAAATCCAACGCTAGTTGGATGAATATTTAAAATACTTTATCTGCATTTTTACAACGTAGCTACAACAGTATGGAATTATTGCTTTATGAGATTAAGTTTATTCGATATAATACTAAACTATATAAAAAAATCCAGCTGGAATGTGCTTGAAGATTTCTTCGATATTATTAACATTGCTTCTAATAATAACAATGCTATTTTTCTGAATTATTTCATTATTAAACTGTTTCGGCAAATCAGTTCCATCAAAATTTAATACAGATAAATCCATTTTAGAAATACAAAGTAGGTTTATCTATAACACCGATCCGGAAAACGACTTTCCTACATGTGTCAACAAAACATGGAAACGCAAACGCCTTTTTATTCCCGGTAAAAGGGGCGAAAGACAACGTCCTTTAATAAATTCCCGTTAAAGGGACGATAGAACAGATCAGCCAATCACAGCACAGGATGTTTTTCCATGTCCGTATCCATGTAAAGGTTGCTTATATGCTCTCTTGAAAAATCATTTGTTTGTGAAATATGTTCCAAAGGGTTTTTTCAGAAAACTAAACTAAGACAACATCTTTTGGTACATACAAGTGAATAACCTTTTATTTGGAAATATGTTCCAAGGGGTTTACTCAGAATACTAAACTAAGAAGTCATCTTGTCACTCATACAAGGAAGAAACCATTCGTTTGCAAAATATGCTCCAAAAGATTTTCTAGACATTGTTATCTAAGAAAACATCTTTTGACTCATACAGATGAAAAATCCTTTGTTTGTGAAATATGTTCCAAGGAGTTTTCTCAGAACAGTGATCTGTGAAAGAGTTTTTATCTCATACGAAACAGACACCCCTCAAAATTCTCTTTATATTTTTTTGTCGAAATTGAGTATGAACTCTATATATATTTGTTGTATTTACTATTAATACATCTCTTGTGTTTTAGCATTTAATAAAAAAATGTGAAATTCTTCCATAATTGTCATAGTTTTCATTTTGAAAAGAAGCAAATAACTTCGGACCTATTCATTAGATTTCAGTTAACTTTTATGTAAAGCCTTTTTGGTAGTTACTTTTCATTTTTGTTATTTTACTATAAAATAATGTCACCCTAAAATAAGAAATTAATCTGACCTGATCTTACCTCACTATCTTATGTGATAAGAAAGGCTTCATTGAAGTAACACGTTTTAAAAAATATGAGAAATGTGCTAAATATATATTTTTGTGTAAAACAAAATCCTACTTATTCGTTATATTTTCTTAAAATAATTCCCAAGAATTTAAATGAAGCATATCTCATTATCATGTGTTCTTTTCGCCCATCATGAGCTAAGTATTTTTCTAAAACTATATAAATAATTAATTCAATATTTGGTATGTTTACTCAATTCATAAATAGTGGTTGTATAGGCTAATCAGCCGTGCACTCTCTTTCTAAGACCTTTTATTTTTGCTTCTTGTTTGTGTCTTGTATCATCGAATTCAGAAATTTTTGCAGCATGGCAGTATTGTCTCCTATCATCATATATTATAATACGAGCAAATCTTGTGTGTTTGGAAATTTTATCTAAAAAACAACTCTGATGATCTTGACTAAATTTTGTATCCTACCATTTTGAGGTACGAGAAGACTTTTGGGATAGGTCACATGGAGTAGAAAATTCGATGAGTGAGTAATTTTTGTGTCACTATGGGTCATTGTATTTTCATGGGAATGAAGATTCAAACAGTTATTAAGTTATAAAAATAGCAAATAAAGCCTTTGTGCAAAAATATTAAAAAGCAGAAAAACCAACGTTTAAAATGCACAAATAATACATGAAAAGCAGCAAACAGCTGTTCATTCCTCTAATATTATTGATAATTTTTTAATATAATAATATATAATAATTATCAATATAATAATAACATTCCTCTAATATTATTGATTTTATTTGTAAGAAATTGACGAAATCCGTCCATTCAGAAAGGCATTCTAATTTCAACTCTAATACTTCAGTTGTGTTACCATTTTTTCCTAAAATCAGCCAGCAAGTTGCTAAAATCCTAAGAAGGTTTGATTTTAATGTTATTTTTTCTCCTGTTAATAAAATCACTTTTTCAAATCTCAAACACCCCGTTGATCACTTAGATAACTGGGGTATTTACCAAATATCTTGCCAGTGTTGCCTTTCTCACATTGGCCAGACTAAACGTGCTCTTAGATTTCGTTTAAAAGAGCATGAAGGTTATGTTAAAAATCAGGAGCTCAAACGTTCTTCTATTGCTCAACATTCTTGGTTTCCTCAACATAGGTTCGATTTTTCCTCAGCCATCATTATCCAAAAATGTTCTTCTAACCTTGATCTTGATTTTGGGGGAGCTTACCTCATCATTAAAAATTCTCACTCTTTAGTCAATGACTGATCTAGTACCCCTGATTTTCCAAGTATTTGGAAAGCATTAATTTAATTTACCCTTTTTTGGTTTCTTTTTCTCTCCTTCTCCGATATATGTCGCTACTTGTCCACCCAGTCGTTTCCACTGCTTCTTTCTCATTGGTTGTTTTTAGCGCCTTCGCTACCCGCATAGGGTAAGCCAGCGCGTCTCTGTCTATGATTTTGCTCAGCCTTTCTTTTTCTAGCACGCTGTTCCTTTTTCCCTACCTTGCACTGAAGAAGAATCTCGGTAGTAGATTCGAAACAGTTGTTTGCTGCTTTTGATGTATTATTTGTGCATTTTAAACGTTGGTTTTTCTGCTTTTTAATAGTTATTAAGTTGTTGAAGTGGTGGCAGAAAATGAAATCACAAAGCTTGCAACACTTTACCAGATTTGGCAGGAAAATCAGTTTTCATGATTACCAATACCTATACGTGTGCTTGGCATCAAATAAAGCAATATCACCAAATTTGTCACCGATATATAATTGATAATCTGCCGAGAATGTATTGTTTTATCGAGTTGAACTCAAGGCTAATTTTGACCGAGCTACGCCCAGTTTTTCCTGCTGTTATGTTATAATGTGAACAAATGTTTGTGTGTGTATGCGAATATTATCTAAAAAATTATTAATCATTTTGACTAAATTTTGTGTCCTACAATTTTGGAGTACTAAAAGACCCAAATGTTCGAGAAATTTTTATGAGTAGGATATTTAGACGCACTATGGATCAATGGGAATGAAGGTTAATATAGTTATTAAGTTGTTGAACATTTTTTTAAAAGCTGCTTCTTACAAAATTGTAATGAACAGTCGTAAGTATATTGTGATTAAAAGGGGGGGGGGGAGGTGGAGAATGATTGTTTGCTTTTATGCTTTCGTGAGCTGAAAGTAGGATTTGCAGGAAGGAATTGTAACTTATCAATTTCTTCATCCTCACCAAATGTAATTTTGTTTCTCTTGTTACGTATCTCTGTACATAATGTATTGTAAATTTTTAGGCTGTTTTTCTTTTTTATAATGTTAGAGCTTTTTGAAAATGAATGGAGTTTTATACAAATGTTAAGATTCATAAGTTGGTTAGCATTTATCTTTTTCTTTTGCAAAGTGGCTTTGTTGTTGAACCTATTGCAGCACTGTTTCTGCAGAACTGAATGATTAGTATTAGAGGCGAGCAGGGGGCGGACCCAAAAAGATAGCTTTTAAGCATTATTTTTTAAAAGCGTACATAATATATAAGTCTTGTCAGTGTTAGTATAATCCTTTATACCTCCATGGTACTTCAAAGTACTATTAAAAGAACTTGTTATAAAATTAATTTAATACATCGATTAGTAGCAATACAGTTTAGAATGAGTTATAGATACATTACTTTGTCTTGTTCCAAAGCATTATTGTTTGCTCAAAACAAAAATGCTTTTAGAAGAATGATTTCTTTCTCCTTTGCATCTTTTCAACTTTCTTAATGTTGAAATATTGGGGAAGAAAAGTTTCAGTTTGGAAATATTTCTATTGTATTTCTGCATTTTCTATTTCTACAAAATACAAAAAAAATGTTTTAAATAAAAGGTTTAAGTTGAGTTATAAATATGGCACAAAATCTTTATCAATTCAAACTGAATTTTAGTTGGCAAAATCCTTCTAAAATTTATTAAATGATTCTGTAAATTTTCTAATGTAATTTCAAAAATTACGAAAAATGTTTTAGTAGATGAAATTTTCAAGATTTCACAATTTGGGACATAAAAAGTTAACAAAAAGGGCATTGATTAATTAAAAAAAATTAATTTACACAAAATTCAATGCACAATGTTGTTAACTATATAATGATTATATCTCAATCGATTCAAAAAATTTATTTGTGTTTGATTCTGAATGCTTTGAGGGCCCTCTGTTGCCATTCTGCCCTTGTCTATAATCATCAGAAAATCAATGTCTGAGTGGGGTTTTCATTTACATCCATTAAGTATTTAAAGACTGAAATTTATATAGGGGGGAGAAATCTTGACAAGCATATACAGAAAAACTTATTTTGAAAAAAAGAAATGCTCTTAGTTTTCTTGTAAAATCCATACTAATGGAAAATGCAGTCTTTGTAATTTGTTTAAACTTCAGCATATTCTTTTAGGAAAATATTCTTCAAAGTAAACAAGGTAAATTTTGTAAAGAAAGAATAATTGATTTTTCCTAATTCTCCACCCTGTTGTTCCTCATTGTAGGTGTTACTAGGCTACAAAATTTGTTTTTAAATTTCAAAAGAATGATATCACATGTTAAATGAAAGCCCCATGTATTATGAAATGTTTGAACTGTACTCTCCTGTTAAAAATGGCTTTTTTTTATTTTGCCAGTATTCGAAAAAGAAAAGTGTTTCAAATCCTAACAACTGATGTTTGTTCTTAATTGGTGCATGAATTCTTTTAAAAATGTGTTATTAATGTTGTATTTCCTTTTCTTTTAAAAATTTCTGAGATTGTTTGTACATATGATAATCTTTTTTAACAAAATTTAAATATATTAGAATTAAAATATAAAAGTTGTTGTTGATCAAATGAAAATGTGTAGGGGAGATGGGGGCACATGTGAACAGTTCGCTTAAATATAGCATTTTCTTATAATTGGATTAATTCTTATAAATAAAAACTAGTTAGTATAGTAAACAGAACTTTCTTTTACACATGGTAATTTTTTTTAAATCACCTGTATAGTTTTTCTTACATTTTTTAATTGTTTTATAAATTCAAAAAATTGTTCACATGTGCCCCATCAGCGGGGTAGTTGTGAACACTTGTGGGGCACATGTGAACAGAAGGTAAAAATATCCTTTGACATGCTTTTTCTCCTGTTATTAATTTGTTATCATAACCATTACTTATATTATCAGTTAAATTCACCATAAAGAAAAAAAAATTTCTAGTTTCTGAGTGCTATGTTTAAACAAAAGGTTTAAAATGAGACTAAATATATATAAAGCTGTTCTGACACCATACCCAAGAATTATATTAGTTATCAATTTGAAAATTTTACATTTTAAAAATGTTACTGATATCCATCCCAATTCAAATTATCCTATTCATAGCTGTTGTTTGAGAGACGGAAGTAAGCCATCACTGCAAGTTTGAGACAAGTGAAAAGAAAAAAAAAATTACAAAGTTGTTGTTTGTCATAATACTTTTTGTATTAACAATACCTAAAAAATATTGTTTTAAACAGCTTACTAAAATAGTACATAACACTTATTGCATTTTAGGAAACATGGAATTTATTTAAATTATAATTGAACTCAAATGAGCTTCTTGCTCTTTGTGTACTTCCTGATAAATGTGGAAGTGGAAGTTTCAATATAATATCACTTTTTTGTATGACAGAAATGTCTACTATTTCAGGGAAATTATATGAATTGGATCTAAGATTCTTTCTCAGGAATTTAGCATACATTTATCATTATCAATTCTTCCTATTCGCCCAACAGAGAAAGTTTTTGATTTTTGTGAACTGTTCATATCTGCCCCAACTAGTCTGTTCACAAGTGCCCCACATGGCTGCTAGAGTTAAATTGATAAATAATTAACATTTATCAATTTTAGGGAACAAAACAACTTTATCCAAAATATTCATTAGTGGTCATAGTATATGTTAAAACATTAAAATTCGAATAACTAACTAAAAAAATACACTTTATCACTTACCAAAGTTGAAACCGACATTTTACATTTGACATCTACAAACAGTGTTTTGGCTACTGAAGACAAACAAAATGTCGAAAAGCTTCAAAAAATTTTTACCATATGTCTACAGGTGCTGCCATCTTTGGTAATTTTTTTCAAATAAAAAAACTTATAATAACTATTGAAAAACTGTGACGTTCACATCTGCCCCCTGTTCACATGTGCCCCCCATCTCCCCTATTAGAATTGAAACAATGGCTATTTCTGTATTAAAATTAAACAACTGTAACGTTATTTCTATGGGGAATATGCCAGTTTTAGGCCGATGTTTTGTGGTGCTTTATTGCTCGGAAATTATCCATTTTTTCTGTTTTTAACTGTATTGCCATGCAAGTTCTATAAGTGTGACGCATTTTAGGCAAATAACATATTTGGAAGTAGGTGAATCTAATGTCCCAAATTTTAAACAATACACACACACAAAACGAGTTAATAAAAGATTCTAGTAACAATCGCCTTCAATTCAACAATTGGATAAACATCGGAAATATCTTTTAACAATGGATTTTATTTGCACGTGTCAGGAATAACGCCAGATGAATTTTCGAATGAATGCATTTTTGTTTTTCAAAACACTGTAAGACAACAATTAAATTCAATTGAACAATGGGACAACAATCAGACAAATAATTTTTAACAATGAATTTTTTGCGTGCATTAGTAGTAAAGTGTAATTCAGATAAGTAAGATCTTGAGGGACAATTAATTTTAGTTTGCAGAAGGAGATTTAGAACCCGGAATATGTTTCTCATCGCCACTAGTCTCCATCGATCCCAACGTATATGGATTATGTTTCTGCAAATTATCAAGAGTTTAGCCCGTCTTTGTGAATCCGCATCATGCTTTTGAATTTTACTCTCCGAGTGACTGGACTATACGATGATTTGATCAATCCCGTTAGGCGAACGATGTTGTCCGGGGTTCCGGGTAAGTCCCATCTGCTTTGCTTAATGTGTATCAGGCTTCAAGTTTCAAATTATAAATTAAAGTGTGTTCAGACCATCCTACAGGATTATGTACTTCCCTGTGATAGGGGCCTTGATAGAGAAAATGGTATTTGCACAAAACGAAGACATTCACCCGTAATTTCTTACAAAGTATTTACTGTTTAATTCCTAAAAGTAACTTTTTCAATATTTACACATTGCATTTAAGTTAAAGAAACTATTTATCCGTTTTATATACAGTCAAAAGAAATTTACCCAATGTGTATAATCAGAAGCAATTTTTGTTAGATACGTACATAAAGAAGCCTTATACTTAATTCACCAAGTTTTTTTGTCAAAGCTGCTGATATTATTTAGTAAGAAATATGAATTTCTTAATTTTGACTTTAACCAAGGTTTTCGAAAAATACGAAGGCGCCTATATCAAGGAAGTACCTATAATTATATAAAGACCAGTTTCGAATATTAAGGTGCATATA
Source organism: Maratus speciosus (assembly GCA_963932465.1). Classification (NCBI taxonomy): domain Eukaryota; kingdom Metazoa; phylum Arthropoda; class Arachnida; order Araneae; family Salticidae; genus Maratus; species Maratus speciosus. Next base: position 81,514,634 of record OZ010794.1, read on the forward strand.
TCTAATTTCAGATGGACAACTTTTCTTAAATTTTTCTTAAAATTATTTCCTGACGTCTTGTTAGAAAATTTTATAAACCAAATCACAGTTTTATATCTGACATTAAAACAAAGTTTTACTAAAAAAGAAGAAAAAAAAAGAGTTTTTACAGCTTTCGATTATAACACCTCAGAATGTTCCTGGAAGAGCAAATTTAATGTGTCTAGTAGATTCTTTTCCAGTCACGATAAATCACAATCACGAGTCCGTTTCCAAGGATTTCAAGTAGAGATGGAAAAAAATAGTTTTATGTAATAGGGTGCCGTTGTTATATCAGTATCTTGGTAATAGGTTACCATAACCTATTACTTTTGCAACTTATTTCTTGAAATGAGTTTAGGCGGTTTATGCTATTTTTCCTAATGACACTTACGGTTTACAAATTGTGCAGTTCCATTTTCTAAGTATGTAGTACTGTCCTTTTTTCCTGGGAAAACTTTACTTGTTGACGACTCACTATGGGCGCAATCGCATGCGTATTTTAATCAAATTGCCTTTTTAATTCAGAAATTTCAGTAACATTGTATACTACAAAATTGATTCTTTTTATTTTAAAATTGCTAAGGTTCTATGAAATGTTAAATTTTTTTTAACTGAATAATGTATGAAACGCAAATTTACTATGAAAACGCATAAAAGAATGGAAAGCATAGCTGCCAACTTTTACGCTTTTTGCTACCACTAAAATTTAATAGAGATTTTCAGTTTGTTTAATCGTGATTAAACGACGATTAAATAAGACAATATTTCCTATAAAATTTTAGTGGTAAAAAAAAGCGTAAAAGTTGGCAGCTATGATGCAAAGTATAATTCTTTGTAATTTTGGCCATATTTTAATAGTTTAATATATATACATATTTATAATAACAATGCTAGTAAACAAAATATTTTATTTAAATTATCATTGACAATTTATCAAAAAAAAAAAGAAATCTTTAGAAAATAAAATTGGAGCATTATAAATTTCGCAAGAAAAATATATTTTAATGTTTTAATTGAAAAATGACTTGTTGTATATTATCTGTAGCACATTGTAGCATAGTCCTATGCTGAAATCGAGTGTTTCCTGATTTTAAACAAATTTGCTTACTGTTTCTTTATATTTTTCGAAAGATTCGTACGGGGGGGGGGGGGGGGGGGTTCTTTATGATGATCTTTAAGGCTGGTGAAAGTTAGAAAGTTCTATCAGAGAGCATTTTTCAGAAATAATACTGTAAAAATATTTTGTATCATGCAATATGTTTCTGTAAAAGGAACATGTGGTAGGTCATGGAGACACTACTTCCCAGTCCTAGGTTTGCATGCAGCGGGCGTGCCAGGTTTCCACAGGACACCGATCCGGAGCGTAAATTTCGGAACTGGTGATAGGATATATCTGGTACAAGAGAGACGCAAAAATTCCTGATATGAATTTCGGAAACTGGTCATTAAAAACTCTCGAGCGATAACCTCTAATTTCAATTAAATGAAGACTTGTTATTTGAAAGACCTTTGAGTTTTGGCTGTAATGCTTAGAAATGAACAATTTCAGATGCATTCAGCTGTATGTATTGAAAAGTGTAATCAGCTACTTCAATTTATACTGAAAATAATGTATTAAAAAAGATAATTTTAGTATTTTGCACATGTTATTGCCATTTATTTTGACATTATCCGAGATAATATCAATTGTAGATCGTGAATGATTTTTTTTCATGTGTTCGATAGAAAGAGGAGCCAAAATAAATCTAATTATTTCTGAGTAAAAAAAAAAAAAAAAAAAAGTTTTTACAAGAACTCAGATGGAATTAAAAAAATATATAAAAAAAAAATACGGATGAAGAATATTGTTTATAGATATTGAAACATTTTACAAACTGATTTTTTTTAACCTTTTCCCGTGGGCTTCCAATCCAGCATAGAGTTCTTGTGAGGGGCTATTTGTCTCGCGGGGGTCGAAAATACTCAGCTTGGTTTCTCTCTAAAAGATTTCTGAAGGGAGGCAGTTACAAGAGATTTCTCCTCTCTTTTCATTCTTATCAGCAGCTTCGGTAATGCACCCTCTCTAATTCTACACCAGTTGGGGTTTTGTAGTCTTCGCGACCCAATTGAAAATGATGCTTTTTGACTAAAAAATAAGGTTTTGATAAATTCTTAGGAAAGCCTTTTTTTAAAAAAAAGCATTATTTGTAAGTTTTAATTCACACAATTCTAAGAGAATTTTTTCAATTTTATTCTGAAATTAAAAAAATTAATTAAATATAATAAAATGATTCTATAAAAATAATAGATTAGTATTAAAATGGACAGACTTTTCTATCTATATTCCAGCTTATTGCAAATGTAAATTGAAATTCCTTGAAAATCATCTTTTTAGATTTTAAACAAGAATAAACAATAGTGTTACGAAACAATACGAAAAACAAGTGCATTGTCAGAAATGTCCTGTTAATATGCCTTTTAAATAATTAGAAATTGCATGTAAATTTTCATGTTGATTTGTTTATTTTTAAAAACTATTATTCGTTAAAAACGTGATTCTAATCTTGATTTGAAAGCTAAATAATCTTCAAACATGACATTTGTCATAATTTGTATTAGTAAATTGCGTTTGGAGAAAATAAAAGTCAGAGGGTAATCTTTGGTGATGCGTTTGTTTACTTTTACAGTAAATGATTAATATTGAAGTTTTCATAAAAATATTTTAATATTTTAAAAATAACGATAGATTTTTAGACCGTCCAAAGTGCTACATAGTTAAGAGACACTCCCCCCACTTCCTACCTCCTTTTTAATAATCCCAGCATATTATTTCATATATGCTTTTCAATAATTTATTCACACGCATTAAACTACACAGAAAGTTAACTTTTCAAAATGAACATCTCAAATTTATAAAGAAAAAATACTGAAAGTGTCTGCAACGCTTGATTGAAAGAATAAATTAATTTTCTTAGAAGCAACAACAAAAGAAAAGTGGCAATGGGATTATTAAAAAGTACTTAATTTTGTTGCTTTAGGGTTTGGCAAACTATACAGGAAATCTAAAAAGCTTGATTAAAATCTTATTGAGGAAATTTTGCAACTAGACAAGTATCTCTTTTCGCAAATAGCATTTTCTTCTTTTCCTGCAGATCACATTTGCAATAAACGTATTTATTCAACATGTTATATTTCGAAAGTTTTATGTCTTCTCTAATTTTAAAATATTATTTTAGTCCAATATTTTCAAACTTCCTTAATTAAAATGAATTATTTAAAAATTCTTAAAATATTATGGTTTTTTACGTAGCCTCCATAAAAGCTTCACTTTCAATTTTTTTTTTTCTTTACCATATAACATTTTCCATCATATAACACTTTCCATCATAGTTTAAAAGAGTTTATGAATTCGTTTTGTCTGCCCATGCTCTAAATTGCGTAAGTATAGTATCCCATAAATATAGTAAGTATCCCATAAGTATAGTAAGTATAGTATCCCATATAGTTTGCTATAAATTTGATATGTTATTCAGGTTTACTATGGAATGTTCAGTATTGAAAATAAAGTTTGTATCATTTACGGTTCAATTGCATGAAGATTCAAAGCAATTCCGATACATTATGATTTTTTGGACTTATTTTTATGACGTTACATTATTTTAAATATATTGAAAATTATCTATCTCAATGAGGTGTATTGCAAAACGCTAACTGAAGAATATGATGTGCATAGAGTTTTGCATTAATTTACAGTGCATACAAACAAATTCGGGTACCGTGAAAATATAATGTAAACAATGAATAATATGTAAAATAATTACCGGAAGATGATTTTAATTGTGGTACGCGTTTTTATGATTTTTTTGTGTCTAAATTCTTTAGATCATATACAGAGCTGTATAAAATATCTAGTACATATCTAGTTTTTGAAGGGATACTTTTGAAGCAGAGTTTTCAATTGCGCTCTGCGTTTAACTGAAATAAATTTTAGCATATTATAAAGCATGCATACAAATCTGTTAATCATACACAAAGTTGTACAAAAGATATGGACACCTTTCCAAGTATTGATGGTGATTCCTTAAATTGGGATTCCAAATGCATTATGCGTTTTTTCAAATTGTTTATTTAGACATCTTTTTTCACCTTAATAAACTGTGAATTTTTGTTATGTATTCTGAAAGTATCGTAAAATGTTTCAGAGACAGACCTGAGACAAGATCTTTCGTTCTTGTTTTGACTATTAAATTGTTGTCTAACATTCAGTAAATTTTATAATGCATAAAAACTGTAACATTTTCCCTATAACACTATATACATGTTAAACACAAAAATTTCTGTCCAAAATATGGTTCAGCAATCCTTTATAAAATATTATCAGTTTCAAACATCTTAACATGAATGAAATGTAGATTAAAGAATTGTTGATGTTATATAGTAATTTATTCAAATTGTCGCATGCATTTTTCTAAAAGAATTATAAATTACAAGTACGCACTGTATTTTCGATAGGAAATTTTTTGTAATGATCCTAAATAGTATTTAAATTTCCAGAATATTTATGAATATTTCAAGAATATTCATGAACGCTAAAGAGTAATCAGACGGACAGACATACCATCGCAGAGACGGATAAATGACTCGAAGTCACATACAATTTTGAAATTCGTGGAAAAGTTATAAAATATTTCTTCAAACCTTATGCTTATCACTTCTAATAAACATTAAGCTTCTAATCTGGATACTAAAATAAAAGCTAAAATAAATAATATAGCTAAAATAAAATAAAATAAAAAGTCTTTGTACTTTTTACTCATTTTCTTATAATAAGTATTTTTTTTTAAAGAGAAAAAAATAAAGTAAATTAAAATATACATATATATAAGAAAATCTTAATGCACAGGGCTGGAAATGGAAAATTCTACGAGTCAGAATGCTATTTCAAAATTATTGTTCATTATTAAAAAAAAAAAAAAAAAAAAAAAAAAAAAAAAAAAAAAAAAAAAAAAAAACTTCAGGCAAATTAGTCTACCATACAAAAACAATTTTAAAAATGCGTTAAAAATTCTAAATAATTTTAAAAATGTTACTGACAGCAGAATAAAATCTCAAACCGGAACAATATTTTTCATAATTTAACGAATCGAAATATTGTTCTCATTTTTCCTATGCATTTCGTGCTCCGATAGTGCAGGATTTTCCATTTCCAAGAAAACTTCTTTTACAATAAATAAATAAAAAGGATAGAATCTTTACACCCCCTCTGACCAAACAATACTAAAAAACAAGGTCTCCATCTCGCCGGTGCCTTATGGTTGAGAACAATGGCTCCTATCATGGGGGAACCAATATTTTTTTTTCTTTCTTTCTTTCTGCATGTTACATTGTAAAGTGACTTTTCTTACTGAAGTAAACATAACTTTCGAAGGTTTTGCACTGTGCCATCATGATGTGATAGATTTTTAAGTGGTCTGACTACAAAAGAGAAGTACAGTGGCAACCTAGTAGCACTATGTGTAATTTTAATATTATTTTAAAAATTCATTTCAGATAAGCTGAAAACTATTTGGCTATAAATTTTAGGAATTACGGAAATTCGGTGGGCTATAGAAAATTAAAAATGCTCCTTTTTCAATGAATCTAGTTCCTAACACATTTACTGCTACAATAAATATAATGATGATGTATGTTTTTAAGGAGTCATAATAAATACTTTTAGGCAAATTTTACATACTTATGAAGAAGAAGAAGAAATAGTTTTTTAATTGTTTATATAAATTGCATCCTGAATATTGAACAAATTACTTCTACATTCACAAAAATACAATTATTTGTTTAAAAAAAAAATCAATTGTCATTATCTCTTTTTGATCATAATTATTTCTTCTAATTTAACTAACTGTACAGTTTAATCTTCAGATTTCTTCAGTTCTTGCTAATTTTAATCTTTAGTTTTAGATATATCTCACTATGTAATAAAATCCAATGTCATGGTTCCAGCTCGAGCTCATCTGTTCAATTGTTACATCATCTGTCACAGCTTCGTTTCCGGTGAGATGAAATCATTCTTTTACAATTACGTATGCAAAGGTTTGAAGGTTTCTCTTTAAAAATTTGGTTTCCGGTAAAATGGAATCATTGCCTATAATTACGTATGCAGATGTTAAAATTGTGAAAATAATGCTTGTGTTTAAAACTGAATTAATACCACATGAATGATGTGGCGCTGGGAATATAATATTTCAGGATTTATCATCTGCTAACAGGCAACATAAAAGTAATAAATATTTTTAGCAATTATTTTTAATTTTAGTTGAAAATCTCGATTTCAACTCACAGTTCTAGGACGGGGTTTACACTAGTATATATATATTTAAAAAAAAATGTATTTTAAATTTTATATTTCATAAATAAATAAATGGATATTATGTAGGCATCTAGAGATACAGACATATAAGCAAATACATAGACATACGCATGGGTACAGCAGCGAAGAACTTAGAATTTAACACCATTTGAGACAAATGTAAAAGATGCTTTATGTTAAGATTAATGCATGATGTATTCAAACCAATCTAAAAATAATAACGAAACACCGAAATTTCCGCATACAAATGTCTTAAAATTTTATAATACGAGTTTTTCTTTCAGGGAAAAAAAAATAAAACACAAACACAATAGTATTATTGTTACTGTTGTTTCTCATTATCGCTGATTTTTTTTTTAAATTTGCTCTGACTATTGAAGAAGAGGGCTTCTTTTATGAAGCCTTGAAAAATCTGGATGTGACCCCCCCCCCCCCCCTCTTTTCAAATTAAAGATCCTATGTGCAGATAGCCACACTGGGAAAAAAAAAAACCCTTACATATTGAATGCTTTATAGTCATAACTTCAATAAGAATTTGAAATGTAGATATTTATTGGATACTAAAATAATAACAAGTTGGAAATTGCTCGTCAAACGTGGCAAATGAGGTGCGTCCGTACTATAACTAGTTTTATAATTATTTTTTGCACCCCATATTGTACTGAATGTATATTTTTTTGCGCTTCATAAGTGCATAGTCTGTAACATCATTAAAATGCACTTACAATAATTTTTTCCCCATTCCCCGTAATGTAACGGAAAACTTTTGACTGTCCCTGTAATTAAACTATACATTCGATTTTCATAAAACTTGAAATGGCTCGACAAAATTTTGGAGCAATTATATATTTAAAATTTCAGACCATTCGGAAGGCTGCAAAATCATTAAAATGCATTTGCAATAATTTTTTCCCATTGGCCATAATGTAACGGAAAACTTTTGGGTGTCCCTGTAATTAAACTATACATCCGATTTTCATAAAATTTGAAATGGCTCAACAAAATTTTGCAGCAACTATATATTAAAAATTTCAGACCATTCGGAAGGCTGTAAAATCATTAAAATGCATTTGCTATAATTTTTTCCCATTGGCCGTAATGTAACGGAAAACTTTTGGGTGTCCCTGTGATTAAACTATACATCCGATTTTCATAAAATTGGAAATGGCTCGACAAAATTTTGCAGCAATTATATATTAAAAATTTCAGACCATTCGGAAGTCTGTAACATCATTAAAATTCACTTGCAATAATTTTTCCCATTGGCCGTAATGTAAAGAAAAACTTTTGACTGTCCCTGTCATTAAACTATACATCCGATTTTCATAAAATTGGAAATGGCTCGACAAAATTTTGCAGCAATTATATATTAAAAATTTCAGATCATTCGGTCGGGTAGTTTTTGCTCTGTTATATGCGGACGGACAGACAGACGGACGGACAGACGGACGGACAGACAGACGGACTGAACGACGACTATAGGTGCTACGTATTTATATAATTACGAACGCACCTAATAAGAAGAAAAATTATTTTTTTAATTGCTTATATAAATTATATCTTGAATGTTGAACAAATTATTTCTACATTCACAAATACAATTATCGGTATACACAAATACAATTATCGGTTTAAAAAAAAAAAAAAAAAAAAAAAAAAAAAATCAATTGCTATTATTTTTTTTAGATCATAATTATTTCTTCTGAGTAAACGAATCAGACCCTCTCATTCTTCCTCTTTTCTTTCTTTCTCCCCCCCCCCCCCATCCCCGCTTGCGAAAAAAAAAATAAATATATATATAGGATAGAGAATTTCCACAGACGTTTCATGATATTAATCTAAACACACAACCTACTATGTATATACACAGGGCTTAATGCGTAATAAAAAAAGAACAACAACAACAACAAAAAAATTACTCTAATATTTTGCAATAATAATAAGCGTAGCGCATATACACCCTACCTGTGCCTCTTCGTCCCGTATATTTTGTTGTTCATACATTATCTCCATTTTTTTTTAAATTTTAATTAGATCTATATAAAATTATATATATATGATCTAATAAATGAACAGCGTAATATATATATATATCAAGAGTATTTTCAAAAATCTTATTTGCCAAAGATATTTCTATATAAAGTACTAACAAAAAAATAACATACGCATAAAAGTTGAACTATTGCCTCAACTGGCGTGTGATTGAAAGGATAATATCTGGTTATTCTGTACTGAGCGCACGAAGTCATTACTTACGGATTTGACACTTTTACGACACTAATCTCCGCCTCCTCCACTTTCGTTTTCTCTACCCCTGTTCCAAGAGAAAGTGTCACGAGCCCCTCAGAAGATCCTTCTCTTTCTGGACACATGCTGTCACAGTCCCCGAGAAGAGGTTAATTGAAATAAATGTTACTTAAATAAGGATTGAATTTCTAATTGTCAATAAATTCATTGCATTTTTACCATTATGCTATTTTTTTTTAATAATTCTATGATCCATTGAAATTGTTTATCTACATGTATGTGAGAGTTTGTGTGCCTACGTGGGGATATGTGAACGAAATGAAATGAAACAACCCGACTAGCATATACTTTTCTTCAAAACACGGAGGGAAAATATTCGATAATGCGATATATTCCATTATGGTGTATCACGCTACGCTAATTCAGCCCTTGGGGTGAAAATAAGAGTGAGAGATATTCTGGAGTTCCCCTATTCAAATATACGTAATCCTTGAGAATGTCAATGTATTACCTCCACAAATTTCCTTCTGTAAGTACTAAAGTATATTCTAACAGAAGGCTCTGTTAGGGTCTATCAAGAGATGCAATTTTTCTGTAATAAACGTTCTATGATTTCATAGTTGATAATAGTGGTTACTGTCAGAATCGTAAAATTTAGCGTAATGAATGTCAAATAAATAGAATACGTAAATAGGTATAGCTAAACATGTTCATAAAAACATTTAATGTTAATAAAATGATTTGCCATTTCAGCTTATATTCAGTTAAATTGAGATTCGAATATCTTAAGGAAAATTGTCATTAAACAATTTGAGTTATACTTTCTCTATTACTATGAAAAAGGGAACTCAAAGATTCGAGAGATGGTTAAGCTTTTTATTTACCTTGATTTTTTTACGTTGTGATTTTTAAACACTCGTTGAAAGTATAGTCAAATCCAGCTAGTGTTATTGAAGTGGCTGTATTTCGTTCGGAATTTTTTTTAAGAAGTGGTGAAATTACTTCTGAACTAAAATGATAGCCTCTCCTTTAAATTCAAGAACAGAGTTTTTCAATAGTTACAAAAATGTCAAAGAAGAAATATCTAATATTCATATGCATTATAATCCGCGAAAAGGAAAAAAAAATCAAATTTTAAAGCGCAAGTGCAGCCATTTCTGAAAGAAAAAAAGCCACCTCTCCGTTGATTTCAAGAAGATGATTCTATAAATGATAAAGGAAGAAACTGTAGAAAAAACTTAACAACTCTCGAGTAAATTACACCGAAAGAGGGCGGAAATCAAATATTTATGAGAAGAGGCATTTATTTTTGGAAGAAAATAAACGCCTCTCCGTTCAATTCAAGAAGAGGATTTCCTAAATAATAAAGCAGAAATGGGATATGAAATACAGGAAAATCTCCCATAGATTAATTCTAAAGAAGACTGAAATAGAATATTTATTCGGAGATGCATTTATTTCTGGGGAAAAGTAAATAACTCTCCGTTCAAAGAAAGAAGAGGATTATCTAAATAATAAAGGAGAAATTGTATAAGAAATATAAAAAATATCTCGCACATTGAATCTAAAGAAGACTGAAATAAAATATTTATGCAGCGATGCATTTATTTCTGGAAGAAAGTAAATGCCTCTCCGTTCAATTTAAGAAAAGGATTTCCTAAATAATAAAAAAGAAAATGGATAAGAGTTATATGTAAATGTCATGCACATTGATTCTTAAGAGTACGGAAATAAAACATACGCGGACATGCATTTATTTCTGCAAGAATGTAAATGCCTCTCCGTTCAATTGGAGAATTTCCTAAATAATTACTGAGAAATGGGATAAGAAATATAGGGAAAATTCAAATAGAATGATACTAAAGAAGGTTGAAATAAATATTTATCTGGAGATGCATTTATTTCTGCAAGAAAGTAAATGCCGCTCCGCTGAAATGAAGAAGAATATTTCCTAAATAATAATGTAGAATTTTGATAAGAAATATAGGAAAATCTTATGCAGATTTGCTTCTTAAGAAGACGGAAATAAAACATGTATGGACAGATGCATTTATTTCTGGATGAAAGTAAATGCCTCTCCGTTCAATTGAATAGAAGATTTCCTAAAAAATTAATGGAGAAGTTGTATAAGAAATATAGGAAAATCTCATGCACATTGAATCTAAAGAAACGGAAATAAAGATTTACCCAGTTTTCGTCCATATTGAATTTGAATGAGAATTTCACCAAATTAACAATCGCAGCCAAGTTGTCTTCAAGACACGTTGACTGTTACTTCAGCACAAGATTTTCTTATATTCCGCCAAGCCTGATGAGGATTTTAAATTAGCTGAAAGGAATATATATTTTAAAGCGTATGAGTCTTGGTAAAAAGGCTACAACCAATGTACGAATAGAAAATTCTAAAAGTGAACCTACATTATAAAACAAAAATCTTCTCTCCCCACATTGCTGACGTCATAATGAGACGGGCAAAAACACCATTAAAATATACAAGAATAACAACAATGGAGTTATTTCAATTAATACGAAACAATCATCGACGTTCCAAGATTTAGACAATAAACATATAAAAAGTGAGTTCAATAAAATATTCTAACAATAATCGCGTTTTGTTCAACAATGGGATAAACATAGAAGAGTTCTTTCTAACATTGAATTTTACTTGCAAAAGTAACTGCACTTCAGATGAGTAGCTCATTTTCAAATGAATGCATTGTTGTTTTTTATAATACTGCAAAAATAACAATCGCATGTAATTCAACAATAGCACAACAATCGGACTATTTATATCTAACAAATAATTTTCCTTGCGCATCAGTAGTCAGATGTATCTTTTATGAGTAGTAACTTGAGGTACAATAAATTTTAGTTTGCAGAAGGGATTTTAGGGCCCGGGAATTGTTGCTCTTTATTCTCCATCGTTCCTGATGTATATGGACAAGGTTTCCGCAAAATTGCAAGAATTTTGGGTGTTTTTGTGAATCTGAATCATGTCTTTGAATTTGACTCTCCGGCTGAGTGGACTATGCGAAGATTCGCTTCTCCTGTTAGACGAAGAATGTCACTGTGTACCGGGGAAAATCCTATCTACTTTGATTTATTGTGTATCATGTTTCAAGTTTCAGTTTATGCGTTAAAGTGTATTCAGACCACCCTATAGTGTTAGGTACTTCTCTGTGACAGGGGCCTGGATATAGAAAATGACCTTTGTAAAGAAACTGATACAATTACTAAGATGTCATGTATTCCTGCGGCCGCCATCTCGGATTTCTCGGCGATGTTTTGTTGGCGTTTATCGATAAGGCAACTCCGACGAGTGACGTGTTCAGGCAACCCCGTTAAACCTGATACGCGCATAAATCTGCTTGGCGACATTTACTTGGCGGAAAAGGGGGGTTGCACGCCAAGAAAAATCCAAGTTGGCGGCCGCGGGGGCATATAACATCTGTTTCCAATTACTTGTAATTTCTGGCAAAAGTAGTCGCTGTTTAATTCACAAAGGTAGCTTTCTCAATATTTACAGATTGTATTTAATAGAAATTATTTAACCGTATTATATACAGTCAAAAGAAATTTACTTAATGTGTATAATTAGAAGCAATTCTTGCCTGATACGTACATAAAAGGCCTTATAGTTCATCGAGTTTTATTTTTTTTTTTGGTAAAGCTGCTGATATTATTCGGTAAGAAATCTGAATTTCTTAAGTGTGACTTCCACCAAGCTTTATTAAAAAAACGCCAAGTCGCCTATATCAGGAAATACCGAGAATTCCATTAAGACCAGTTGAGGATATTTAAATGCATCTAGGTAATTTCAGATGGACCACTATTCTTAAAATTTTCTTAAAATTATTTCCTAACATCTTGTTGGAAAATTTTATGCACCAAATCACAATTTTATATCTGAAAATAAAACAAAATTTTACAAAAGAAAGAAGAAAAAAAAAGTTTTGACGGCTTTTAGTTATAACACCTTAGAATGTTCCTGGAAGAGCAAAGTTCATGAGTCTAGCAGATTCTCTTCCAGTTAGAAAACTCGACAAATCCCAGTCAAGAGTCCGTTTCCAAGGATATCAAGTACAGAGGGCGTCAGTATATTGGCAACAGGTTATCATATCCTATTATTTTTGTAACTTATTTCTTGAAATGAGTCTAGGCGGCTTATGCCATTTTTCTTAACTCATTAAAGCCGGTTGGCAAGAAAACTTGCCATGTAAGGCGAACAAAACGTTTTAATTTGTATACCGGTATTTTAGTTTGGAAATTTTCACATTATCTAATCTCAGATTGTGAGCGATTAAATGAATCCAAATGACAATGTGGAAAAAACCGGTGTCGAATAATTTAAAAAAATGTAAAAGAGGCTCGTTCTTAATGGGTTAATTCCCCTTACGATTTTTAAATTTTACAGTTCCATTTTCCAAGTAATGTAGTACTGTCCTTTTTTCCTAGAAAAACATCGCTTGTTGACCACTCTCTATAGATCTAATCACATGCGTATTTGAATCGAATGGCCTTTTTATTTCAGAAATTTCAGTAACATTGTATACTACGAAATTAAGTTAATTCTTTTTATTTTAAAATTGCTAAGGTTCTATCAAATGTTAAAATTTTTTAAATTGAATAATGTACAAGACATAAATACTGTGAAAACATATAAAAGAATGGAAAGTATAATTCTTTGTAATATTTACAAGCTTTTCCTATTATATATATATATATATATATATATATATATATATATATATATTGAAAAATCCAAATTCATACAATTTAGTACACGATTCTCATTATATACATACATATATATATATATATATATATATATATATATATATGTATATATATATATATATATATATGTATCTGTGCAGAAAACACGAAAAACGATTTTGGACAAAATAATGGGAAATGTTTAAAATTTTGTAAAGTATACAATTGCGTGTATAAGCTAAGATGTCAAGTATGTAATGTTGCATACATTGGTCAAACTTCAACTCCACTGAACAAACGCTTCAATAACCATAAGTCAGATATAAGAAACTTAAAAGTTAAGAGAGAGCATGAAGATATAGAAATAAAACACTTCGCTGAACATGGTATAGATAACATTAAAATATCAATTTTAAAAATCGTCCAAAATAAAATTAAAAGAAAAATATATGAAAAGGATATGATGATTGCACATGGTACACTATATCCCTATGGGTTGAACGTTATGTTTGGTGGGTGCAACATTATACAAACCTTTAAAAATCGAGACATGACTGTCTCCATCTATGCAAAGATAAGGTGTGATATTGATGGTTATAACGTTTATAAAGATGGAAAAAGTAATCGTGATTCAGGGATTACTAGAGAAAAATTGGTTGGATTGAAGGACGGTGAAAGCATTGTAACAGCTTTAATGAATTGTAACGGTAATGACAAGTTCAAGAGTATCAAATATATCATATTCAATGTCAAAAAGATGTTGATACCTAAGGTTTTGATTTTGTTATCGCAAAAAATAGGAATACATAACATAGATCTGGGTATTGATCTATTAAAATATAGAATAAAATTAAATAATTGGCAAAGTTACTGTAAGTCAAAGTGTGAAAATCAGGAAGATGCAGATAAAGTATATTTCGTTATAGATTACATAGGAGGGTGCTACAGTAATGTAAATTACAAAAGGATTTTTAATAAATATAAGGACATGTTACCAATAAAAAATTTAAATATTGTTAAAGCATTTAAGTATGACAAGCCTTTAGGTAGAATGATCTTTAATTATAATTATTATTCTAAAAATATTAATAGGAACGAAAATGCAGACATTTGTAAATGTAATGAGGATGTGTACAACAAATATGTAGACAAACATTATGGACATGTAATAACTGGGAATCTAGATATCGTACAAAATGTCGGACTGAAAAATCAAATGAGTTATGGAGCAAAATACAGAATAAAACGGAATTTCACGAAAAGTAATGCAGTTAAACGGTTTAAATATAATATAGAAATCTTTATACAAAAGTTAACTTATAAATACAGACTACCTGGAGAATTATTTGAAGAATGGAAATATCATATTTTAAAGGAACTAGAGGAGACATACGTTAAAAACTTTGAGGGTTTGTCCGAAGAGAAATATATTGATTTAAGAAAAGCTATAAAAAACATCCAAGATGATTTTATAATAACATATGTAGATAAGGCAAGTACCAACTATGCAATTATCTGTAAAAAATTATATGGAAAAATATTAAGAGAAAGTTATGAAAACACAAATAATTATGAGTTAATTAGGGCAAAAATTAATGAGGTGGAGAACAGAATTAGGGCAATGTATAAAAAAATTAAAACAAAACAAGATAATTTGAATTTTCCTTATTTGGTTTTAATACCCAAGTTCCATAAATGCCCTGTGAAATTTAGAACCGTTACATGTGGTTATAATTCCTATATTGAATGTGCGAATAAAAAATTATTAAAGGTATTGAAGAGAATATTTTTGAAGATTAAAAGTGAGAATTCAACTTTTATAATAAGTAATAGTTATGAACTGTTGGAAAAAGTAAAAAGGTATAAAAATAAGATTACAGGATTGTATGCATATGATTTTGCAGATTTGTTTAACAACATAGAGATTGAGGATTTGAGGGAGAAGATATTGGAGGTGTATAATAGGTATGGTGATTTATACATGGATTTAAGTGAATTTCAAAATTTGTTTCAATTGGTGGTTCAAGAGAATTTTTTATATGAGGGCAATAAGGTATATAAGCAGATTAAAGGTATCCCCATGGGGGGGAGTTGCAGTTCAATTTTGGCCGACATGTATCTACATATATATGAAAATATAAGTGAATTACATAAAGACATAATGAGTTTCAGATATATCGACGACGTTTTGATTGTCGAGCTGAATGGAATAAAGATTAACCATGAATTTAAATATTATCCTAAAAATTTAGAATTGAAACTTTCCGGTAGTCATAATAGTTGCAATACAAATTACTTAGATGTAAATCTAAAATTAGAAAACAGAAATTTAATTACATCGGTTTATGATAAAAGAGACGATTTTAACTTTAAAACAATTGCAATATTGAATTTCAATTCAAATGTCCATATATCGGTATTCAGAAACATTTATATTAACGGTTTAAACAGATTAAACCGATTGACATCGGATAGTGTCATTTTGAATGAGGATATGCTGAAATGGTACGTCACTGCTGTGAAACAGGGTTATCCTGTGAGTCTGGTCAGAAATATGACGTATAATTATGTTAGAACTTGCAAGAACAGAAGTGAATTGATGCCTTTACTCGAAGCGTGTGGTTTACGAAATGTAGTAGAAACAGATCGCTTTTGATATGGATTGATTTCGGTCGGTCGGTTTCATTTAGCTTTAATCTTGTTTCATTTGTTTTTTCAATATGGTCTCGACAGGTAAATCTGGGGAATGTTGCATGCTTAAAAACAGTTTTAACCCTGCATTAGTGTGTCATAAGCCACACAGACCTGTCTCCATGTTTAATTGGTTATTTGCCTTGTTTCTTATGGTTGTTTTGTTTAAGTTAAAGTTGGTTAAGTTGTGTTTCTTTAAGTTTGTTTATTAAGTTAAATTATAGTTCTTATTTGGTTTGGTTAAGTTAATTTTGTGCTTCAATTAAAGTTTACAGATTGTGATAATGCTTGAAAATAACTTTTGGAATTTTTTAACTATATATATATATATATATATATATATAATGAGAATAGTAATAATAATAAACGATATTAAAAATATATTATATTTTAATTATTATTGACAACCGATCAAAAAGAAAATCTTTGAAAAATATAATAGGAACAATATACATTTCGTACGAAAAATATATCTTAATGTTTTAATTAAAAAAATACTTTTAGTATATTACTTATAGTACAGTATAGCATAGACATGAGCTGAAACCGAGTGGTCTGTAATTCTGAACCTATTTTCGTACTGTTTCTTTATATTTTTCGAAAGATTTGTACGACGACTCTTTTCTTCACAAGGATCTTTATGGCGGTGGATGTGAGATGTTCTAGCAGATTTTTTATTTTTTTTTTGAAGAAATAGTATTGTAAAAATATTTTGTAGGATGCAGTGTGTTTCAGTAAAAGGAACATGTGATAGGGCATGTAGACTCCCGGTCCTAGGTTCGCATGCATCGGGAGCGCCGGGTTGCCACAGGACACCGTTCCTGAGCATGAATTTCGGACCTGGTTATAGGATATATCTGGTACAAGGAAAGCGCAAAGATTTGTGATATGAATATCGGAAAATTATGATTAAAAACACTCGAGCGATGGTCTCTTTTTGCAATTAAATGAAGACTTAAATATGATAATTTGTTATTTAAAAGACCTTTGAGGTTGGCTGTAAAGATTAGAAAGGAACAGTTTGAGTTGGATTCAGCTCCATATATTGAAATATGTAATCAACTACTTAATCGTTGGCTGAATATAATGCGTTAAAAAGGATAATTTTTGTAATTATTAATAGAATTGTTAATGCCAGTTTTTTGTTTTACACTATTGGCAATAATAACAATCGTAGAGTGTGATTGAAGCTTTTTTCATGCGATTGACAAAAAGTCAAGCCAAAATAAATGGATCTACTTCGGAGTAAAAATTATAATTTTTTAAAGACCTCAGCTATTATTCAAAATATAACTTTGTCAAAACTATGAATGAAGAATACTGCTTATAAAGACTGAAAGTTTTGTAAATTGGTTTTTGTTATTGAAATGAAATTTACTTAAATAAATATTGAACTGTCGATAAACTCATCACATATTTACCATTATGCTTTTTTCTTCTATAAGTCTACGATCAATTTAAATTATTTGTCGACTCATGTGGGTGTGCGCAAAAATTCCTGATTAGAATATCGGAAAATCTTAATTAAAAACTCGAGCAATAATCTCTTTTTGCAATTAAATGAAGATTTTGCAAAATATGACAATTTGTTATTTAAAAGCTGTAACGCTTAGAAATGAACATTTTGATTTGCATTCAGCTCGATACTATTTTGAAATATGTAATCAAGTGCCTCATTTTATGCTAAAAATAATGAGTTAAAAAGGATAATATTAGTAAAGATTGCTGCATATGTTATAGCTGTTATTTTGACACAATCGGCAATAAGCAATTGTAGATCGTGAATGCAATTTTTTCATGTGATCGACAGAAAGTGGAGTCAAAATAAATGAACTTATTTCTGAATTAAAAAAAAAATTTACAAGAACTCAAATGGTATTCAAAATATAAATTTACAAAAACTATGATTGAAGAATATTATTGATAGAGATTGAAAATTTTTGCAAACTGATTTTTTTCATTGAAATAAATGTTACTTGAATACGGATTGAACTTCTAATTGTCATTAAATTCATCACATTTTTACCATTATGCTTTTTCTTTTTTTTTCTATAATTGTATGATCCATTGAATTTATTTATCTACATATACCTGTATATTGTTTGTGTGTCTAAATGGGGATATGTGAACGATATGAAATGAAACGCGGGCACTAGTATATACTTTTATTAATAATGCGGAGTGAAAATCTTAAATAATGCAAAAATTTCCATTATGGTGTATCATGCTTCACCACTGATAATTACCATAATTTAGCATTTTGATGTGGAAATAAGCGTGGGAGCGAGACTGCATTTCTGGATTTCGCCAATTCATGTATCAATATTTCCTATTCCATAATTCAATCCTACAGAATGTAAATGTAAAACTCCTAGAAGTTTAATTTTTTAAGAACTGGTAAGAACCGGATTTCATAATTTTGTAAGAACCCGTAGAACGTTGTATTAGTATCTTTCAAAAGATGCATTTTTGCAGTAATAAAAGTTGTATTGTTTCATTGTTGATAATAATGGTGACTACCAGAAAGGTAAAATTTTATATAAAAGAATTTCAAATAAATATAATGCATAAATAGGTATACTTGAACGTTTTCATGAAAAATAAATAAAACGTTTAATCATAATAAAAAGAGTTATAATTTTAGCTATATTCAGTTACATTAAGATTCTCTAATTTTCAAAAGTGTACTTAAACAACATTAGTTATACTGATTTTACTTCTATAAAAAAGGGAATTGAAAGATTCAAGACACTAAGTAAACGTTTGAGCTATTATAATTTAATTGCGTTATGACTTTTTTAGACATTCGTTAAAGGTAATGTCAAGTCCAGCTAGTGTTATCCTAAAGACCGCATTTCATTCGGAAAGCAAAATTATTACGAGGGGATATACTTATACCTGGACTAAAATAAATGCCTCACCATCGATTTGCAGAAAAGGATTACCTAAATAATAATGGAAAGATTACTGAAGAGAAATACTGTAAGTCTCATGCAGATTCATCCGAAAGAGGACGGAAATAAAATATTTATGTCGAGATGCATTATTTCTGGTAGAAACCTAAATACATCTCCGTTCAAAAAAAAAAAGGATAGGATTATTTACACAAAAAACGGAGAAATTGCAGGAAAAATAGGAGAACGTACAATACAGACTTATCCAATAAGGACGAAAATTAAATATTTATGCCCAGATGCATTAATTTCCGGACGAAAGCAAACGCCTCTACGTTAAATTGAAAAAAGGGATTTTCTAAGTGTCAATGGAGATGTTACTGAAACAATATAGGAAATCTCATGCATATTCATGCTAAAGCAGACAGAAATAAATATATAATGCGGAGATGCTTTTTATGCTCTAGAACAAAAAAAAATACTTCCCCGTTCAATTAAATAAAAAATTTTTTAAACTAATAACAGACAAATTGGATAAGAAATACAGAAAAATGTTATGGTGATTGATCCTAAAGAAAGAAAGTATTTATATGGAGACGAAATTATTTGTAGTGAAAAGTTAATACCTCTTCGTTCAAAGAAAGAAGAGGCTGATTTATTTAAAAATGGAGACATTATAGGAAAGATAATGGAAAGTCACATGCAGATTGACACACTACGGACGAAAATTAAAATTTTATCCGGGGATGCAACTAATTCGAGACGGATGTAAATGCCACACCATTAAATTAAAAAAGATGATTTTCAAAGTGTTTTTTCTGAAATTTAAGTGTTGAAATTTATTTCTGGATGAAAGTAAATGCCTCTCCGTTTATTAGAAGAAGAAGATTTTCAATCAGTATTGCTGGAGAAGTTGATGAAAGAAAATGGAAATCACATGAAGATTGATACTAAATAGATTTAAAAAATATTTATGTGGAGAGGCATTTATTTACGGCAAAAAAAAAATTGCCTCTCCATTTAATTTGAAAAGAGGATTTTCTATAAGTATTGATGGAGAAGTCACTGAAAAAATTGGGAATCTTGTGGCAGACTGATACTAAAGGAGATAGAAATAAAATATTTATGAGGAGATGCATTTATTTCTTGGAGAAAGTAAATGCCTCTCCGTTTAATTGGAAGAGTGGATTTTCTATAAGATATTTCCGAATGAAATTGGAAATCACATGAAGACTAAAAAAAAAGTAAATGGAAATAAAATATTTATGTGGAGATGCATTTATATCTGGGAGAATGTAAATGCCCCCTCGTTTATTTGGAAAAGACAAAAGAGGATTATCTAAAAGTGTCGATTGAAAAGTTACTGAAAGAAATTACAAATAACATGAAGACTGATTCTAAATCGATCGAAAAAAATATTTATGCGGAGATGCATTTATTTCTGGGGGAAAGTAAATGCCTCTCCGTTTATTTGGAAAAGACAAAAAGGGATTATCTATATGTATTAATAGACACGTTAATCAAATAATCGAAATCTCATGCAGAATTATGTTAATGTACATGGAAATAAAATATTTATGCGGAGATGCATTTATTTCTGTGAGAAAGTAAATGCCTCTCCGTTTTTTGGAAAAGACATAAAAGGATTAACTACAAGTATTGATAGAGACGTTACTGAAATAAGGGAAATCTCATGGCCCCTGATGCTAAAGTACATGGAAATAAAATATTTATGCGGAGATACATTTATTTCTGGGAGAAAGTAAATGCCTCTCCGTTTATTTGGAAAATATGATTTTCTATAGTTACTGATGGAGGAGTTCCAGAATACAAGTGGAAATTTCAAGCAGATTTATGCTAAAGTAGATAAGAAAAAATTATTTCTGTGGAGATCAATTTATTTCTGGTAGAAAGTAAACCACTCTCCGTTTAATAAGAAAAGATGACTCTCTGTAAAAATTGAAGGAGAAATTGCTGAAAAATATTGGAAATATCATGCAAATATCGGCTGATGTAAACGGAAATAAATTATTTATGCGGAGATGCATTTATTGCTGGATGAAAGTAAATGTCTCTCCATTCATTTGAAGAAGAGGATTCTCCGTTTATTTTGAAAATACAAAAGAGCATGTTGTAAAAGTATTGATTGAGAAGATACTGATAAAATAGGGAATATCGGGGCAGACTGATTCTAAAGTACAAAAGAGGATTTTCTATAAGTATTGATGGAGAAGTTACAGAAAAAATAGGAAATCTCGAGGCAGACTGATACTAAAGTAGATAGAAATAAAATATTTATGCGAAGACGCATTTATTTCTAGGAGAAAGCAAATGCGTCTCCGTTTTTTAAAAAAAGACAGAGGAGAATTATCTATATGTATCGATGGAAACGTTAGTGTAAAATTTGGAAATCTCATGCAGATTGATGGTAAAGTACATGGAACTAAGATATTTAAGCGGAGATGCATTTATTTCTGGGAAGAAGTAAATGCATCTCCGTTTAATTGGAAAAGTCAAAAGAAGACTATCTATATGTATCGATGGAGAAGTTACTGAAAAATTTGGAAATCTCATGCAGATTGATGCCAAAGTAGATGGAAGTCAAATATTTATGCGGAGATGCATTTATTTCTGGGAGGAAGTAAATGCATCTCCGTTTAATTGGAAAAGTCAAAAGAAGACTATCTATATGTATCGATGGAGAAGTTACTGAAAAATTTAGAAATCTCATGCAGATTGATGCCAAAGTAGATGGAAGTCAAATATTTATGCGGAGATGCATTTATTTCTGGGAGAAAGTAAATGCCTATCCGTTTATTTTGAAAATATAAAAGAGAAGGTTCTAAAAGCATTGATGGAGAAGATACTGAAAAAATTGGTAATCTCGTGGCAGACTGATTCTAAACTACAAAAGAGGATTTTCTATAAGTATTGATGGAGAAGTTCAGAAAAATAGAGAATCTCGTGGCAGACTGATAGTGAAGTAGATAGAAATAAAATATTTAAGCGGAGATGCAGTTATTTCTGGGAGAAAGTAAATGCCTCTCCGTTTATTTGGAAAAGACAAAGGAGTTTTATCTATATGTATCGATTTATAAGTTACAGAAAAAATTGGAAATCTCATGCAGATTGATGCCAAAGTAGATGGAAGTCAAATATTTATGCAGAGATGCATTTATTTCTTAGAGAACGTAAATGCCTCTCCGTTTAATTCACAAAAGGGATCTCATGCAGACTGATGCTAACGTACATGGAGATCAAATATTTATGCGGAGATGCATTTATTTCTGGGATAAAGTAAATGCCTCTCCGTTTATTTGGAAAAGAGGAATTTCTAGAAGTACTGATGGAGGACTTCCACATTACAAGTGGAAATTTCAAGCAGATATATGCTAAAGTAGATAAGAAAAAATTATTTCTGCGGAGATCCATTGATTTCTGTTAAAAAGTATATGCCTCTACGTTTAATAAGATAAGATGACTTTCTATAATTATTGAAGGAGAAGTTGCTCAAAAATATTAGAACTCACAAGCATATTGAGGTTTATGTAAACGGAAATAAATTATTTACGCGGAGATGCATTTATTTCTGGATGAAAGTAAATGCCTCTCCGCTCATTTGGAGAAGAGGACTATCTACAAGTATCGATGGAGAAGTTACTGAAAGAAATTAGAAATAACATGAAGATATATAATAAATAGATCGAAAACAATATTTATGCGGAGATGCATTTATTTATGGAGGAAAGTAGAAGCTTCTCCGTTTATTTTGAAAGGAAAAAAGAGGATTTTCTATATATACTGATGGAGAAGTTGCTGAATAAAATTAAATTCTAATGCAGATTTATAATAGGCAGGTGGAAATACAATGTTTATGCGGAGATTTGGAAAAGAATTCGTTTAATTCGAAAAGACGAATTTGTATAATTATTGATGGAGTTGTTTCTGAAAGAAAATTGAAATCACATGCAGACTGATACTAAAGATCATAGAAATAAAATATTTATACGGAGATGCATTTATTTCTGGGAGAAAGTAAATGCCTCTCCGTTCATTTTGAAAATACAAAAGAGCATTTTCTAAAAGTAATGACAGAGAAGAAACAGAAAAACTTCGGAATCTCGTGGCAGACAGATACTAAAGTAGATAGAAATAAAATATTTATGCGGAGATGTATTTATTTCTGGGAGAAAGTAAATGCATCTCCGTATATTTTGAAAAAAACAAAGGAGGATTATCTATATGTATCGATGGAGAAGTTACTGAAAAATTTGGAAATATCATGCAGATTTATGCTAAAGTAGATTTAAGTCAGATATTTATGCGCAGATGCATTTATTTCTGGGAGAAAGTAAACGACTCTCCGTTTATTTGAAAATACAAAAGGGGATGTTCGATAAGTATTGATGGCGAATAACTTGAA
Source organism: Maratus speciosus (assembly GCA_963932465.1). Lineage (NCBI taxonomy): Eukaryota > Metazoa > Arthropoda > Arachnida > Araneae > Salticidae > Maratus > Maratus speciosus. Next base: position 81,537,972 of record OZ010794.1, read on the forward strand.
AAAATTGGGATTCTCCTGCCAGAGTGATTCTAAAGTGCAAATGACGATTTTCTATAAGTATTGATGGCGATATTACAGAAAAATTAGAAATCTCATGCAGATTGACACCAAAGTAGATGGAAGTCAAATATTTATGTGGAGATGCATTTATTTCTGGGTGAAAGTAAATGCCTCTCCGTTTAATTTGCAAAGGGCATTTTCTATAAGTATTGATGGAGAAGTTGCTGAATAAAATTGAAAATCTCATACAGAATTATTATAAGTAGATGGATACACAATATTTATGTGGAAATGCAGTTATTTCTAGACGAAAATAAATTTCTCTCCGTTTAATTGGAAAAGAGGAATTTCTATAATTATTGATCGAGATATTACTGAAAGAAATTGGAAATCACATGAAGACTAATACTAAAGTAGATGGAAATAAAATATTTATGCGGAGATGCATTTATTTCTGGGAGAAAGTAAATGCCTCTCCGTTTATTTGGAAAAGAGGATTTTCTAGAACTACTGATGGAAGAGTTCCAGTATACAAGTGGAAATTTTAAGCAGATTTATCCTAAAGTAGATAAGAAAAATTATTTCTGCGGAGATGAATTATTTCTGGAGGAAAGTAAATGCCTCTCCGTTTAATAAAATAAGATGACTTTCTATAATTATTGAAGGAGAAGTTGCTGAAAAATATTGTATCTCTCAAGCAGATTTAGGATTACGTAAACGGAAATAAATTATTTATGCGGAGATGCATTTATTTCTGGATGAAAGTAAATGCCTCTCCGTACATTTGAAGAAGAAGAAAATCTACAAGTATCGATGGAGAAGTTACTGAACGAAATTAGAAATAACATGAAGATTGATAAAAAATAGAAATATTTATGCGGAGATACATTTATTTCTGGGGGAAAGTAAATGCCTCTCCGTTTATTTGGAAAGGAAAAAGGATTAATTTCTATCTATACTGATGGAGAAGTTGTTAAATAAAATTAAAATCTAATGCAAGTTTATGATAAGCAGGTGGGAATACAATGTTTATCCGGAATTGCATTTATTTCTAGACGAAAGTAAATGTCTCTCCGTTTAATTGGAAAAGACGAATTTGTATAATTATTGATGGATTTGTTTCTGAAAGAAAATTGAAATCACATGCAGACTGATACTGAAGTACGTAGAAATAAAATTTTTATACGGAGATGCATTTATTTCTGGGAGAAAGTAAATGCCTCTCCCTTTATTTTGAAAATACAAAAGAGCATGTTCTAAAAGTATTGATGGAGAAGATATTGAAAAAATTGGTAATCTCGTGGCAGATTGATTATGAAGTACAAAAGAGGGTTTTCTATAAGTATTGATGCAGAATTTACAGAACAAATAGGGAATCTCGTGGCAAACTGACACTAAAGTATATAGAAATAAAACATTTATGCGGAGATGCATTTATTTCTGGGAAAAAGAAAATGCCACTCCCTTTTTGTTAGAAAAGACAAAGGAGGATTATCTATATGTATGGATGAAAAAATTACTGCAAAATTTGGAAATCTCATGCAGATTGATGCCAAAGTAGATGGAAGTCAAATGTTTATGCGGAGATGCATTTATTTCTGGGAGAAAGTAAATGCCACTCCGTTTATTTTGAAAATATAAAAGGGTATGTTCTATAAGTATTGTTGGAGAAGATACTGAAAAAATTGGGATTCACGTCTCTGAGAGATTTTAAAAGGAAAAAAATATTTTGTATAAATATTGAAGTATAAGTTACAGAAAAAATTCGGAATTTCGTGGCAGACTGATACTGAAGAAGATAGAAATTATATATTTTTGAGGAGATGCATTTATTTCTGTGAGAAAGTAAATGCCTCTCCGTTTAATTGGAAAAGACAAAGGAGGATTATCTATATGTGTCGATGGAAAAGTTACTGAAAAATTTGAAAATCTCATGCAGATTGATGCTAAAATAGATGGAAGTCAGATATTTATGCGGTGAAGCATTTATTTCTGGGAAAAAGTAAATGCCCTCCGTTTTATTGGAAAAGACAAAAGAATATTATCTATATATATCGATTGAGAAGTTCCTGAAAAATATTGGAAATCTCATGCAGATAGAGGCGAATTTAAACGAAAATAAATTATTTATGCGGAGATGCATTTTTATCTGGATGAAAGTAAATGCCGCTCCGTTCATTTGAAGAAGAGGACTATCTACAAGTATAGATGGAGAAGTTACTGAAAGAAATTAGAAATAACATGAATTTTGATAATAAATAGATCGAAAAAAATATTTATGCGGAGATGCATTTATTATGGGGGAAAAATGCCTATCCTTTTAATTGGAAAGGTAAAAAGAGGATTTTCTATATATAATGATGGAGACGTTGCTGAATAAAATTAAAATCTAATGCAGATTTATAATAAGCAGATGGAAATACAATTTTTTGCGGATATACATCTATTTCTACACGAAAGTAAGTGCTTATCCGTTTAATTGGAAAAGAGGAATTTGCATAATTATTGAAGGAGTTGTTTCTGAAAGAAAATTGAAATCACATGCAGACTGATACTAAAGTACATAGAAATAAAATATTTATACAGAGATGCATGTATTTCTGGGAGAAAGTGGATGCCTCTCCATATATTTGGAAAACACAAAGGAGGATTATCTATATTTATCGATGGAGAAGTTACTGAAAAATTTGGAAATCTCATGCAGATTGATGCTATAGTAGATGGAAGTAAAATATATATGAGGAGATGCATTTATTTCTGGGAGAAAGTAAACGCCTCTCCGTTTATTTGGAAAATACAAAAGGGGATATTCTATAAGTAATGATGAAGAAGGTACTAAAAAATGTGGATTCTCGGGGCAGACAGATTCTAAAGTACAAAAGAAGATTTTCTATAAGTATTGAAGGAGAAGTTACAGAAAAAAAGGAATCTCGTGGCAGACTGATACTAAAGTAGACAGAAATAAAATATTTATGCGAAGATGGATTTATTTCTGGAAAACGTAAATACCTGTCCGTTTAATTGGAAAAGACAAAAGAAGATTATCTATATTTATCGATGGACAAGTTACAGAAAGAATTGGAAATCTCATGCAGATTGATGCCAAAGTAGGTGGAAGTCAAGTATTTATGCGGAGATGCATTTATTTCTGGGAGAAAGTAAATGTTTCTCCGTTTAATTGGCAAAGAGGATTTCCTACAGGTATTGATGAAGAAGTTGCTGAATAAAATTGAAAATCTCATACAAATTTATTATAAGTAGTTGGATATACAATGTTTATGCGGAGATGCAGTTATTTCTAGATGAAATTAAATCCCTCTCCGTTTAATTGGAAAGAGGCAATTCTATAATTATTGATAGAGATATTACTGAAAGAAATTGGAAATCATAAGAAGACTAATACTAAAGTAGATAGAAATAAAATATTTATGTGGAGATGCATTTATTTCAGGGAGAAAGTAAATGCCTCTCCGTTTAGTTGCAAAAGAGCACTTTCTATTAATACTGATGAAGGAATTTCAGAATACAAGTGGAAATTTCAAGCAGATTTATGCTAAAGTAGAGAAGAAAAAATTATTTCTGCGGAGATCCATTTATTTCTGGTAGAAAGTAAATGCCTCTCTGTTTCAAAACAAAAGATGATTTTCCATAATTATTGAAGGAGAAGTTGCTGAAAAATATTGGAACTCTCAAACCGATTGAGGCTTGTGTAAACGGAAATAAATTATTTTGGCGGAGATGCATTTATTTCTGGATCAAAGTAAGTGGGTCTCCGTTCAATTGAAGAAGAGGACTATTTACAAGTATCGATGGAGATGTTACTCAAAGAAATTAGAAATAACATGAAGATTAATAATAAATAGATCGAAAAAAGTGTTTATACGGAGATGCTTTTATTTCTGGAGGAAAGTAAATTCCTCTTTGTGTATTTGTAAAGGAGAAAATAGGATTTTCTACATATACTGATGGAGATTTTGCTGAATAAAATTAAAATCTGATGCAGATTTATAATAAACAGATGGAAATACAATGTGTATCAGGAGATGCATTTATTTCTAGACGAAAATAAATGCTGTTTAATTGTAAAAGACGAATTTGTATAATTATTGATTGAGTTTTTTCTGAAAGAAAATTAAAATCACATGCAGACTGATACTAAAGTACACAGAAATAAAATGTTTATACGGAGATGCATTTACTTCTGGGAGAAAGTAAATGCCTCCCAGTTTATTTTGAAAATACAAAAGAGCATGTTCTAAAAGTATTGATGGAGAAGATACTCAGAAAATTGGTAATCTCGTGGCAGACTGAATCTAAAGTACAAAACAGGATTTTCTATAAGTATTAATGGAGAAGTTACAGAAAAAATAGGGAATCTCGTGGCGAACTGATACTAAAGTAGATAGAAATAAAATATTTATGCGGAGATGCATTTATTTCTGGGGGAAAGTAAATGCCTCTTCGTTTAATTGGAAAAGACAAAGGAAGATTATCTATATGTATCGATGGAGAAGTTACTGAAAAAATTGGAAATCTCATGCAGATTGATGCCAAAGTAGATGGAAGTCAAATATATATTCGGTGATGCATTTATTTCTGGGAGAAAGTAAATGCCTCTCCGTTTAATTGGCAAAGGGGATTTTTTATAATTATTGATGGAGAAGTTTCTGAATAGAACTGAAAATCTCATACAGATTTAATATAAGTAGATGGATATACAATGTTTATGCGGAGATGCAGTTATTTCTAGACGAAAATAAATTCCTCTCTGATTCATTGGAAAAGAGGAATTTCTATAAGTATTGATAGAGATATTACTGAAAGAAATTGGAAATCACATGAAGACTAATACCAAAGTAGATGGAAATAAAATATTTATGCGGAGATGCATTTATATCTAGTAGAATGTAAATGCCTCTTCGTTTACTTGGAAAAGACAAAAGAGGATTATCCACAAGTGTCGATGGAGAAGTTGCTGAAAAATATTGGAAATCTCGTGCAGATTGAGGCTGATGGAAGCGGAAATAAATTATTTATGCGGAGACGCATTTTTTTCTGGACGAAAGTAATTGCCTCTCCGTTCATTTTAAGAAGAAGATTATCTACAATTATCGATGGAGAATTTACTGAAAGAAATTACAAATAACATGACGATTGATACTAAATAAATCGAAAAAAATATTTATGCGAAGATGTATTTATTTCTGGGAGAAAGTAAAAGCCTCTCCGTTTATATGGAAAAGACAAAAAAGGATTATTTATAAGTACCAATAGAGACGTTACTCAGATATTGGGAATCTCATGGGGACTGATGCTAAAGTACATGGAAATGAAGTATTTATGCGGAGATGCAGTTATTTCTGGGAGAAAGTAAATGCCTCTCCGTTTATTTGCAAAACAGGATTTTCTATAAGTACTGATGGAGGAGTTCCAGAATACAAGTGGAAATTTCAAGCAGATTTATGCTAAAGTTGAGAAGAAAAAATTATTCCTGCGGAGATCCATTTATTTCTGGTAGAAAGTAAATGCCTCTCCGTTTAATAACAAAAGATGATTTTCTATAATTATTGAAGGAGAAGTTGCTGAAAAATATTGGAACTCTCAAGCAGATTGAGGCTTGTGTAAACGGAAATAAATTATTTTTGGCGGAGATGCATTTATTTCTGGATCAAAGTAAGTACCTCTCCGTTTATTTGAAGAAGAGGACTATTTACAAATATCGATGGAGATGTTGCTAAAAGAAATTAGAAACAACATGAAGATTAATAATAAATAGATCGAAAAAAGTGTTTATGCGGAGATAAATTTATTCCTGGAGGAAAATAAATTCCTCTCTGTTTATTTGGAAATGAAAAAAGAGGATTTTCTATATATACTGATGGAGAAGTTGCTGAATAAAATTAAAATCTGATGCAGATTTACAATAAACAGATGGAAATACAATGTTTATGAGGAGAGGCATTTATTTCTAGACGAAAATAAATGCCACTCCATTTCATTGGAAAAGGCGAATTTGTATAATCATTGATTGAGTTTTTTTCTGAAAGAAAATTGAAATCACATGCAGACGGATACTAAAGTAGACAGAAATAAAATATTTATACGGATATGCATTTATTTCTAGTAAATGCCTCTCCGTTTATTCTGAAAAGAGGATTTTCTAGAAGTACTGATGGAGGAGTTCCATAATACAAGTGGAAATTTCAAAGAGATTTATGCTAAAGTATATACGAAAAAATTATTTCTGCGGAAATTCATTTATTTCTGGTAGAACGGAAATTCCTCTCCGTTTAATAAGAAAAGATGACTTTCTATAATTATTGCAGGAGAAGTTTTTGAGAAATATTGGAACTCTCAAGCAGATTGAAGCTTATGTATAACGGAATAAAATATTTATGCGGAGATGCATATATTTCTGGGAGAAAGTAAATGCCTCTCCGTTTATTTTGAAAATACAAAAGAGCATGTTCTAAAAGTATTGATGGAGAAGATACTGATAAAATTGGGAATCTCGTGGCAGACTGATTCTAAATCACAAAAGAGGATTTTCTATAAGTATTGATGGAGAAGTTACAGAAAAAAATATGGAATCTCGAGAAAAACTCATACTAAAGTAGATAGAAATAAAATAATTATGCGGAGATGCATTTATTTCTAGGAGAAAGAAAAAGCCTCTCCTCTTATTTGGAAAAGACAAAGGAGGATTATCTATAAGTATGGATGGAGAAGTTACTAAAAAAATTGGAAATCTCATGCAGATTGATGCTAAAGTAGATGGAAGTCAAACATTCATGCGCAGATGCATTTATTTCTGGGGGAAAGTAAATGCCTCTCCGTTTAATTGGAAAAGACAAAGGAATGTTATCTATATGTATCTGTGGAGAAGTTACTGAAAAAATTGGAAATCTCATGCAGATTGATGCCAAAGTAGATGGAAGTAAAATATTTATGCGGAGATGCATTTATTTCTGGGAGAAAGTAAATGACTCTCCGTTTAATTGGCAAAGGTGATTTTTTATAAGTACTGATGGAGAAGTTGCTGAATAAAATTGAAAATCTCATACAGATTTATTCTAAGTAAATGGATATACAATGTTTATGTGGAGATGCAATTATTTCTAGACGAAATTAAATGCCTCTCCGTTTAATTATAAAAGAGGAATTTCGATAATTATTGATTGAGTTGTTTCTGACAGAAAATTGAAATCACATGCAGACTTATATTAAAGTACACAGAAATAAAATATTTATACGGGGATGCATTTATTCCTGGGGGAAAGTAAGTGCCTCTCTGTTTAATTGGAAAAGACAAAGGAAGATTATGTATATGTGTATCGATGGAAAAGTTACACAAATAATTGGAAATCTCGTGCAGATTGATGCCAAAGTAGATGGATGTCAAATATTTATGCGGAGATGCATTTATTTCTGAGAGAAAATAAATGCCTCTCCGTTTTATTATCAAAGGTGATTTTCTATAAGTATTGATGGAGAAGTTGCTGAATAAAATTGAAAATCTCATACAGATTTATTATAAGTAAATGAATATACAATGTTTATGCGGAGATGCAGTTATTTCTAGACGAAATTAAATGCATCTCCGTTTAATTATAAAAGAGGAATTTCGATAATTATTGATTGAGTAGTTTCTGACATAAAATTGAAATCACATGCAGACTGATACTAATTTACATAGAAATATAATATTTATACGGAGATGCATGTATTTCTGGGAGAAATTAAATGCCTCTCCGTTTATTTGGAAAAGACAAAGGATTATTATCTATATGTATCGATGGAGAAGTTGCTGAAAAATTTTGAAATCTCATGCAGATTGATGCTAAAGTTGATGGAAGTCAAATATTTATGCGCAAATGCATTTATTTCAACGAGAAAATAAATGCGTCTCCGCTTATTTGCGAAATACAAAAGAGGATATTCTATAAGCATTGATGGAGAAGCTACAGAAAAATAGGGAATCTCGTGGGAGACTGATACTAAAGTAGATAGAAAGAAAATATTTATGCGGAGATGCATTTAATTCTGTGAGAAAGAAAATGCCTCTCCGTTTATTTAGAAAAGACAGAGGAGGATTATCTATATGTATCGATGGATAAGTTACTGAAAAAATTGGAAATCTCATGCAGAATTATGCTAAAGTAGACTAAAGTCAAAAAGTTTTGCGAAGATGCATTTATTTCAGGGGGAAAGTATATGCCTCTCCGTTTAATTGGCAAAGGGGACATTCTATAATTATTGATGGAGAAGTTTCTGAATAGAATTGAAAATATCATACAGATTTATTATAAGTAGTTGGATATACAATTTTTATGTGGAGATGCAGTTATTTTTAGACGAAATTAAATGCCTCTCCGTTTAATTGGAAAAGAGGCATTTCTATAATTATTGATAGCGATATTACTGAAAGAAATTGGAAATTACATGAAGACTAATACCAAAGTAGATGGAAATAAAATATTTATCCGTAGATGCATTTATATCTGGGAGAATGTAAATGCCTCTTCGTTTACTTGGAAAAGACAAAAGAGGATTATCCACAAGTGTCGATGGAAAAGTTCATGAAAAATGTTGAAAATCTCATGCAGATTGAAGCTGATGTAAACTGAAATAAATTATTTATGCGGAGAAGCATTTATTTGTGGATGAAGGTAAATGCCTCTCCGTTTATTTCGAAAAGACAAAAAAGGATTATCTATAAGTATTGATAGAGACGTTGCTGAAATAATGGAAATCTCATGCAGACATATGCTAAAGTACATGGAAATAAAATATTTATGCGGAGATGCATTTATTTCTTTGAGAATATAAATGCCTCTCCATTTATTTGGAAAAGAGGATTTAATACTGATGGAAGAGTTCCAGAATACAATTGGAAATTTCAAGCAGATTTATGCTAAAGTAGATAAGAAAAAATTATTTCTGCGGAGATCCATTTATTTCTGGTAGAAAGTAAATGACTCTCCGTTTAATAAGATAAGATGACTTTCTATAATTATTGAAGGAGAAGTTGCTGAAAAACATTGGAACTCTCAAGCAGATTGAGGCTTATGTAAACGGAAATAAATTATTTATGCGGAGATGCATTTATATCTGGATGAATGTGAATACCTCTCCGTTCATTTGAAGAAGAGGACTATCTACAAGTATCGATGGAGAAGTTACTGAAAGAAGTTAGAAATAGCATGAAGATTGATAATAAATAGATCGAAAAAAGTGTTTATGCGGAGATGCATTTATTTCTGGGGAAAAGTAAATTCCTCTCCGTTTATTTGGAAAGGAAAAAATAGGATTTTCTCTGTATACTGATGGAGAAGTTGCTGAATAAAATTAAAATCTAATGCAGATTTATGATAAGCAGATGAAAATACATTGTTTAAGCGGAGATGCATTTATTTCTAGACGAAAGTAAATGCCTCTCCGTTTAATTGGAAAAGACGAATTTGTATAATAATTTATTGAGTTGTTTCTGAAATAAATTGAAATCACATGCAGACTGATACTAAAGTACATAGAAATAAAATATTTATACGGATATGCATTTATTTCAGGGAGAAATTAAGTGCCTCTCCGTTTATTCTGAAAAGACAAAGGAGGATTACCTATATGTATCGATGGAGAAGTTACTGAAAAATTTGGAAATCACATGCAGATTGATGCTAAAGTAGATGGAAGTCAGATATTTAGGCGGAGATGCATTTATATCAGGGAGAAAGTAAATGCCTCTCCGTTTAATTGGAAAAGACAAAAGAAGATTATCTATATGTAACGATGGCAAAGTTACTGAAAAATTTAGAAATCTCATGCAGATTGATGCCAAAGTAGATGGAAGTCCAATATATATGCGGAGATGCATTTATTTCTGGGAGAAAAAAAAATGCCTCTCCATTTATTTGGAAAATGCAAAAGGGGATGTTCTATAAGTATTGATGGAGAAGATACTGAAAAAATTTCGATTCTCGTGGCAGACTGATTCTAAAGTACAAAAGAAGATTTTCTATAAGTATTGATGGAGAAGTTACAGAAAAAATAGGGAATCTTGTGGCAGACTGATACTAAAGTAGATAGAAATAAAATATTCATGCGGAGATACATTTATTTCTGGGGGAAAGTAAATGCCTCTCTATTTAATTGGAACTGACAAAGGAAGATTATCTATATGTATCGCTGGAGAAGTTACTGAAAAAATTGGAAAGCTTAAGCAAATTGATGCCAAATTAGATGGAAGTCAAATATTTATGCAGAGATGCATTTAATTCTGGGAGATTGTAAATGCCTCTCCGATTAATTGGCAAAGGGGATTTTCTATAAGTATTGATGGAGAAGTTGCTGAATAAAATTGAAAATCTCATTCACATTTATTATAAGTAGATGGATATACAATGTGTATGCGGAGATGCAGTTATTTCTGGAAGAAAGTAAATGCCTCTCCGTTTATTTGGAAAAGACAAAAGAGGATTATCTGTAAGTATTGATACAGACGTCACTGAAAAAATGAAAATCACATGCAGAATGATGCTAAAGTACATGGAAATAAAATATTTATGCGGTGAATATTTTATTTCTGGGAGAAAGTAAATGCCTCTCCGTTTATTTGGAAAACAAGATTTTCTATAAGTACAGATGGAGAAGTTGCAGAATAAAATTGGAAATTTCATGCAGATTTATGCTAAAGTAGATAAGAAAAAATTATTTGTGCAGGGCATTTTCCATATATACCGATGGATAGGTTGCTGAAAAAAATTAAAATCTAATGCAGATTTATGATAAGCTGATGAAAATACAATGTTTTATGCGGAGATGCATTTATTTCTAGACTAAAATAAATGCCTCTCCGTTTAATTGGAAAGGAGGAATTTGTATAATTACTGATGGAGTTGTTTCTGAAAGAAAATATAAATCACATGCAAACTGATACTAAAGTACATAGAAATAAAATATTTATAAGGAGATGCATTTATTTCTTGGGGAAAATAAATGACTCCCCGTTTATTTGGAAAAGACAAAAGAGCACTATCTATAAGTATTGATAGAGATGTTACAGAAAAAATTGAAATCTCATACATACTGATGCTAAAGTAGATGGAAATAAAATATTTATGCGGAAATGCACTTATGTCTGAAAGTAATTGCCTCTCCGTTTAATCAGAGCAGATGACTTTCTATAATTAGTGATGGAGAAATTGGTGAAAAATAACTGGAAATCTCATGCAGATTGATGCAGATGTAAACGAAAATAAAATATTTATGCAGATATGCATTTATTTATTATGCAGATATGCATTTATTCGAATTTATATAAATGCGCACTACCTAGATTCGTCGTGTGTTCCGTCCTACCCAACCGAATGATTTGAAATTTATTCTAAAGTATAATTGCAATTTTTTTTTCTGAAACATTTCAAGTTTTATGAAAGTCAAATCAAAACTTAAAAAGATATTCATAAAAGTTTTCTTCGTTCTATTAAATCCTATCTTACGTCATAAATTCAATGCTATACCATGATAGATAATAAGTCTAGGTTGCATGGTGGTGACGTCCTTTTTAAGATGGAGTTCTATTATCGCGGAATTTAATATACAGTACCATAATAAATTTTGTATTCATGCCTTTTTCCATAAGAGTGCAACAGCTATGGCACCAAGATTTGAATATTTATAATATTTCATTATAGTACGAATGCACCTCATTGGCCACATTTGACGTATAATTCCCGACTTGTTTTGTTCAAGTCGGGTTCACTAAATTAATTGTTATGGGTTCGAGTCTATTTCTGAGTGAGTTTTAATTCTTGCCCTTTGGGTTCGCATTAGTCCGATTTTTCGAAAAAATATCCAAAATATTCTTTCAGAAAAAAATCTACCTATTTGATACATGGATGAGATCTACATATTTGACACATATATACATACTTTACATGTTTATATTTCAACATAAAAGATAAATTTTACATTGAAGATATCATCGTATAGTACTTTTCATAATTACATACATTAAGTTGTGGATCCATTTTCACTAATTGCGGGTTTAGGCTTGGTTTAGATTGAATTGTTTCAAGTTGGGTTAGGAATACGGAGGACGAAATATATTTTGTTGGGTTCGGGTCGGATAACAAGTAGAGTGCTGCAAACGGAACCTGACCCAACTCGCGGTTTGGATCGATCGGGTTGAATCAAATGTTTTGTCGTTAAGGGTCGGATTCCAGTCAGGTTGACTTTAATTGTTTCAATTTTGGGTTGGATTTTGACACTTGCGATTCCAGGTTCGAGATAAATTGATTTCTCAAAAGAATCTGTATGAAAAAAATCACATTTGAATATAAACGAGTATATGTAATATTTATTTTTAATTAAAATCGATTTTTTAAACTTTAAAATTAAAATTAATACTAGAGATATTACTGTATTGAATTACTATATTTATTTTATTTTATAGTTGGGTTTTTGGTGGAGGGGGGAATATTTCGGGTTCAGGTCGGTATGTGGAGGACGAAATTTTTTTTATTGCATTTCAGGTAGAGTCCTCTTTGGGTCGACTGAACCCGACCTGACTCGCGGTTTGAGTCGGAACGAGCTAGCGCTAGTTCTTTTTTTGCGGTTTGCGTTGACCTCTGTTTTTTACTGCGGATCGGGTTAACTTTCATTGTTTCCGGAGGCCCAGACCCGACCCGGTACAACAAGTAATTGTGCGTACAAAATTGTTATTGGCCCGTATAAAAACTGTTAAATACTTAGCCCTTTACAAGACCTAAAAAACCCGCGCCTTTCCCATTATAAAAGCAAGAAGGCACTTGTCGGCCCGGTGTGTGCTTTTTTCGCCTTTTTTGACCCAGACTGGTCCGTGCAAAAATGAATGAAATCCGGCCCGACACGGCAAAGCTCAATTTCTAAACAAATTTGCGGATATTCTTAAATTTCCATTATTATTTTCTTCTATCTTCAATAGAAGAAAGTATTGTAATCGAATTTTTTTCGACTTCCGGTTTTCGACGGATTTACACGTTTTAGGGGTCAGAGATTCTAAAAAACATGTTTATACAAAATGTCTGACTCTCCGTATGTCGCCATTGTACCATCGAAAAGTGTATGAAGTTATGCATAGAATTGTACCATTTTTTTGTGTATGTTTTTGGCTGTGGTAAGCAGATCCTCTTTCAATTTCGAAATATTCCGCCAGAAGGATCTCTGTAATAGCAATTTTTGCGCCAATTTTCAATATTGTACTATCGAAAAGTGTATGAAGTTATGTATAGAATTGAAACAAATTTTTTCTGTATGTCTTTGGCTATGGCCACCAGGTCCTCCCTAAATTTGAAAAAAAAAACAGCAGGAAAAGGGTGCTATAATTGCGATGTTTGTACAAAATGTTTACATTTTGGTTATCGCCAGCAGGTCCACTCTTAATTTGAAAAAAAATCCACCGTAACAGGGCACTATAGTAGCGATGTCTGTTCCATTTTCAATATTGTATCATCGAAAAGTGTATGAAGTTAAGCATAGAATTGAACCAAATTTTTTCTGTATGTCTTTGGCCACCAGGTCCTCCCTAAATTTGAAAAAAATCAGCAGGAAAAGGGTGCTATAATTGCGATGTTTGTACCATCGAAAACTGTATGAAATTATGCATAGAATTGAATAAAATTTTTGGTATATGTTTTTCGCTATGGCGAGCAGGTCCTCCCTGAATTAAAAAAAATCTACCGGAAAAGGTCGCTGTAATAGCAATTTTTGTGCTATTTTCATTATTGTACCATCGAAAGGTGTATAACGTTATGCATAGAATTTAACCAATTTTTTTCTGTATGGTTTTGGATATGGACAGCAAGTCCTCCTTCAATTTGGAAATATTCAGACGGAAGGGGGCGCTGTAATAGCGATGTCTGAGCCATTTTCATTATTGTACCATCGAAAAGTGTATGAATTTATGCATGGAATTGAACAAAATTGTTTGTGTATGTTCTGTGTAAGTTTTGTGTAATTTCTGCTTACCCCCAACACTTTAACTTTTTTAAAAATTTTCTGCTCTTTTTCTCGGTATTGTTCATATGAAACGAAAACCTATTCATCCATTCCTCTGTCTGTCCATCCTACACAGACCTGCTCATTCTCAGAAACTGTATAAGTTAGAGGCTTGAAATGTTGCATTATTATAACTGAATATCTCTGTTTACACGACAAATGATAAAATTTTGAAAAATGCTTTTATTATTTTAATTAAATGAATTAATTTAACGACATTCGACCATTTTTGCAATTGAGATTTTAAAACAGAATCTTAATTAGTCTTTTTCGCCCCTCTTATATACCTCTGTCTTCGCGCATTTGCCTGCTCATCAAAAGGTTCCATGTTCGAAACTCAGCGTCGGAATTTGAAATTTTTTCCCCGGAATAGATTTTGTTTTCATTATTAAGGACAGAAATTTTAAATTTGAGATATCTTAACACGGAAATGCACGGACAGTGGAGTTTTTTACTTTTAGAATTAAAATTTGAAATGTTACTATAGAAATTACTTGAAATTTCACATGACTGTTTCTTTTAAGCAGAGTTGGGCAAATTTGTTATCTCAATTATCCACAGTGCAGGTTAATTGCATGAAATTGATTACAGTTAAACACATTGAAACACAGAAATTTTGTCAAATAATGGGATGGGGGCGGTTCCGGTTATAGCGCTGCAAGAATTTTTTACGGCATGTAATTTTAACTATAATTATTAACATACAATTAAACTGTAATTATATTGCAGATTAGTGGAGTTACAAATTTTCCCAACTCTGTTTGTAAGACGTAAATGGACGCACAGAACAGTCAAAATATTTGAAAAGTTCTAGGGTAAAAAACGTTCTAAATTTACGATGTGGTGTTTTTACGATTTGAATTACTGCACTAGAAATTTTAAATTTGGCATGGCGGTTATTAGTATGGTTCTAAAAAAACGGAAATTGAAAGGGTGAAATGAGGTAAAACGTTCTAAATTGCGATTTTTATGCAATTTTACGTAATATTTTAAAATTAATTTGACATGCATTTCAAATTTAGCGGAAAAATTTGCAATTCTGACTACAAATCACTAGCAAATCTATTTATGTGTTATTCCTTTTTAGTTTTAATCTTCTCAAACATATATTTACCGTGAAGGTCTTTTTTTTTTTAAATTCAAGTATACTTTGTTAAACTAACTTTTTTAATATAAGCTTTTTTTTTACAATTTTTAAAATACAAAGCTGTATCAGCCAAATTATTGAAAATACATGCTTCACTTATAATTATTTTGCATTTACAATTATATAACTTTTTTGCTGTTATTTAAAGGAAAATCAAGGGCTTATTTAAACAAAAACTATTTGTAAATACTCCTTTGGATTAGTACAGTAAATTTTAATCTTCTAAAAAATGTATTTTACAATGAAGTTTTTTTATGTACTTACACTTTATTATTATAACTTTTTTAATACGAGCTTTTTTTATATACAAATTTTAAAATACAAGCTATGATAAATCTATCAGACAAAAATTGGAAAGTTAAGCTTTACTCATAATTATTTTACATTTACAATTACATAATTTTTATTCTTATAATAATAATAAGAGTAAAACCAAGGGATTGTTTAAACAAAAACTATTTGTAATTACACTTTTGTATTATTACTATAAGTTTTACTCTCAAAAATATATTTTAACATAAAAATATATTTTAATATAAAAAATATATTTCAATATAAAGTTTTATTTTGTAACACAAGTTTTAAAGTATATATCAGCCAAATAATTGAAAAACTTGCTTCATTTATAATTATTTTCCATTAAATTTAAGGTAAAACTATTTCTAATAATGGTAGTAACAAAATTGAAAACAAAAAAATTACTAATAATACAATGCAAATATATATATAACAAAAAAAGGGGGTCTCTATCTTCATATACAACAGTAGCATACATAAGCACAATCTTAAACCGACAGAGTGAAGGCTTTCCGGCTGCCTATAACATTAGGCTGAATTATGACGAAAACAACCCCGGAAAATCGGAAAGAATTCGAAGACGTTAGGGGCAAAATACAAAATTATTACTTCGTCGGCGAACTACGACAATGTTGTCCGATCCGACGAGGGCAGAATAACGTCACACATGCTATTAGCAATAAGGTTATCTCAGCGAGATATACCCATCGGTTATCGGCCTACGTAACTCAATAGATAGAGCATTGTCAATTTAATTCAAAAGGTTCTGGGTTCGAATCCTGGCTTGGGAATTTTTCACTCAATTAAAAAAACTGAACTCGTATATTCCAATTAAATTAAAGAACGTATTTTTTAAAAGGAGATTATAACACTTAGTACTCCTATTCTTGCATCTTAATATTCACATACGTTATAGATAGGATAGTTTTAGAAATATTTGTTAAAATACAAAATGATGACTATTCTTTTTAACTGCACCAGCCAAATTATGAGCAATTTGTATTAATAGTTCTAGAACCAACCAATATTCTAAAACGTTTGTTATAAAGTGAAGTAATCAGTTGAAGATTATAAGGAAAATACTAGGTTGAGCAAAAACTTCTGGGAAATTTGTGAAAGTTGCGTTGTTATGCGCAAATTAACAACAAAAGCAACAAGGACTATTCTTCAAAGTAGAGACCATCATAGCCCACAAATTTCTGCCATTGTTCTGCCTAATTCCGGATTTGCTAGAAGTACCATGGCGACTCCTTGGAATCGAAAAACTCTTATGGTTGTTCAATTTCATTAAAGGATTCAAATTGAAGGCCCTGAAAACGTATTGCATTGATCGAAAAAGGCCATAATCGGATGGAGCCACGTCTGGACTGTAGGCGGGGTGTGGAAGAATTTCAACGCCGTCCAATTGTGCAAACTTGTTCTTGGTCCTCTGGGCCACGTGCGGTTTGGCATTGTCCTGCTGAAACAAAGCTCGCTTTCGGCGGGCCAATCTTGGATACTTCTGCACCAATTTGTCGTAGGCGCGATCCAACTGCTGGCAATAGAGCTCGGCATTCATGGCACGACTATCACATACGATACAAATTCTGGTAACAATTAGATTAAAAATTTCCCAGAACTTTTTGCTCAACCTAATAAATAAATATTACATATTATTATTATTAGATTTAAAATTTAGCCGGAACGAAACTAGCTGTATTCCAAAAATCTCATTTCTTCTTTTGAAATTTTCAACATGACTCATTCATTTGAACTGCATCGGATCAAATGAGACAGATACTTTTATTGATTGCTGTCAACTTCAGTGCTTATAATTATCAGTCATCACTGACTCTAGCGCAAATTATAATGACGTGAGTGCAAATCATAATGCAAGTAATACATATATGACCCAGCTTTGAACATACTTTTCACGTGCTCGTTAAAGCTACAGGCTTAAAAGTAATAATTTTTTTCTAGTTTGAAATTGGAAAAGAGTTTCGAATACTCTTTGAGAGAGTTCTAGTATAACAGATGAATCATTTACAAAAATCATTATAAAAGATAAATCGGGATATTTATACCTAAGATATTTTTTAATGAGATGAAATTCGTATAATTAGAAAATTGTTCTGAGTCGTTGATGAATGAATGACATTTATATTTTATATGAAAATAAAAAGTTTTGGTCAGAGGCACAGCCAGCCAACTTGGGCCACACGTAGGATTGATTAATATTTATGTATGTTTAATAAACACGTATAATTAATTAATAATTATCTGTACTTATGTCTGTATTAATTATTTAAATTATTTTTGGACATTTTCATTTTCATTTTCGGTCGAAAATAGGAAGATTGCAGAAATTTTGTTTTGGTTACGGTCTTAAAAATCCGTTTCGATAATCCTTAATTATTATCACATGTGCCAGCAGACCCACTGCTCAATTATCATTTCAGATCTTTAGTCCAATGATCAGGCAAACATTGGCTCATACGTAATTCCTGCTGTTGCCGCAACCAATAGACAACTGTTAGGCCGACTTTAATTTTATTAATTAATCTGATTAACTTTGTAAATATTTTACAAAAATAGCTTAAATGAGTATGGATTTTAATAAAAACTTATCACAAAGTCTTATTACTATTACTGTATAACTTTTTCAATGCGAAATCAGCATGATTATGGAGATTCCGGATTATAGGAAGTTAAATAACTTTATAATTACATTAACATATTTAAAATAGTGATACACAAGGCTAATCATATAAAAAATCAAGTATATAGCACCCAGAAATAACGAAGTAAGTCACAAATTAAATATTAAAAAAAATAATAATAAAATCAGATTTTGAGATGTTTTAGAGCCATCTTCTTATCTTTCTTTGGAGAAAGAAAAATAGCAAAATTAACATTCCTTCCGAATTTATACAACTTAATATAAAAAAAGACATCTATATTAATTACTATGTAATCAGAAAGTTCTTACAATTTTAAAATGAAAAAAAAAAGAAGTAGTAAATTAGATAATGTCTTTTCATTTTCCTTAATCTTCTTCTGAAATATATGTGATGACGCACTATATGATCTTTAATTGAAAATAAAAACGAATAAACGTACTGAAATGTCCGGATTACAGAAGTTTCCGAACTATTAAAGATGTCCGGATTGAAAATGTTATATTTCATTATTATGTAGATTTTCTTATGCTTCTTCAGATATTAAGGAAGATTATGATAAAGAGGCTACTCCACTCATGCTATCAGCTCACTAATATTAATCCTATCAGAGAAATCTTTTAAAATATCTCGTTTGCATTGTAATAATTCTAAATGTTTTCTTTTGCACTGTATAAAATGAAGTCGATCTGTACAAAGTCCTTGTTTTACTTTGTCGAATTTGTTTGAAGGTTGTTTTTATGATGATATATTCACATTCAGAACTAGGTTTAGAAAGTAAAAGTATCCCCATAAAAAAACCTTTTAACAAAATTGAAAATGTAAAAAACGACCTATGTAGAGATCAAACCCCATCTATCCAGTATTAAATAATCCTTGAAATAATAAAAAAATATGTAGCTCGTAATAAACCCATTGTCTTCGATTCAAACAAATAGAAAAAATGATACACACCTTTTCACTTGATCAATAGCAATTTCTATTTTTTAATTCCAATATAATTGGAATCTAAAACAATTTAAATTTAGTTAAAATAAAAAGAAGTTTGTTTGTACAAACAATCGATCTACTCAGAAATTTAAAAAAAAATACAATATGAATAACACATTTTTAAAAGAATTCATACATAATTCAAAACAAAATTGAGTTGCTAGGCTTTGAAACATTTTTTTTTCTTAATTGATTTTTTTAAGTACAGGCAAATTAAAAACAAAAACATTTTTAACAGGAAATTACAGTTCAAATATTTCATAACACAATTGGGGCTTTTATTTAACGTATGATATCATTCTTCTGAAATTTAAAAACAAATTTTACAGCCTAGTGACACTTATAATGGGAATAACAGCGTTACGGATTCAAAAAATCAATTATTCTTTTTTTACAAAATTTCACCTTGTTTACATTGAATAATATTTTTCTAAAAGAAATTGCTAAAGTTTAAAGAAATGACAAAGTCTTCACTTTCCATTTGTGTGCATGGCACAGAAAAACTTTAAGAGCATTTTTTTTCTTCAAAATATGATGTTTTTGTAGTTGCTTGCAGGGCCGTGCGAAGAGAAAACTGCGCCGGGGCAGCGTGTCAATTTGGCGCCCCCCTCCTTCAAAATTGATAAAAGGCAGAAACAGAAATAAATTATATTGAATAAATATTTTGCGTTTATTTTAGAACTTTAAAAGATTTAATTTTAATTCAGAAATTCCAAACAACTAAATAACAGAAAAGAAAAGTACACTTATTTGTTAATGAGATCATGATGTTTTGCGACAGATTTTTCTTAACCTTTCTCACATATTTTTCTAGCCATTTTTAGTTCTTGTTAGTCTTTAAGCTGCAGAAAATGGGTAAAAATCGCTAACAACCAGATTGGAAACAAGCGGTCCCTTCAACCAATAAGTACTAAAAAAGCAAAACAAACAAAAAACCTGCAGAACGTAATGTAAAATGTAAAAATAAATTATAATTTCAGTACATTAATTAAGAAAGATAACTGAAGCAATGTTTTACTTAATATAAAATATATCAGGCAAATACATTTACTTCCTTTTTATGTTTCTTGCATTTAGGGTAACAAAATCGTTTATTTATTTTATGTGTAAAGATTGTGACACACTGAATTTTATAGAAAGTAAATTCAGGTTGCTTAATCTCTCGACTCATAGTAGATCTTAAGTAGTTTTTTACTATTTTATTGTTACTGGAATACTGATAAATTACGCACGCTGTCTCCATGTTTTTGTAATTCCTTGCTTTCCCAAGGTTAAAATTCTGGAGCAACTAAAGGATTTCTAAATGATCCATTTTATAAAAGTTCTTATACAATGGCAGAAATAAGGTTTTCGCATTTAAAACCCCGCTTAACAAATCAAGCCCATTCAAGTCAGCAATAAAGGGCAAGGTCCAGGCAATATTAACAGATTTTCGATAACTGATTTTAGATTCGCACCAGCCAGAAACTCAAATTCTTGTTTTACATTTCTCAGTTTCTCAAACCTGTAGTTCAGTTGCACGGTTATAGTGTCTCTATGTAACACGAAATCTTTCACATTCATATAAATTTCCACTTTCATCAGAAAATTCTTGGTCAAATTGTTCTGCGAATTTTACGTTTTCTGCTTTGCTCAAATAAGGACTCTGCATTTACAGACATAACCAAATCTTCGCTTTCTTGTTCAAAAATTTCCTCTCTTATTGTCTGAAATGTGTTTTTTAGTGTTTCAATCAGTTTGTTGGCGATCAAAACATTGACAGTTTTTTTTTCTTCTTGTTTTTCGTGAGAATAATATTAACTTTTTCTATTTCATTTAAAATACTGTGTCAAACTAGTAGGCCGTAAATAAAGGGGAATTTCTTTATTTGCTTTATTAAGCTTTTTGCTCCTGAGTAAGTTTACTCATTTTACTTCATTTCTATAAGGTCTTCCAGAGCTTTTAAAATCTGTGGCAATTATTTGTAAACTGCAGATATAGCTTTATTTTTTCATGACCATAGAGTATCGCAATGTTTCTTTAAATAAACTGATAAGTGGGACATAAGTATATCCCATCTTTCAGTAGAAGAGAAGAAAAAACAAACACATTTTATGCAGTTCCGGACATTTTTGGACATACACAAGCAGCACGAACTCAAAGTTTAGAGAATGTGCAGAACATGGTAAAAAATAGACGAATTTATTTACTTCAACAATTCCAGCTTACACAACATTATAGTGGGAAGCCATATTTGCCCCATATCACAACATTGAGCTCTGAAGGGTTGATATTGGTATTGTTTATGACGGCCAATTATCTACAAGTTGGATATAGTAGGCCGGAGTGGGATGGGAGTGTCCTCTGTAAGGTCTTTCTATGGGAACCTAACCAGTATTTACGCAAGGTTCGAAGAAAACTACGGACAATTTCGAACGAAGGCTGACGTGCGTGATTGGGTCGAACGCAGCACCTCCCGTCTACCGTCTTTGAGAATAGAACCTCTCGTTGAGATTGTCGGACATTAGCTTATCTTAAATTTCTTATGCTATTTTTTTTTCGTTTTTCTTTTCTTTCTTTTTGACTTGATGTAGTCAAGAAACCTTTCCACGAATGAAAATTTTCTATTTTCGGTATCGTATAATTTGCTTCATTTGTTCTTTGTGAGGTGAACTGGATTCCTAAACTGGACTGTGATTAAAATTCAGTAACTTGCAAATGGTTACAATTATTAAAAGAAATTCTTGCAGGAGGGTCATGTAAGATATTAGAAGTATTTTTACTGCGGTTCTCGATTTTAGTTCCAAATAGCAGAGATAGATGGCAAGCAATAAGCACTCAATGGAGGTCTAAACTGAAATCCCCTAGCATCATACAAAGGAAGAAGGTTAAATATATAGAATAGGCCCCTAAAAATGAGATTGTATTGGAGAATGAGACCCACTCCATACATTTAGCCTCATCTTTTCGCATCAGTATTGGGCGATTTCGGTTTTGGCCTTGATTGAGCAACTATGGCGCGATGTTGTCTTTATAGTGCTTGTGTGGTTATACATTGCTGGCATAATTGTCAATTCAGTATAAACGTGATTGATTTACACGAATATGGTTTAATAAAGTATACTGCTGTAACCTGAATTGACTATAAACCTGTTTAATTCTTCAACAAATCATCGATATTATGTTGTAATGTGAAATTGTAAAACTGCAGTATAAGAATTGAAAAAGTCATTTGTAACGCGAGCAGCTGTGGATTTGGTCTGCCTCTCGGGATTGCACTATCACGCTAAAGCGTAAGCTGAGTTCCTGAGGTGGTCATCACTGCTTGCAGCGCCATCTATAGTTGCTATTTGGAACTAAAGTCGGGAATCGAGGTAAAAAAATACTGACATTTTACATTACCTTCCCGCATTTTTTTTTAAATAGCTGTCACCATTTACAGGTCATTGAATTTTAAAAATAGTCAGTCCATTTTAGGACACTCGGTATATGGAGTGCGATCGAACGAAATTGAAAAATACCTTGCTCTATTAATTTCTTCTACAATCGTTTTTCTTACTTCATTGGCAAGAAAGTTCATAATTTCATCCTGAATATATTTTGCCATTTATCTTTTTCACTTTCAATAATTTTCACTTTAGCTCTTTTCAAATTTGCTGTCGATTATATGATTTAATTTTAAACGTCTTTCAAGTTTCTTTTAGCGAATGCATGCATTCCTGTGTTCAAGAGCATTTTTATGCTCAGGAATCTTAGGATTTAATTTCTTCCACATGAAAAACCCACAATCTGGATTGGCTAACTTTGGAGGGCGATCACGATATTTGGTGAATAGTAAAATGAGGAGACAAAATATAGTGATTCCCTTAATTAAGTTATCCAATAAGCCGCAATCACCGTTAATAATTTCTCCTCAAGGTATAATTTTCCTGAACGTTAGTTTGGAAAATTGTAGTCCTTATGCAATCGCAGATTTCATGTAATCAGCATTTTCATACTGTGCTGGGCATTTTTTTAACAGCAATGTAATGACCGAATGACTATAAGAATGATCCCATAGTGGAATCAGAATAGGTTAGCAATTCATATTCACTGACTGTGGCAGGTGGCAGAAACTTTCGTATACGATGTAAAGGGACCGCAGAGTGCAAAAGTTTAAGAAACACTGCAATAAAATATCACAAAAGCATATTATAAAATCATCAGATCTAAAGAGCTCAATGAAAAGTAAATGTGAACAACGCAATAATTTTGAAATGAAAAATGTACATACTTCTATTGGGAAAAATATTCCCGATATGTAAATATATACATTTAGTTTTACAAAAATATAGAATATCTAAGAATGAAAAAATAATTCTAATGAAAAGGATCGACGACAATTAAAAAAAACGGAAATTGGTAGTACAAATTTGGCGCCCCTAAATTTCCGCGCCCGGGGCGACCGCCCCCCCCCCCCCCCTTTGGCACGGTGCTGGTTGCTTGACACGATTTCTCCACTTCATTTGAATCTTAGTCTTTAAAACAGATACACTTAACGGATGCAAATGAAAACCCCATTGAGACATCGACATTCTGATGATTATAGACGAAGGCAGAATGGCAACATACTAGGTACCTTCCTCTGTTCAGCGTCACACACGGTTCAACTTTTCAAATTGATCGAGATATAACCACTATATAGTTAATAAGATTGTGTACTGGATTTTGTTTAATTTTTTTTAACTGATCAATGCTCTTTTTGTTAACCCTTTATGAACCAAATAATGAAATCATGAAAATTTCATCTTCTAAAGCATTTTTTGTGAATTTTTGAAACTACATTAGAAGATTTACACGATCATTTAATAAATTTTAGAAGGGTTTTGACAACTAAAATTAAGTTTGAATTTATAAGTATTTTGTGACATATTTATAACTCCTCTGAAATCTTTTATTTAAAACTTTATTCTTTTTTTTTGTATTTTATAGAATTAGAAAATATACAAATATAATAGAAATATTTCCACATCCGGTCTATCACAATACATGCTGTTTTCTTGTAATTCCCACAGAAACATTAAGATATATAAAATTTTTTGTAACCAATCAGCAAGAATACGTTTGCTGAAGCTAAACAACATATTCATCAACCTCTTTATTATTACAATAGTCGAAAAGTGTGTTTGTATTAACTTCCAGAACAGAATTTGAAAACTAGTCAGAACAGACAGGCATGCATTTCCTTTTAATGAATTGCAGCTGTTCTCTGCGGTTTAAACATGGCAGTTTGAAATCTGAAAAAAACGTATTTTGAGTATTTTTAGAATACGAAATACTTTGTAAAACCATCAGAAAATACATTGCAAAAATACGTTGATCTTATCAGTTTAAAATACAAAATGCAAATGTATTTTGAAAACGTATTTCAAATACGCGTATTTTCGATATTGTCCAACTCTGTAGATACTGAATATTTGGTGCATCTCTACTTTACACATAACATATTAGAATGGCAATTAAAAAAATATTTCACAAAAAATGTCGCTTAAAATCAGGGAGAAAAAATTGAGAATAAAGCAAAAAGCTAAAAATTTTAAATACATCTTAATTTACTTTAAACAATTAGCACTTCTTATACTATTTGTTTGTATTGTCTTCTTGTAAAAGAAAAAACTATAAATGCTATGTGCACATTTTTCAGTCAATATTATCTTTGTTTATTTCATTTTTAATTGAAATAAATAAATAAATAAAAATATTTTCCTCATAAATGAAAATTAAAATTCTAGTGCTATATTCACCTTCAGTTACCTAATTAAAATATACATAAAGCACAAATAATTGTACAAAAAATTACTTTTAGGTGCATAAATATAATATAAAGATATTTAAAATACAAATTTAAAATATCTCAAAATGCATCGGAAAACCTAGAACGTTTTCAACCATTACAAGGCAGTCTTCAGTAGGATTTAAATGTTGCATGAAAATAATAACAACAGTTAAATACTACTGAAGGCGGCCTTGTAATGGTTGAAATCGTCTAGGTTTTTCTGAAAATCTAGAACGTTTTCAACCATTACAAGGCCGTCTTCTGTAGGATTTAAATGTTGTATGAAAATAATAATAACAGTTAAATCCTACTGAAGATGGCCTTGTAATGGTTGAAAACGTTCTAGGTTTTTCTGATGTATTTTGAGATATTTTAAATATCTTTATATTTATGCACCTAAAAGTAATTTTTGTACAATTATTTGTGCTTGATGTATATTTTAATTATTTTCCTGATAATTTATTAAATTTTTTTCATTAAACAAAACGGCTTGAATGAAAGCAAATAAAAGTAGTTTTCATTGTTTTTGGAGCTAAAGTATAACATATTTTATAATGCCAATCAAAATAAATTTTGTTAATGTTCTTTAAAGTTACAGGATTTACTAAAATACTAGCTGTTTAACCCATTCTACGCACGGAAATTCACGAATTTAATTCTAAAACCAAAAGTAAGTTTAGCTTATTTATAAAAGTTATTGAAAAATGCGACGTAAGTATTTATAACACAATAAAAAGAAATGCAATGTTACTAACGCAAAGAAATGAGTAAATATAAAGATAAAACTTACCTATAGCAGAAAACAACTTCATTCACCCGATAACATTACAGCAGAAGAAAACCATGAATATCATAATGATGTCAGCGGACGGCATCACGGGATAGCCAGGAGAGTTTCGATCAGCAGGTGGCGGTTCAACTTCGTCTGAAAATTACAGCATGGCTGTAAAATTGATTTTCGCACGAAAAGAACTATTAACGTTTTTTATAGTGTTGTCCAACTAAGAAAATCGAAATTTTGCAAAGTGGTCAAAGGAAAATACTCTCATCAGAAAATCCTTTGAAAATGTTTCACAAAGTGTTTCTCTCCTGTATGAGTCAAGAGAGATGGCCTTTTAGACAATGCTTATCAATGTTCCAAAAGATTTAAATACTTTGGAACATATTTCACAAACAAAGGCTTTTTTCTGCTAACCATAAGCTTTTTGAGTGGTGTCAACCTGTTCTCCCCCTAATAATAATCATTCGCCCATGAGTTCCTTAAAATGTTTTTTTTTCTGCAGAAATAGTGCTGCAACAGGTTCATCAACTCACAATAAATCCACACAACAAAGTACCATTGGGTCATAATTCTTGGACAAATATCGGACTAAATCTTGGACAAAAACTATATCCAATTTTTTCTTATTATTTTAATATGATTTATCATACATATATATTGTGTGTTTATGTATATGATGCATATATGTGTAGACGAGGATGCTGTCGGTGCATCATCCGCGCACATTTCGCCGTCAGAAAAATATTCTACAGTTGTAACTCTATCGTCGGACGGAAAGCATATGTAAAGAAACTTCCAAACTTTTAGTTGTACAAAACGGAAAAAGATTAAAAATGCTAAAAGGTATTTTAAGATTTTTTTGCTAATTTGTAATTTTTTTTCATTTTGTTTTATAAAAATACAATATTTTTTCTGAAGATAAAAATAAAATATTTTTTGCTTTATTATTCATCAATTTCACACATAAATCATGCAATATCTTCTCCTACATTGTATCAAAATCCACTTGCCTAACACCCACGCATCCGTAGTAACTATATACGTTTCTCAATATGTATTCAAACTATAAAAATCTAAGTAAAAATCCTGTTCAAAATAATCCCAACGGTACTCAAAAGTACTGCTTTGAAAACTGCTTCGTAAAGTAAACAAACAGAAAATAAAACTTTTTTTAGCATGTCACATTGTCAAGTAATCAATTTAAAACAAGAAAGAAAATATGATAGCCTTATCTTTAACATTTAACACAAAAAAATGGAAGCAAAATTGACACCCAGAAGCGCCAAAATTGCTTCGTTACCAATTTTCAGTTTATTGAAACTGTTATTGCTATCTAGTGATGGTCAAGGGAAGCATTTGCTTTTGTTTCCTAAAAGTACCTGTCTGAATGCATTCAATGAATATTTTAATTGGGATAGAAAACTGTGGTACCGTCAAACCATTAAAGGTTACAGAATAAAAACAAACAGTAATCCCCCCCTCCTCTTTTCGTCACGGCATGATTATGGCTGTTCATCACAATTTTGTAATAAGCAGCTTTTTAAAAAATGTTCAACTGCTCAACAACATAAGTATTTCAGCGGTCATTCCCATTGACCCGCAGTGATGCCTAAATGATCTACTCATCAAACTTTCTCGAATATTTGGTTCTTCTCATACTCCAAAACGGTAGGATATGAAATTCAGGCAAAATCACTACAGTTTATTTAGATAAAATTTGCATACACAAACATTTGCAAGAATTAGAACAAAACAGTGGGAAAGAACGATCGTAGTTCGGTCAAAATTAGCTTTGATTTCAACTCGATGAAACAACACATTCTCGGCTGGTTCACAATTATATATCAGTATCAAATTTGGTAAAATTGTTTCATTTCATGCCAAGCACACGTTTTGGCATTGGTAATCTTCAAATTCGATTTTCTGCCAAACTATCGAAAAGTTTTTACATAAAGTTTTACTGAAATCTAATAAATATATCAATAGTTACTTGCTTATTATCAAAAAGGCACTAAGACATAGAAGAAGTGTAATTTTTTAAAATTTATTACTAAATGCTCAGACATAAAAAAATGATAATAGTAAATGCAATGACATATACAGGGTTCATACACAATTTTAGAAATAAAGTTATAGGAGATTTTCAGGAATTGTCTTTTTGAATATGATATAAACGTTTTCTTAAATAATAATGGTTATCACATAAAATAATGGTTATCAGATATTCCTTTGGAATATATTTTATAAACAAGAGGTTTACTTTCCTCTACAATGAGTCAAGCGATGGGACTTTAGGTTACTATTATCACAAAATTCTTTGGAACATATTTCACAAAAAAAAGATTTTCTCCTGTGTGAGTCAAGAGATGGGTTCTTCGATCACTATTCTGAGAAAATACTTTTGAACATAATTCACAAGCAGAAGGTTTTCTCCTGTATGAATGAAGAAATGTTTTCTTAGAGGACATGATAAGAGTCCTCTAAGAAAACATTTCTTCATTCATACATACCCAAAGGATATATATTTCCTTTGGATACATATTTCCAAAGGAAATATATATCCTTTGGAACATATTTCACAAACATAATGGCTTTTCTCCTGTATGCATCAAGAGATGGGTTTTTAGATGGCCTTTCTGGGAAAAGCCTCTGTTACATAATTCACAAACAAAAGGTTTTTCTCCTGTATGAAACAAAAGATGTCTTCCTAGAGTACCCTTATCATTAAATCCTTTGTTACATAATTCACAAACAAAAGGTTTTTCTCCTGTATGTATCAACAAGTGTTTTCTTAGAGAACACATATCAGGACATCCTTTGGAGCATATTTCACAAACAAAGGGCTTTCTGCAGTATGAGTAAAGAGATGTCTTCTTAGACTTTTGTTATCAGAAAGTCCTTTAGAACATACTTCACAAATAAAAGGTTTTTCTCCAGTATGTGCCAACAGATGATTTCTTAGAAAATACCTATCAGAATATCCTTTGGAACATATTTCACAAACAAAGGCTTTTTCTCCAGTATGAGTCAAGATATGTCTTTTTAGAGTTTTGTTATCAGAAAATCCTTTAGAACATACTTCACAAATAAAAGGTTTTTCTCCAGTGTGAGTCAAGAGATGTCTTTTTAGGTTACTATATTGAGAAAATTTTTTGGAACATCTTTCACAAACAAAGGGTTTCTCTCCCGTGTGAGTCAAGAGGTGTGTTCTTAGCTGACTATTCAGAGAAAATCCTTTGGAGCATCTTTCACAAACAAAGGGTTTTTCTCCAGTATGAGTCAAGAGATGGCTTCTTAAAGTACTATTCTGAGAAAATCCTTTAAAACATATTTCACAAACAAAGGTTTTTTTTTCTAATATGAATCATGAAATGTCTTTCTAGATAACAATGTCTAGAAAATCTTTTGGAACACATTTCACAAACATAGGGTTTCCCTCCCGTATGAGTCAAGAGATGGCTTCTTAGATTACTATTATAAGAAAATCTTTTGGAAAATGTTTCACAAACAAAGGGTTTTTCTCCTGTATGTGTGAACAGATGTCTTCTTAGAGAACCCTTATCAGAAAATCCTTTGGAACATATTTCACAAACAAAAGGTTTCTGTCCAGTATGAGTCAAAAGATGTCTTTTTAGATTGCTATTATTAGAAAATGTTTTTGAACATACTTCACATATAAATAGTTTTTCTCCTGTATCAATGGAGGTACGTTTTTCTTTATCACAATTTTGAGAGACAAAGTGCTGTTCGCGAGAGGAATAATTTTCTTCTGTAGACATTTTCTTATGTGGAAAAGTTTCGTCTTGATTTATAACAGACACTTCTTCAAATTATCAGTATAAAGAGATTGTTGCCATTTTCATTCAAGGAAATGACTTATTGAACTTTAGTTAAAAAGTTTTATCTATCTTTGAATCTAAAAACAGAAAGAAAAATAATAAGCAACACTTAAAAAAAAATTGCACTAAATTTTAGTTCTAAATTAACTATCAGATTTGACAAGTTTCATTTCCTTAGACAGTACAAAAATTTATGCATTAAACTATCACATACAGTGTGTGTCCAGTATAGTAATGAGAGTGGTTACATAAAATTCGTTTATTTGAAGATAATTTTACAGACTCTCAATATTCTTCAAAATAGCCTCTTCCTGCATTAATGCTCCATTACCAACGACTCTGCCACCCATTTATGTCTGCCTGGAAGTCTTCCACTGAAATGCTGTTCAGAACGTGCTTTATGTTTTATGCAAGTTCTCCAGATTGTCAAAACAATGACCTTTTAAGCTGGATTCTAAACCGATGGAATTGAAAAACGCCTAGCGGTGACAGGAACTGAGTCACTTTGAAGGATGTGTTGAGTCAGCTTGGCACAAATATTACGCATTTTAAGTTCTTCCCTAACGATTTGATATAAATCGACTTTTTAAGTCCCAACGTCTCCGCAATGATGTCTTAAGTTCGAGAACTTGACGGACGTCTATCACATTGTTTGTCATCGATGCCCTCTCTTTGAAGACACTTGAGCCATGGAGAAAGACTCCCTCCCATAGGCTTCTTGTAACATGTCAAGTTCCTCAGTAGGCGATTTGTTTAGTTTTACACAATACTTTATGGCGTACCGCTGCTTGAGACTCCTCTGCATTTTGAAAATGTAATGCCACTTTCCAACACGTGTCTGTTTCTCGAGCGATCCTTGAGCTGCAAAGGTTCAAGGACAACTGACTTCCACAAGGCTCTGTAGCTGACTGTCCCCACCGCACGTACCGCCCACAAACTCAATCCCATTTGCCTTCTGCTTGGTGCAAAAAATACAGTCTTATTAGTTCCTGGACAGACCCTTTTTTGTAGGTCTGCATGCAATACCATAGACACTCCCAAATCAGGACCGATAAAAACTTAAAATCAATGGACCGTATGAACGCGACCTGAATCCAGGCTAAAATTCTTCTATTGGCTGTATTTAGCACATCAGTCTATGGAGTGTGAGTTATTAATGCTTGTTTTGTTAAAAATATCGCAAAACAATTTTTTGTTGTAGTAGCATATACTTGATATATTGTAATATAAATTCAAAATGTGTTCTGTATACGAGAAAATTCCCTAATTTTGCAAATTTTCAGTTAAAATGTATGCACTCAACCTGGGTTAAGGCTAAAGTCGTCTACGAACGGTGTTTACGCCTGCGCATGCTGGCATTCTGGCGATGCAGTGACTAGAATAACAGATCAATATACCACCAGCTCTGGAATCTGACGCCACCTGCATAAGGTCCATTTCATTGCACCCTTGTAAATTTACCTTTTCCCCCATTAAAATTCCGCCTACTTTTTCGGCATATTCATGAAAGATATCAAACCAAAATTTTTGCCTCTTTGCTATCCATACACTAAGCTCCAACTCAATTTCACCTCTTTTTCCTACAAGCTGTACAAATTGTTATTCATATTGTCAAGCATTAGAGTTATGCATATTTTTCATGATTTTGTAAAACTTTTTAAAGTTGACACTGAATTCTATACATTTTAAATTCCTTTTTATAAAAGTTGTCTTGCAAACCAGCACAGCGAATCAATTCCCTCTGAAGTATGGTTGTATTAGTTTTAACCAGATCCAGAGTTTTTAAAATTATAAATGAAGTGCAACATTTGAAATGATTTTTCAGAATAACATTTAACAATATTGAATACAGCATTTCCAAGTGTTTGCAAATTGTACTTAGCAGGGTTGGCAAGTTTTTGCCATAGGTGGAAAAAACCGCGGAAAAAACCGTCCCGGCAAAAATAGGTTTTTGCCAAAGTGGTGGCAAAAATAGGCTGTCCATTTAATTTTTTTTTGCAGAAAAAGAGAAAAAAATATTTCATGAAAGAAAAAAGAAACTTAATACTTAGTTAAAAAATCAATACTCTAAATTTATTTTTGAACTCTAAGTTAAATAAGTATAATTATGCATTTTATGAACAAATACCAACTTTTATAACATAATTTATAAATGAAAAAAATATTAATTTTATATAAATGAATAGAGAACTTGATTGTTTATACAATTATTAATGATTATTCACATAATAGAACTGTGGAGGCTCTAAATGAGTAAAGCATTTATGTTTATATGCGTTAGAAATTCAAATAAACAATTATATTCTAAATTCAATTTTTTAATATAAAATTATATTTAAAGTAGAACATTTCAATTTCAAATAATTCAGCGATATCTCCATCACAACCTAATTTGTGCTGTTTTAGCATAGCATAACAATAAACTACTTTAGATAGAATATTTGTTGACAGTTTATTTCGAATTTTAGTTTGCACAAATGAAAAATTTGAAAAAAATCTTTCAATAGCAGCACTACTTGCTGGATATATTTGAAGGTGTGCAACTAATGAACAGAAGTATTTTGAAATCTCACAAGCTTTTTCGATACTTCTCCACCAATTATGAGCATTGACACTATTAATTACTTCCGCAAAATATGAATTAGGGAAGGGTTTTTCTTTTAGCTCGAAATTAATAATATGAGATATAAAGTCGGGATTAATTTTACACAACCATGCTTTACAGCTTTCCTTTTGTTCATAATTTAAAAGTTCACCTCTGTACTTTGGATGTAACAAATATGCTACAAGATGACACGGCAAAACTGCTCGTTCAAATTGCTTTTTTAATTTTGAAAAATGTGGTAAGCAGGGTGCAATGCTCTGGTATTTTGTTATCTGTCTTGTGGTCATTTGACAATAGACTGCTGGATTTGAGAATTTCAAAAGAGTATTTGGGGGGGGGGGGAGTGAATATAATTATTGAATTTAATTTAATTACTTTTTTTTATCTCTAACACACTATTTTCATCAGATAAATAATTATAAAATAGTACCAAAGACTTATTTATTTACACATTTTTAAGACTCTTTACATAAAACAAAAGTAACAAAGTTATAACCTTTGATAATTAAAAAAATATTGATGCCTGACAAAATACTTTGCAAAAAAAAAAAAAAAAAAAAAAAAATAGATATCTGATTTTTAATTTGCCTCTTAAATTCCTAAGCATTAGACTGAATCCTACCTATTTTATAAAGATTTAAAATATGTAAAATATTTAATTATATTTATTAAGCAAATTAAATGGAATATTAAATATGTTATTAAAATTAATTGTTTATACCATTATTATCCGTATTAGCTTAGAGATTTTATTACACATTAAAGTCAAATAAGAATTTGCCATTTTTGCCGGTTTTTTCCATTTTTGCCCTGGTTTTTTCCAGTTTTTTCCACTGTCCTGGCAAAAATACCTTTTTGCCGGCAAAAATGCCAACCCTGGTACTTAGTATTACACTTTAAATTATATAACTTTTTTTTTCATTGCACAGATTTTTGTTTAAGAAAATTTATTTAGAACTAAGAAAGAAAAAGAATTACCAGTGTTGCATTAAGATATACAATTTCATAGTTTATTCTGTATGAGATCAAATTTGGAAAATAACCTTTCTATTGGGGTCGAGTTAGCACAAACATTCAGCAGGTGCATTATGAAATTTACAAATTCAAAATCAATATTTTCATTACTGTCCACCAAATATTGTCATTTATTACTTAGACTTTAAGAAAAAGATTTATAAAATGTATGTTTGTGCTGTTGAATATTATTGCAGGGTTTGTCGGTCCTTGAAAGTCCTTGTTTTTATCGAAAATCTGCAAAAGGTCCTTAAAGTCTTTAATTTCATTCTCCTATTATCTTTTAATTAAAGGAATTTAATTAATTAAAAAATGGTTTTCTCCTTTTTCCCTCCCCCACAAAACCCAAAGATTAAAAATTTTAAACTGTTTAATCTTTTAAAAACTTTTTCGGCTTTATTTGTCATTTTATTATTGTAACATTAAATAACCAATCATAAGAATTTCTCCTCTCCCACTCGAAATTTAAGTTTTCTTTTTGTTCCCCCCTCTTTCTCTTACCATCGCATAAAATTTTACGTATTTGAAACTCTTAAGTTTAATTTTTTTAGCAAGGTAAATAAATAATAAATTATCTAATAAATTCTGCCCCCCCCCAAAAAAAAAACTGCTTCTCCTCTTTTGTCATCTTAGCTCCCCAAAGTTTAAAACCCTAAAACTCGTTTTTTTTTTACTCTATTTGTTACTGAAGATTCCACTGCACTGAAACTTTCCGATCGCGAAATCCCATATTAGCCTATGGGAAAACTTTGAAGCGTGAAGACCTAATATAATTATTAAAATACCATTTTCACCACCAGAAAGTAAACGTCGAATACCAATGGTGTGCATTTTTAAAAATTACTTTCGTAAATTTTAAGTACATAAAAAATCCCTATAAACTTTTAAATTTCCATTTAATTAAATTTTATCATCTTAAAAATAGTGAAAATTTACATAGACAATTTTTAAAAATGCACATCATTGGTATTTGACGTCTACTTTCTGATGGTGAAAACGGTATTTTAATAATTATATTAGGTAAGGAGTCATCATTCTTCAAACGTTTTCAATAGGTTAACATGGTATTTCATGATCGGGGAATTTCAGTGTAGCGGAGCCTTAATAATTGGTCATATAATTTTCTCCTCCACCAAAATTGACGTTCCCCTTCTCCCCCCCCCTTTAAAATATTTAATAAACTCTGCCCTATCCTCTCCATCATCAAAAAATTGCTGTTACTTAATAATCGGTCATATAATTTACTCCTCCACCAAATTTGACGTTTCACCTTCTCACCCCCTCTTTAACTAAGCACACAAAATTTAATGTTTTTAAATTTCTTATTTTCATTTTTGTGTTCTATTTCTAAATATTTTGTGAGGAAAATAAATAAGTCTTGCAATAAACTCCCTCTACCAAAAAAAGAATCTTTTCCCCTTTACCATCCCGCCGCCCCCCATTCGAGATCACCAAGTTTTGAACCTTTAAAAGTCATTTTTTTAAAACTTTTTCTGATCTGTTACTTTATCCCAGCTATAAACAAGCAATCACATTATTTTCCTCCACAAACGTGCAAAACTGACGTTTCCCCTTTGACCCCCCCCCCCCCCACGCTGTCCTATTTGTAAATCTCTAGTACGGTAAATAATGAGTTATCTAATAAAGTCTCCAACTCACCCCCCAAAAATGCTTCTTCACTCACCCTCCACATGCTCATAAAGTTTAAAATCTTTAAAAGTCTTTTTTTTTTGCTCTATTTGTTACTTTTTTCAGTACCAATACGTAATTAAGCATCTAAAATCCTCCCTCTACCCAAAATTGCCGCTTTTCTTTAGCCCAACTTTTATCCTAGCATGCAAAATTTAAAGAATTCATTTGGATAGATTTTGACTTAAATTGAAAATATAATTTGTCATTTAAAATACTGTATTTAATAAAATTAATACTATAATTGCCTTCTAAATTTACAATAAAGTTAGATTTCAACTCCTCCAAAAGAATTGAATAATCTTACGTCCTTCAAAAGCAACACATCGGTTTGAACACAACTAGTTTTTAAAATAGCAACTATTTCAATAAAAAGAGATAAAGTTGAACTCATGCATCAATATTAATTTTTTGTGAATGCGGGAAGGGAATGCTTCTTCTTAACTGAAAAATTTATTGTTTACTGTTACAAGTATTTTACTCATGCATTTAAAATGCTAATCCAATGACTCAGAAATTGTTTTACAATACACTCTCTTTAATCTGCATTGGTTGGGACTAAGGATTTTGTGGATTATAGAATTTTTCAGATTGTAAGATATTTCTTTGTTTATTTTCTAATATTTGGAATTTATCTATAAATATAGTAATCACACAGTAAATACATAACACATGAAATGAAAGAAAATGCTTTTTCATATAAAAAGCTTATTCAATATTAGAAATACATTTAAACGATATAATAATACAAAATCAATTAAAAAAATTTCTACTTATTTTTAACGGCATGAAACACCACAGTCATTGTTGTATTTTATTTAGTTTTTAATTTATGCTTTGCAGTTTAATCTTGAAGCCTTTTAAGAGTCAGAATTTCTTGATCAATAAAAAAAGTTAATGTTTCTAAAAAACTAACTTTAACACTTCGTCAAAAGCAACTTTATATATTTTATACAGCCAATGAATGTGTTCAGAATATAGCAATCTAATGTAATTATTTACAAGATAAACAAAACATTTCCTTCTAATGAATGCAGAAATCCATTAAAAATTTCTTAAGTGGACCTT
Organism: Maratus speciosus; assembly: GCA_963932465.1. NCBI lineage: Eukaryota > Metazoa > Arthropoda > Arachnida > Araneae > Salticidae > Maratus > Maratus speciosus. The sequence goes on from OZ010794.1 coordinate 81,573,890, forward strand.
CTACATTAGGAGACCAAAAAAGCACTTTTTTATGATTTTGTTTTGTAAGTAAACTGCATGATAGATCTTTTTGAAATTTTAACAGTTTAGAGTACATATCTTAAGGTATACATAGGATTTTTTTTATTAGATTTTGTTTCTTCTACTCTAAGTTATAAACAAATATGTTAAACCACATTTTTTGACACAGTGGGCAAGATATAAAAAAAAACTAAATGGATCATCTTGATTTTTTTTAAATTAAAGCTTATTTAATTGCCTTCGATATGAATTAAAGCTTTTAATAAAATTATTTAAAAAAAATTATTAACAAATAAGAACGAATTTTTTTAACATTTTTTTTTTTTAATCAGCCATTACGTAACTATTTTTTAATAAATTTATGGGTTCCTTTAATTTAACTAGAAGCTATACTCACGAAGTTTGTGAAAAAAAATTATTTTTGTGTTTCAGATAATTCTACAAGGCGCTATCATGCCCACCGTCCAGATGAAATTTTCCAAAGAAGTTGAACACATTTGTTTATAACTTAGAGTAGAAGCAACAAAATCTAATAAAAAAATTCTTGTGCATAACTTAATATATGTACAATAAACTGTTAAAATTTCAAAAAGATCCATCATGCAGATTTCATACAAAAAATCATAAAAAGTGCATTTTTCTGGTCTCCTAATGTAGAAAGTCCAAATAATAAATACATCAGATCAGACAACTTTTATTACGGTCAAAGTACACATTATCTTGCTTAAGAGGCTACTTCAGTCAAGTGAAGACCCGTTCGCTAATGCTAATACTATGGAAGAGATTTATAAAGATATCTCGGCTGCATTTCAATATTTTTAAATGATTTTTTTTTTTTTTTTGCATTAGACAGCTTATATTGATCTGTACAAAGGTTGATTTTTTTTATTTTTTCTATTTTGTTTACAGATATTTTTTATGGGGGACACTTTCCTTTTCGGAACCGGTTTCAAAAGTGAAAACATCCTCATAAAAAATCGAAAATGAAAATCGAAAAAGTAAAAAATGGCCTGCATATAGATCGATCTCAGCTATCCAATGCAAAAGAAATCATTTAAAAATATTGAAATGCAACCGAGATATTGCTATAAATTTCTTCCATAGGATTAGTATTGGCGAACAGATCTTTTCGCCTGACTGAAGTAGCCACTTTTAAAAAAGATTTTAAATGTTTCTTTATATCTGAAATATAGTGCGGATTACAGAGTCGCGAATTAGAGGGAATGGAATTTAATTTGTATTTTCCGTTTTACCACATGATAGTGCACCTGTTCCCTTACTGGAGAAGGCTTTGTTGGGTTTTTTTTGGAGGGGGGAGGGTTTCTACGTCTTATAATGTAATGCTCTGTTCCTTTTTGTGCATGTGATGCCATCAGCATTATGTCTGTTTATCGTATTCTAAATATGCATTTGTTTATATTTTGCAGTGAGCGAAAAATGATTATTGGCTCTTAGTCAGACTAAAAAGAGCCGGGTGGCTTTTTTGGTTTTAACCACTTAAAAAAGCCAGCTTTAATTGAAAAAAGTCAGGTTTTTTTCTTTTTAAAGGTAGTTTACAACTACTTCATATTAAATATGGATTCATTTATTTTTAGTGCCCTTATAATGCTGATTCCAGAAAAAAAAGAGCTGAGTGATTTTTTTGTTTGTTTGTTTTAGCCATATTTCTATCTGATTTTTTTTTTTAATATTGAGAAGAATATAAATTAAATTCCAAAGTGATGGTTTGAATACATAGCTCCACATATACTATAAATTTTAAAGGTTATATTTAATTAAACAATAACAAAATGTCACAAAATCTAAACATTCTTGCATACTGCTATTTACTTTTAAAATTGATTAACATTAAAAGTTTTAAATTTAAAATATTTCCGTTATTTAAGAAAGGTGTTACACAATGCACTTAAAAAACACTTTTGACATGTTTCGGTTTTAATCACAGGACTCCATAGAGACACATACACGTAAAGAGTTTATTTGCAATGATACTTCTTCTTTTATCATTCCAAAGTTATAGTTAGAATTACTGAATGAACACCTTACAGAAAACTTGAATAGGGGGAGCCACATTAGTAAACAATTTTAAATCATTGTATTATTTTATTTTCGTAGCTGACAATAGAGGGCGTGTATGTCTTGGTGTGTGTTTAGTGTATGGTGTATATTTCATTGTCAGGAGTTATTTGTCTTGACCGGAAACGAATTTTATGATTATGATTTTTAACTCGATTAAAAGCAAAACATATTAAAAGTGTTTTGTTTTTAATGTATTATGTAACACCTTTCTTAAGTAATGGGAAGTTTTTGAATTTTAAATGTTTGTGAAAAGGTAATGTTCATCTGATTTAAAAAGCATTTTTAAATTAAAACTAAATATCTTTAATAAATTAAATTAAAATTATGTGATAATACTTGAGAATATCCATATTTAGTTAGTAATCAATATTCTGATGACGTATAAAAACGATATATGCAAAAAGTTTTTCCGCTACTAAACGATTATGTAACTTATTCCAGATATGTCTATATGGAGAGATTAAATCATAGATTGAACAATGTTGAAAGAGAAATTAGGATAGATATAATATTTGAGGCGATTATAGTACATGTAAGTGTATAAAATAAAGGGAACAATAAAAAAAAAAAAAGAAAAGTGCTCTCAAAATAAAAAATTCTGAATTATAATTTGAAAAGCTTGTTGCAGTTTAAAATAGTGCATATTCATAATACTGTTTTTAATAGTGATAAATGGTGTTTTTGTTAAACGACTTTATGTATGATTTTAAATGCTTATGAGATATTAAAAGACTTGTATATTAATTTTGTATTGTCCTTAAAATTAGATAAGTAATAAAACATGTAACTAAGCAATAGGGTGTTAACGATTTTAATCAGTTGATTTAAAACATAAATTTTTTAAATGTTTAAAATGACATAAAAATGATAAATTTATACCAAATATTGGAGCTAAAGAAGAATGAAAATATAACATCAACTTAACAGCTATTGTAAAATAATATATAAGAGCGAGAGATCCCCACTGAGATGAAATAATGCTGTTATTTAATAATTTGAGGATTTCAGATATAGCTTACTTTTCATATAGTTATTCTGTATGTGCGTATGAATGGGTGTAACTCATTTTCATAAATTTTTTGGTTAGTATTTACATACATGGTGCAAGTTAAGATTTAGGTGATTAACATAAATTTTTCTTAATAATAAATGTGAAACATGAAACTTAAATGTAAAACGAGCTGGCGATAATATTTGTTGGTATTGTTATTTGTGCTACTAACTAATGAAATTACTTATTTGCAGTTTTTATTAATTCTATAATTACTTACGAGGTCATTTTTTAAGGACGCCGCACCTTGCCCCTTTTGAGATTAACAAAAAGCACCCAGCCTTTTTAAAAAATAGTGAAATTCCTCTGTAGTTACAGACAGAGATTTTGTGTAAAAAACTTCCCCATACCACAGTATTTCTAAATCCGCATATCTTACACCTATTAGAACTTTATTTCTTGAGAAAAATAGGATATTATTAAAACATGTTATTTAATTGTATTTTTCAGTTTGTAATTTATAAAATTATTAAAAATTATTTACTTTATTTATCACACTAAAAAAATATTTACTTTTTTTTCTTATTGTTACTAAACACGTTACTAATGTATTTCCTTATAAAATAGTGCTCTATTTTGGAACTAACATCTTGCCCCTTTTTTTCTTCTAGAATGAATACTAAATTATAAATTATCATTTTAGTACTTAAAGCATACAAATGTATATTATATTCCTAATTAGAGATTAATTGTTTAATTATTATATATTTTTAAGTAGTGATTAAAATTTAATATTAAATGCAGTCACTGATAATTTTAATAAATCTAAATTTCACTAGCATTCAATATAATTTTACGTAATTATTACAAAATATTAATGTGTATAACTTTATTGTATGATTCTAACTAGTGAAATTACTAATTTGCAGTTTTTAATTTATGTAATCACTAATAATTAAATTTGATTAATTAAAGTGTAAAAATATAGATTATGTTAGCAATTAGAAGTTTAATTGTTTTCGAAACCTAAAACACTTGGTATCTATTCGGTATTTTAATGCTGGAAAAAAATAATGAACATTTGATTTAAATGATAAGAAAGAATCGGATTTAAAAACAAATTCCTATTTTTGTTATTTATTTTTTTTAATCATGATTTTTTACACCCTACTAAGCAACCATTGTCCTCTTTAATTATATAAAGCTGTGAAAATGAAAAAAAAGAAGGTCAATGTAAAACAAATAAAGCAATTGGGTATAGCTATTTTCAAATTTAGCTGACCTACTTGCAATTCTCAATATAAATCACTAGCAGCTCCATCTATGTGTTATTCAAATATTAATGTCTTCATTATTGAGAAATTGGGTTATTTATTAAATTCTTACTCATTTAAAAAACACTTAAAAATGTGTAGTTTATAATTAAAATGCTTCATTGTATAAAAGCAATTTACTGCCAAAAAAGTCAGTTAAAACCAATAAAAGCCATTGGCGTGCCTTTTTTTTCAACCATGGGTAAGTCAATATACCTCTATCATTTAAAGATGTGAAATCGTATATTCATTTTTGTGTATCGTTTGAATTACTACAAGCTTCGGTACTTTTATATTAGCCAGGCACCAGTGATAACTCGTCAAACCTTGTTTAAATTTGCATCATTTGAATGGCAACCCTTGGCTGTATTTATGTCAAGAAGAGCAACTAATGATCAATTTTTTAAATTCTAAATGATATTAAAAGGTTTCAAATGAAAATTACATTTCAAAGAAATTGCTTAAAAGGCACAAAGACCAACATAGTGAAAAAGATTCCAAGCCGGGACTCGAACCCGGGCCATCAGTATAGCGCACTGACGTTCTACCGACTAAACCACTTGGAAAGATACACAACTCGGAAAATTTCTCACTATTATATGTTGGCAAGGCTACATACGCAGCACAAGATGGAATATTTATCGTGAGCCACCGACCTGGGGCTAACACGAAACATAATTAAATCCAGCATCGATAGAAACTATATTAATACATGGAAATTATTCCAGAGAGAAACATTCGCCTTGGATACAATATTTCAAATGAAAATCACATTTCAAAGTAATTGCTTAAAAGGCGCAAAGGCAAACATAGTGAAAAAGATTCCAAGCCGGGACTCGAACCCGGGCCATCAGTATAGCGCACTGACTTTCTACCGACTAAACCACTTGGAACGATACACAGCTCGGAAAATTTCTCACTATTATATGTTGGCAAGGCTACATACGCAGCACAAGATGGAATATTCATCGTGAGCCACCGACCTGGGGCTAACACGAAACATAATTAAATCCAGCATCGATAGAAACCATATTAATACATGGAAATTATTCCAGAGAGAAACATTCGCCTTGGATACAATATTTCAAATGAAAATCATATTTCAAAGTAATTGCTTAAAAGGCGCAAAGGCCAACATAGTGAAAAAGATTCCAAGCCGGGACTCGAACCTGGGCCATCAGTATAGCGCACTGACGTTCTACCGACTAAACCACTTGGAACGATGCACAGCTCGGAAATTTTCTCACTATTATATGTTAGCAAGGCTACATACGCAGCACAAGATGGAATATTTATCGTGAGCCACCGACCTGGGGCTAACACGAAACATAATTAAATCCAGCATCGATAGAAACTATATTAATACATGGAAATTATTCCAGAGAGAAACATTCGCCTTGGATACAATATTTCAAATGAAAATCACATTTCAAAGTAATTGCTTAAAAGGCGCAAAGGCAAACATAGTGAAAAAGATTCCAAGCCGGGACTTGAACCCGGGCCATCAGTATAGCGCACTGACTTTCTACCGACTAAACCACTTGGAACGATACACAGCTCGGAAAATTTCTCACTATTATATGTTGGCAAGGCTACATACGCAGCACAAGATGGAATATTCATCGTGAGCCACCGACCTGGGGCTAACACGAAACATAATTAAATCCAGCATCGATAGAAACCATATTAATACATGGAAATTATTCCAGAGAGAAACATTCGCCTTGGATACAATATTTCAAATGAAAATCATATTTCAAAGTAATTGCTTAAAAGGCGCAAAGGCCAACATAGTGAAAAAGATTCCAAGCCGGGACTCGAACCTGGGCCATCAGTATAGCGCACTGACGTTCTACCGACTAAACCACTTGGAACGATGCACAGCTCGGAAATTTTCTCACTATTATATGTTAGCAAGGCTACATACGCAGCACAAGATGGAATATTTATCGTGAGCCACCGACCTGGGGCTAACACGAAACATAATTAAATCCAGCATCGATAGAAACTATATTAATACATGGAAATTATTCCAGAGAGAAACAATCGCCTTGGATACAATATTTCACATGAAAATCACATTTCAAAGTAATTGCTGCGTATGTAGCCATGCCAACATATAATAGTGAGAAATTATCCGTGCTGTGTATCGTTCCAAGTGGTTTAGTCGGTAGAACGTCAGTGCGCTATACTGATGGCCCGGGTTCGTGTCCCGGCTTGGAATCTTTTTCACTATGTTGGCCTTTGCGCCTTTTAAGCAATTACTTTGAAATGTGATTTTCATTTGAAATATTGTATCCAAGGCGAATGTTTCTCTCTGGAATAATTTCCATGTATTAAGATATTAAAAGGTTTTTGGAGCTTCAATAACGTAAGCTTCTATTTTTGTGTCTATAAAATTCGATACGATGCTTTCATTATGAAATAAAATGTTTCTGGATTTTGTTATCTCTTATTTTAAACATGTCTGTTACTTACTAAGCTCCATCATTAACAGACCCGATCACATGAGGTTTTGTTGTTTGCATTGATACGTTTATATTTACGTATTTTATCATGATTATCTTTAGCCAAGTTTTTCAATATATTATAATAAAAAATTATTGAACTTTTTATAACTGATCTTAGTTATTTTTTGTCAAAATATTTTAATTTATTCATACATTCACCTCTGTCATTGCAATGTTAAAATATATTGGTTAATGTTACAAGATTCACGATAAAAGAAGGGTTGGAGTGATTCAAAAAATTTAGTCAATCACTGGCACCCGGATAATATAAAAATAACAAGGATTTTATTATCATACTGCACTATGTCAACAGAAAGAAAGTTCACAGTTTTCTACAAGTACAGAATAAAAGACTATAAAATATTTTAGAAAGATGCAATAATTCTTACACTATCGATAATGAGTTAAAATTAGCTTCTTGTTCAACTCAATGTAACAAGAAATTCTCACTGCATTACTGCTATAATAAAGCATTTTATTTTCAGGTGTTGACCTAGGCAAATTTTGGGGCCTATTTAGGGCCCCTTCACAAAATTCCTCTTAATAAAATAGGGCTTTTAACAAAATTCAATTCCATAAAATCATATTCTTCATTATTTATTTTCATTTTGTTAAGTTTAAAAAAAAAACCCAGAAAAGAAAACTTTAAAAGAAGGACTTAAATTATTTTTAATAAATGCTTGGTTTGAATGAGTAAGTGGATTTAACTTATCATTATAAAATGTTATTTTTCACAAAAATATAATAAATTTCACAAAAATGTAACAAATTTCACAAAAATGTAACAAATTTCACAAAAATAACTTTTACTTTTCACAAAATAGCCCTCCTCCCCCTAAAAAACCATACATCAACCCCTTATTTTATATTTACAGAAACAATCAACATTCAAATTATTTATGCTAAAAGAAAGTAAGCACTGTTTGGATTTCCGATTTTTAATTATTTTTAGATTGGATCAATAATTAATTCAAAATTTCTTCATTTAAAATAACTGTGATTCTAATGGAACATAGTACATAAAAAATTCACTGATCAAACATTTAAAATTTTCCCTGACTCTTTACCTAAATTTTTGAATTTTGTGACTTTTCTCTGACCCGTAGGAACCCTGTACAGACTATTTCTTTATTACATATATTTTCCAGAGATTCCAGTGTGATAGCTTCTTGACAATTTTTTTAAATAGAAAAAAAAATACAAAGGTAGATTTCAATAGAGATCCAAAATTATCTTCCATACAAATTGATTTTAAATGACTTTAATGTATTTTAAATGCTTTTATATTATGTTTTACACACTTTCAAGAAATGGTTATACATTTACTCATATCTTCCTATAAATTGTAAGTAAATATATCACCAATCCTATATACTACTACTGATGTCAATATCTTTTTTTCTATACCTACACATACAAAACACACTACAATGAACAAGATACAACCTACGATGAAAGGTTTTTGAAATAGTGCACTCACTTACATTTTCTGAAATCACCGTGTTCATTTAAAATTGGCAGTTTAATAAAAAATTAATGACAAAATGAATCAGCAAATAATCAGAACAAGTAATAGGATGAAATCTTTGCGTATGGGTTCATAGATACTTAGTATAAACATTAAGATGTTATAGGTACCCATTTTAAAAAATGATTGATACTTTTATATTTTAGCCAGGTGCCAGTGATCCCTAAACTTTGTGGAATCTTGCCAACTCTTTTTTAGTCACCCACCTTATAAAATTAGCCAAAAGTTTAACATACCAAAGACAAGTCCCGGATGCAAAGTTGGTCGAAGACAAGCCTGTGGCGGCTATATTATTGTGTGGGCGATGATTTTATGGAGAACATTAGGACCCATAATCCCCATAGAACAATCCTTGATGTCTCCGCGCTATCTGAACATCGTTGCAGACCAAGTGCACCCATTAATGACAACAATTTTTTCTGGACGGTTATTGGATTTACCAACAGGATAATGCGCCATGTCTTAGGGGTTGAATCGTCAGGGAGTGGTTCAAGGAGCATTCAAGTGAGTTTCAAGTCATGTCCTGGCCTCCAAATTCACCTAACGTGAATCCAAAAGAACATTTGTGGATCCATCTGGAAATCCCAATTTGTGCTGCCACGCTACCACCTCACAATATGTGAGAATTTCAGGACCAGTTGGTGAGCGCTTGGTACCAGATACATCAGACTACCTATAAGAACTTTGTCGAGTTGATACCAGGTCGGGTTTTGGCGGTTTTGAAGGTGAAAGGTGGTCCTACGTCAAATTAAACAGGTGGTCATAATGTAATGGCTCTTCGGTGTACATGGTCAAAGGCCAAAACAAATCTAGGAAATGACAGTGTTTTGAAATATGTGTGCCTGTACTTTGCTGCTTAGCGTGCTTTTAATTAAAATTAGCGTGCTTTTAAATAAAGAATATAAACATTGAAATATTTTTTTGTGTGTTTGAGAACTCTTCATATAAAACAATTTTTAACCATATCGATGTGAAAAACAACCTCTTATAGAAATTTGTTTGGAACAAACTTTTAGCTTTTGTATCAGGTCAAACTTTTAACTTTTAAAATGGTACATGCCAAAAATTTTTTTATGTGGATTGGACGCGGAAATTTCAGCCTGTGCACACACCCAAAGAAGCACCACATATTTGGTACCAGTGTTTTCCATGATTATTTTTCTATAAAGATATAACAGATAGTGCAGGTAAAGAAACTGCCAGTCAACTTTCAAACCGGTAAGAAGTTTTGCCACTACAACAATTGATTTTTAAACTAAAAATAAACTTGTAATGCAGCTCAAACTTTTTTTTCATTAACTATTTAAATTGTAGCATCCAAAAACAAACCCAGTGAACAGAATGGATTGCTGAAAGATCACGGTCAACTGGAATAGTAAAAACATAAACTCGAAAGTAATGTTAATGAGATAAACCAAAGAAACTCACCTGTCAACATGTACAGAAGATTGCTAGATTACCCTATGTGTCCTTACAAAAGATGGGGGTAAAGGATGCAAAGGGGATACAATTACTTAATGCACTCTATCTCTTCTACATCTTAATTCTGAAAGGTTTTAAGATTTTACAGTTCTATGCAGAGGTTAGTGCAATAGTTTCATGTTACAGTAAAACAATGGCAGTCATGAAATGTAATATTTTTGAGTTGTATCAGTTTTCTTGTGGGTAAAAGATTTGCTATTTGAGAAAGTATTAACACCAAACTGAACTTAGTAAGGAAAAACTTTTTTGTCAAAATTTATGTTAATATATTTAATGTTCATAAACACAAGCAATTAGTTGAATATTTACACATATTATTTAATATGGTGATCAGGCGATTTTTGAAAAATGAATTACAGTTTTACGATTACAAAAAAATCCCTAGATATTAAAAAAATTACTATTCTATAACTTTGAATTGCAATAATTTGTATTAAACTGCTTGTGTCTCTTTCAGAAAAAATTACAGTGTAAGCAGTAATTTCAATAACAAATCTATACAAACTGAATTTATATGTACAACATTTTTAATGTGTTACAGTATTGCATAAATAATTTACCTTATAAAACATAGAAGAAACAGATTAGGATACATAAGGATTAGTAACATGTAGAAGCAATTTAATATACTTAAGATGATATATAAGAGCTATTCAATTGTTTGCAATGATTTGGTACAGCATGCAGCAGTAAAATACATTTTGTACAGGAAACGAGATTTGCAAATCTTTTTTCTTTCAGCCAAAAAATACAGGGTGTATTGTTCTAATTTGAACACAAACACGATTAACTGAAGAGGTGGAAATGGCCACCATCTATATTTAATTAAACTTGAACTAGATAGTTCATATTTTAGAATGTATTTAACATTATATACAGTGTACTTAAAATCACTCAGCTCTTTCAGTACTTTTGAGTTACTGCATGCTACACAAAACAAGGTAAGTAGAGTTGCAGTCAGATATTTCTCTCTATGAGAAAATTTTGCAGTTCTAAAAGGAAGGTGGGGTTATAGAATGAAAGAGAATTAGCACTTTTAGACCAGTAGCAAGCTGAAAATCTCAAACTTTGGTGGGGGGATAGAAAATTAAGAGCAGGGGCCAGGGATCCTCCGGGTTCTCCAGAGGAGGTAGGTCCCCAAGGTCACTACCTTAATTCATCATTGAAGTCTGTTGAAAATTTAATTAAAATATCTTTCTTACTGTTAAAGTTAGGAACAAAAACTTCTATTCAGATTAAAATGAGACACCCTTTATTCCTGACTGAATAACAGAATTGCAACTCATGTTTCTCATACAAAAGTTATTTTGTTGTAAAATGATCTACCAACCTGTAAATTATTGCAGTGTTGTTCAGAATCACTCTGTATACATGAACAAGGAATAATACTTCAAATAATGTATTTTCAAGGCAGTTTCTAACATCTGGCGACAACTGCACTTCCTGCATTGTGCCAATAGGTCATATGCTGCTAACTGTGCCAGCAATGATTTATCAATGTGATTAGTGCCATTTGCACAGTAATAACACCCACTAATTAATTCTAAATTTAAATTTTTCTTGCACAGTCATCTGCATATAGGAATGATAAAAAACTTTAAAATTTTTCATACCGCCATCTAATTTTGACATCATATTTAGATCTGTCGCTAAACTTTACTTAAGCTATTTGGTCGAGTAGTTTCGGAATTATAGAGATTTAAAGCTTGGAAAATCTAATGTTAAATTTGTGTTTAACAACTGCAAAACAAATAGCAATGTGCACAGTTGTTCATAAAAAGTGGGGAAGGATTGTACTTTGTGCCGATATATTAAAAAAAAGAAACAACGTATAAAGGCACAAATAAAATATGTTTAAAAGCATACAGCTGTTTCAAAACCTCTAATGTTTCCTCATCAGTGCTTAAAATAAAAGTAAAATTAAAACTAAAACATTCCATAAAAAAGGGGGGGGGGTGGACAGAGAGTCAGAAAAGCGTACCTTTCAGCTCTACTGCCAACAGTGAAATGCAATATACGGCTGACAAACAGCTACGGAGTCGATCTCACGCGCATATTCAGGGAGACCAATCAAAATCATCCAATTGCTTCGGAAGAGTTCAAACTTAGAAGGAGAAAAAATGTGTGGGGGGGGGAGGGAGTGAAGAGAATTATAGAAAATTAAACCATATCTTTGAAAAATTGGGCGGACTGGATAAATAATCAACTAAACTGTTTGAATTTTTCCATATGTGATAAGCTTTCCAGAAGTCGAGATCGTAGATTTAAGTACATTTCTGTATTATGGAGGCTTCGGAAAATTTAAAATTATGGTTGTTGGACCAGCAGTGGTTGGCAATAGCAGAACGTTTAATATCACAATTTTTAACACAAGTTTTATGCTCTCCCAAACGGATCTTAAAGGCTCGCTTTGTTTGACTATTGTACATTTTGTTGCATTCGCAAGATATCCTGTAAATACCCCAATTTGAAAAACTATCAATTGGAAGTTTCAGATTTGTGAATTGAATTTTATTAAAAGGAGTATAAAATACTTTAAAGTCAAATTTTTACAAGATTTTAGAAATTTGATGGCTTATTTTCGGAAAATATGGGAGTATAATTAAATTTTCATTACCGACAGTATTAGCCCTGGATTGAGTACGTTTAGTTAGTTTGTTATGAATGGAATCGACGATTTTAGCTGTAAAACCTCGATCAATGGCAATGGATTTAATGTAGTCTAATTCTGTTTTTAGTAAACTGTCGGAAGAACAAATATTTAAAGCCCTGTAAACATAACTGTTAAAGACAGCCAACTTTTGATTAGGTGGATGGGATGAAAGGTGATGTAGGGGTAAGGATACTGCAAATGGTTTACCGTAAACAGTAGTGTGAAACAAGTTACTTTCGTGGAAAACCATAACATCAAGGAAGGGCAAACGACTGTTATTTTCGAGTTCGAAAGTGAACTGAATATGATTCATATCCATATTCAGTTATGTAATATGAGTATGAATCATATTCAGTTCACTTTCGAGCTCGAAAATAACAGTCGTTTGCCCTTCCTTGATGTTATGGTTTTCCGCGAAAGTAATTTGTTTCACACTACTGTTTACGGTAAACCATTTGCAGTATCCTTACCCCCACATCGCCTTTCATCCCATCCACCTAATCAAAAGTTGGCTGTCTTTAACAGTTATGTTTACAGGGCTTTAAATATTTGTTCTTCCGACAGTTTACTAAAAACAGAATTAGACTACATTAAATCCATTGCCATTGATCGAGGTTTTACAGCTAAAATCGTCGATTCCATGCATAACAAACTAACTAAACGTACTCAATTGAGGGCTAATACTGTCGGTAATGAAAATTTAATTATACTCCCATATTTTCCGAAAATAAGCCATCAAATTTCTAAAATCTTGTCAAAATTTGACTTTAAAGTAGTTTATACTCCTTTTAATAAAATTCAATTCACAAATCTGAAACATCCAATTGATACTAGATTAATATTAACACAATTATTCTAATTGGTAAACAAATCATATTAGATGTAAATTTCCAACTGGGCGAAAAATGTCCGGACCAGGATTCGAACCCGGGACCTTCTGGCTGAAGCCGCCAGTGCTCTGCCATCTAAGCTATCCCGGACGATTCTGGTCGAACTTTTTCACCCAGCTAACCTTGATGATTACAGCATCTGGTCTGAAACCTGGTTCAGCTCAACAGAATAAATCTCAGGTAATGGAACTCCAGAAATCGCTGGATACGAAATTACACTAGATTTCCAACTGGAAATTTCCAGTTGGAAATTTACATTAGAATATTAATCTAGTGTAATTTCGTATCCAGCGATTTCTGGAGTTCCATTACCTGAGATTTATTCTGTTGAGCTGAACCAGGTTTCAGACCAGATGCTGTAATCATCAAGGTTAGCTGGGTGAAAAAGTTCGACCAGAATCGTCCGGGATAGCTTAGATGGCAGAGCACTGGCGGCTTCAGCCAGAAGGTCCCGGGTTCGAATCCTGGTCCGGACATTTTTCGCCCAGTTGGAAATTTACATCTAATATGATTTGTTTACCAATTAGAATAATTGTGTTAATATTAATCTAGTGTAATTTCGTATCCAGCGATTTCTGGAGTTCCATTACCTGAGATTTATTCTGTTGAGCTGAACCAGGTTTCAGACCAGATGCTGTAATCATCAAGGTTAGCTGGGTGAAAAAGTTCGACCAGAATCGTCCGGGATAGCTTAGATGGCAGAGCACTGGCGGCTTCAGCCAGAAGGTCCCGGGTTCGAATCCTGGTCAGGACATTTTTCGCCCAGTTGGAAATTTACATCTAATCCAATTGATAGTTTTCAAATTGGGGTATTTACAGGATATCTTGCGAATGCAACAAAATGTACATTGGGCAAACAAAGCGATCCTTTAAGATCCGTTTGGGGGAGCATAAAATTTGTGTTAAAACTTGTGATATTAAACGTTCCGCTATTGCCAAACACTGCTGGTCCAACAACCATAATTTTAAATTTTCCAAAGCCTCCATAATACAGAAATGTACTTCAATCTACGATCTTGACTTCTGGGAAGCTTATCACATATGGAAAAATTCAAACAGTTTAGTTAACGATTTATCCAGTACGCCCAATTTTTCAAAGATATGGCTTAATTTTCTATAATTCTCTTCACTCCCCCCCCCCTTTTTTCTCCTTCTAAGTTTGAACTCTTCCGGAGCAACTGGATGATTTTGATTGGTCTCCCTGAATATGCACGTGAGATCGACTCCGTAGCTGTTTGTCAGCCATATGTCGCATTTCACTGTTGGCACTAGAGCTGAAAGGTACGCTTTTCTGACTCTCTGTCCACCCCCACCCCCTTTTTTATGGAATGTTTTAGTTTTACTTTTATTTTAAGCACTGATGAGGAAACCTTAGAGGTTTTGAAACAGCTGTACGCTTTTAAACATATTTTATTTGTGCCTTTATACGCTGTTTCTTTTTCTCTGCATAGTTGTTGTTTAAATATAACTCAAAAACTACTTTGTAGAATGATTTGTATTTTTGGATTCACTTATAAAGCTTACAGGATTGTATGTTAAAAAATTCAAAGATTACATTTTACATTTATTTAAAAAATTAATTTGTAAATATATATTTTTTTAAATAAATCAATACAAATACCAAATGTATTTCAATGTACAACATACAATGACATTTTGGCAAGTTCTGGTGCACAGTAATTATAAGCTCTGTTGTACTCTGGCTGGTATTTAAGTATTCACTGAAAATGAAGAAGTATCAGAGCTGAATTCACATGCAAATTTCACAGCAGCCTGAGCAAAATTTAGGCATAGCATTAAATAATAGACAAATTTTTACTAATTGATTGATGCCAGTCGTATTTTTATATGATGATTTATGACAAAATTAGTAGGAGCTGAGAGAGAGAGATTCAGATTGATTCATAAAATTTCAAATGAGACACAAACCCTGCTCCTTGAGTACCTGCTTATATTGAATATTTTTATACATTCAATACATGGTAGATGATTAACTCATTTGATATATGTTATTGGAATCCTTTTAATTATGTTTTCTATGAAAAATAACTTGTTTTAAGGGTAATGAATACATATTTGGGTTCTGAATTTCTGATAAAAGTGAGACACTTTGTATACTCTAGTGAATCAGTAGATTATGATAACTGTAACATACTGCATAAAACTAAACCTCCTCTAGAAGTTTCTATGTGGAATACTAAAACACCCTGTAAACTGTAATCGCCATTTTTTAAATTTTCAAATACTATACTTACTATCAATTTTTAAATATAATTCTTACAGCACATACCTTTCATGTGAAGCTTTATATATACCTTCTAATAAAGAAGAAATAAATTACAATTACCCTTTTTAAATAAGAAATAAATTACAATAACCTTTATAAAACAAGACATTAATTTGAACTTTATATCATTATCATTATAACAACCTAAAGATATTCTTTGCAAAGAAATGCCAAAAACATTTACACTTAAAATGCATTTATATTTTCATTAATGTTTAAGACAAATTGTTTGTTTCAGCAATTTCAATGTTAAAAAGTAAAATAAAATTTGTTTTAAAATGCCAACTAAATTATATGTGAAACAAATAAAGCAGTTTAAAATTTCTAAATATAACATAACCTTAAAGAGAATAGTAATTGAAAAATAAAAAAGCATTTAAGGCATGATTCCTTCCAAGGCTTTATGATAGCACAAAAACAAAGCACCTTCAACTAAGAAATGTTGTTAACTAAAACAACAAACTCTAAATTGATACACTTAATGAGAATACAAACAATAATGACACAGCTTGTACGGCTGCAAGAGGTTACCACATTTCTTAATAAAGTAAACATACAAAATTTTGTTTTTGCCAATAAATAAAAACAGGCTGTGTTATCTTAGGTTTAATATTTCTATGGTGTAGAAATATTACTATGTGTTAACAAAGTTTCTTTCGATAACTAGATGTATGTCCCATTAATATCACAAAATAACACTATCCATGCTTAACTTTTACATAAAGTATGGGAGTATGAAAACAGGAAAACTCGCCATTTATTTGTGCAAGATCATTTGTTCACACATATTTCCAAATATGAAGCCTCACTGGTAAGAATCTAAGCAACTGTGACAAAGTATTAGAAATAATATTACATTCTTCTTTTAAACTTTTTTTATTTTGCATAAAGTAAAACAATTTAAAAATACAGTAATTCAAATTTTTTTGGTTGTTCTGACAGTTAGAGGTCTATAAGGACCGAACGACCCATAGGAAAAGAACGTTGGCCAGGCCTGGAATGGTTTAAAGGCTAAAAGTTTGGTCTGAGACTGGCCTGGCCTTGAAAAAAGGTAAATTTTGGCCCGATGCCAGCACGACTGAATTTGTGCGTCGATATGTTTAAAAATTGTTTTGTGTGAGTTCTGACCGAAAGATACTTATATTATCTTTTTATTTTTCAGTTTTATTTCAGTTATCATTGACATCGTTAATCCATGTTCCATGTAACGGAGACTTAAAAATTTCAAAAATGCTAAACAGTAAAACCCTTTAAGACGGAATCTCATTGCATAGAAAAAAAAATGTGTCAGAGACAAGTTCTCTTCTTAGCATGTGTAAATGTATTATATTCTTTTCTCATGTACTATAATATTTATTTTGCATGGATCAACCCATTTTTCCATTTAAGACAGGATTCTGTCATATGCAGTTTATTTCATTTTAATTTTACTACCCAGAAATCTACTATTCTTTAAAAAAAAAAATTTTAATTTTATATGTTGAATAAAGGTAGTAATTTAAAAATACATGTATTTTTTGGAAAAAATTTAAAGTCAGGCAAAATTTAACTGATTTTTGCACGGAACACGCCATTGTAAGAGAATGATTTTCATACAGGCTAGGTTGAGACTAGAACTAAAAATTTTGGCCAATGCAAACCTAGGAAGAATGAAGATAGTGCCGGCTCAGTATGGAAAAAATAAGTTAGACCCGGCCTCGCCAGTTCCTTCAGAAATGCAAGGGCCGAGACCAGCCTGGAATGAGTAGTGACTAGAACCAGCTTGAGACTTCAGAAAAAATTAAGGACTGAGCCCAATAAGAGTGAAAACCTGGCCCAGGCCATGTCTCATGATTAAAAATAGACCTATGGATCAAAGTCCGGCACATGGTGACTTTTAGTGATAATATGAATATTACATTATCATATAATGAGACCAAAATTCAATAGAATTTTAAGCAACCTTGCACATATTTCAGAATAAAAGTTAAATGTGCAAGCAGAATAAAAAAAACATAGACTGTACGAAAATGCTGTCGCCGATATTTTCTTTTGAAAACTAAATAAAATAATTCTTTTCTTACAGGTAAGGGAAAAAGGGGCATGTGTTAAAAACCACCATTTCATCTAATTAACAACAAATAAAAAATCCTTTAAAAATTGTCAATAGTTGGTAGAACTAAAACAAACTATAGGCAATTTTTAAAGATTTTCATTTGATAATAATTAGATGAAACTGATGTTGTCCAATTGTGCTTTTTTGTTCACAAAGGTCAAATTTTTCCCTAATAATCACTAAGGTAACCATAAAATAAATTTTGTAAGCAAAATGAAAGACATTTTGATTCAGGAACTTACATTATGCTTTTGGTTATTGTCAATCAATCAGTCGACATGCTGATAGATCAAAACTAATTTCTAGAAGATTCGTATGATTTATTTAGGAATTTTTCCAGTATGCAACATGAAAATTTATTCAATGAACAGAATTCATATTCAGAAAATGAACTTATGAATGTGTTTGTTTATGACCTTGCATATAAATCAGCTAAATTTTTCAGAAAATTTATAAGGAAATGGTTACATTTATCAAATTTTATACTAATATGAATATGCTATATATTTATTCAATGAAGAAACAATTGTAGAAGTTATGAAACTAAACAACAGAATACCTGCCAAGATTGGCAGAAAAAAGTACGGGAGTTTCTTCTAGTAATATTTTCTGGGCAGTTTATAGATGATAAAAATAAAAGTTAAAAGGGAGAAGAAAAATATAAGGGTCATTGCTAACTGATGTTAATTTTTAGAAAAATAAATTTACATCTGATTATGTATTCTTTAAAAACAGATTTAATTTTCAATAAAAAATCTTGTAGAAAATTTGGTCAAATTTATAGTTTTCTAAAGAAAGTTTATATAATAATATATAATTTTTTTAAATACTAAAAAAAATAAAAATTCAAATAGAGGAAGAAGAAGACACACTCGAATTTCAGGGAGACAGTGCAGAAAAAAATGAAACCTTCCTTGGAAAAAAAGGAGATATAGCAGGTATGTAGTAGTATGAAACTCACAAACTAGAGAGCTGTTAAAGCATATTTAAAAAGTCATTGGCTTATTGCAATCCACAAATTATAAAACTTTAACAAAATTCAGAACCAAGCATTACAACTAAATAAAGAAAATAAAACATTTATGTTAATACATTTAAGTAGGTAACAACGGTTGCAAAATTATATGAAAAAACATATCATGTAGAATTATTTTTTTTATGTGAACTACTGAAGCAATTTCAATATTGTCTTTAAAATAGTTTTGGAAATGTTTATCTTTTACAAAAACAGATGAAATAAGCCAAATATTACATTTTTCCATAACTGCTAGCAATCTTGTGATCTGAATATTAAAAAAAAAAAAAATGTCCAAGTAGTAAAACAGAGGTAAACTATAAACCTATCATTATACAAGAAATAAAAATGAAAAATGCAATAGTTATGTGATTTAAAAAAAGTAAATAAACTAAATATCATGCTTTGTTAAATTAGCTTTACTAAAAAATGGACTTTTTCGAAAAATAAAAGGACTGAAATATACCTAATTATTAAATGAAAGGAGAAAAATGTGAAACCTCTAATCACTCTAATAGTTCCTGAGAAAAATGTAAGACAATATGAGCTGTTTTTTGTATGATTTTCGATATTTTGTTACATCCTTAAGTATGCATCAGAAACACAATAAGAAATTTGTAAAACTTTATAAGAAGTAAATATACCTATGAAAACAACAAGAACTTTGGATTTCTTCCTGGATGAATTTAAGCTGCTTAAACTATCCTACTGAAGTTACTTTTCTTCCTGAATCAAATGAAAACTAGTTGAAAAATACAATACATGCTTCCACAAATGTATGCTAAACTCTGAAAAATAAATAAGTAATATTAAAAAATAAAAATCTTTAAATGAAAATACTTTTAAAATGTGTAAAGCATAAAAAATAATACACGGTACAGTTGTAAAAGTAGAGACATTTTAAATCTGAAATGCATATAAATGAAAATTTCAAAATTTTTAACCGCTATCAATACTTTTACTTTGCCAATACCAATCAACCTAGAAATATAAAGTTTCTGTAAATTTTGAAGTTGTGTGAATTTTTTTTTTCTTCTTAGATTTATCTGGAAAAATCAGAAAAGATCATTTTCTTATTTATGTAAATTAGATAATTAATTACTGTAATATTAATTATAATTAAATTACTGTAAGTAAATTAGATTTTGAAATATTTATATACAATTGATAACGAAAACAATCAACAATACTTTTAATGATATCTAGTATCACTACAACTGTCCTATTTAGACAGAAAATGAATGGGCTTTAGCCCATAAATCGACTTCTTAATAATGATAATTAACAAATAAACAAAATCACACATATTCTGCTCACCTTCAATTCCGTATACATCTCGAAATAATATAAAAGCATAATTATGATATTTAAAATGATGAAATAGAAAGGAAACTTACCAAACACAAAATGCTGCACTTAACAAAATGGCGAGATGACGCTATATTAAGTTAATACTTCGATTAAAAAACCCTGTTCGATTAACGCTGTACCATGCTGCCACCTATTGTCTGAATTGAATTTTTTCGACAAGTTTTTTAAACTGCCTTTCAATGTATTGCAATTTCAAACAAACTAGGTTACGCCAGTTTTTCCTGAGAACTAACTCTGCTAAAAATAATTTGATAATTACTTAAATTATATTTTAAACAATCCGAGAGAAAATGAAATCACACAGATGCTTATATTATACCTTATACCGATAGAAATAAGTAGGCGATTTAAAAGAAAATCATCCTCTATGCTTAGATTTTTTCACCTTTTAGCCTCAATCTTTGATTTTCTGTAAATTTTGAGGTAAAAATAAAATTATTAAAAGAAAATGTAATTTCCAAGTAAACAAATTATGTATAATCTATTAAGTATATAAAAAGTATTATCCAGACCTACAGAGTTATGAATGATGCTAGGCGATTGATTTACACATTTATAGTAAAAAGAAATGCATTACGTGCAAAAGAACTTATGAAATGAAAAACTGTCATAGAAAAATAATAGCAGAAATTAAGCAGAAAAAGAACAGCCATAATCGCTATTCCCTTTTTAAAAAAATAATACAACGAGCTTAATTTTCTTGTACTGATGAACAATTAATCAATGCCCAATGTCCTAAGTTCATGTGAGACAAAATATGGATTAACATAAAATGAAATCAATTTAAATAAATTATATGAAATTTTTTCAATCGTTATATTTTCTGTTGTACGCTAATATATAAAACACTCACCATATTAGTATATTTTCCCCCTTAACATGTAACTTTTATTCCAGTGTATAACGAATATTAATCTAAAATTAAAGGTGACCGTTATATGCTGGTTATATAAAGAAAAAATCCGGAAATAAAAAAAGGTTATAAAAACTCAGATTTTAATTTAATGCACATGCTTTTTATTTTCAGAGAATTTTCTTTTCTGCATAGAGCTGTTTATTTAACTAGCCATGGAATAGATGTGGTTCTCTAAGGAATCCGTTATAAATAATTTTTTTTAATGCAGTAAGAATTTTGTTATTATACCTCTACTAAATCTGTATTTAAATTTGCGGAATGGGAAAGAAATGGGAAAGAATGATATGCTGTATAACACCAACACATAGCACTGCCCATGGCGTTTTCTAGTACTAATAAATAGAATATTTATTACATTCATGTATGTACTTACATAACATTAGTTAAATATAGATTAACTAATGTGTAAAATATGTCGTATTAACAACGGCATAAAATAAAGGAATGTAAAACCTTTTTGCTTTTAATTAAAACTTTATTTGTGTATTATTGTTTGTGGTTCTCCTTTTTCTTTTTTGTGTGTTGATGCAGAATTGTTTTTACCGTTTCAGATGTACATTATTAAAAAGTTACTTTAATTTTTGTGTTGTTTACATATTATCTATATGAACAAAATAAATGATAAATCTACATTATTTCTTTATGTATTCATTATAAAAGGAATTTTCTACAAATTAGATTAGAAATTTAAGTTTAATGAATACAATCTGGCACCTTATGTGGCATTAAAATTCTGGTACAAATATAACATAATGATTTCTAATTTGCTGCACATATTTCTATATTTAAATACATCAATATTGATCATTTTGATGGTTTTCTCAATAAATGCTGAACATCTTGTATTTTGTTTTGAAATTTCTTTCAGTATTTACAAGTCTTTTTGTGTTTCACTTCAATTTTTTATGAAAAGAGCACCAGAAAATTTATATTGTCCAATAATAATAGTACAGAGTATGAAGTAAAATATTTGCACATCTTAGGAACCAAGCTCGAACAGATTTAAAAATTTTGAAGTTTTTTAAATGTAAGAACTGCACTGTTAGATTGTAAAAAAAGAGGAAATTATTTGTTCTATTCCCAAATCTAGAAATCTCCTCTTTTACTGTGGAATTGCCAATGAGGTAGTGGAAATTTCTGAGAAGAGTAAAATTTGGATGGCTGACTATTTTCTGTTATTACAAAGTAAAAAACAGGATATACAGTGTTTGATATAATTTAATATTTTTAACAGTTTCATATTGAAAAATTTTATCTTTAAAAATAATATATTCCCCTAATTTAATAAATAGTTTCTTTCATAACTTAAATATTTTTCCTAATTTTAAATTTAATATTTTTTTCTAATTTAATAAATAAATTCTTTCATAATCTAAATATTTTAATTAATTTTAATTTAATAGATTTTTAAAAAATTAAAATTAAACTATTCGAGCTTTTAAACTTTATGTGCTAGGTGCAAGGGATTGGGGAGGCAGAATTTTCTGTGAGTGTGTGTGTGGGGGGGGGGGGGGATTTAGAGGAAAGATTTTTATTTTATATATTATGAAACACAAATGGTCACTAAGGTAAAGCTAACACTAAGTATTTACTTCTGCTTTGATTGCATACTTCTTCATTTCCAAATATTGGATAATCTAAATATTACTCAATCAAATAAAGCAAAATAATGTACTTTCAGATAAGTTTCATTTTAAAAATGTAAATTAACTTACTCACTTTTTATTTATTTTTTAAACTCTGACATTTTTTTTAAAGTTGTTTTCAACTGTTCCGTTCATCAAACGCAAAACGTTTTGACGCATTTATAAATTCATTTTTTAAGGGAAAGATATAAAATTGGAAGGCCAATTGTAATCAAACTGTGTGTTTCCATTTTTTGATAAATAAATTACCAACTGAGTTATAAGCAATTTTGATCACTTGACAAAGACGTTTTTCACCCTTCCTTGAATGGTTATTTTTCTTTCGCGCAGAAATTTGGTTCAAAACGCCCACTTTGATACTATTTTCTGAAAGATCTATTGCGTTTGTAAAAAAAAAAAGAAAGGTAAACACAGTTCGATTACATAGTTTCTGAGCACCAACACCTGCTATCTTCATGCATTTCTGAACAAAAATAAATTAAAACTTACGTCATAAAGTTGCCCTTTTGGATTTCTGAACAGTCTTAATCCATAAACATGTAACACAACAGTAACAATTTTAATTTATTTGCTACAATAATGTAAAACATTTTTTTTAGTGTCCTAAAATAAAGATGGGGGAGGGGCATATGAAGACATTTAGAAGAGGAGAGGAAATCCACCAAATTTTGAAGATTCTGAATTCTGCATTTTGAGACTCTAAAGAATGGTTATTAGATTAAGAATGGGCAAAAGATGAACAATTGCAAAGTTTATAATTAAAGCCTATAATGAATTTCATTTCACTGCTGTATTACAAATGAGAGTCGTAAAGAAGAAAGATTTTTAACTTAAGTTTTCACCTATAAAGATTTTTAAGTCCATTTCACTTCAATAGAACTGCAGTACAAAAGAAAAAATATACAGTATGGAACCATTTATCCGGAAACCAGTTAACCGGAAAACCAGTTATCTGGAATGATATTTCTGATAGACTGATTTCAGAATCTTTGCAGAAAAAGGTGTCATACACTGCCAGTTTGACATAGACTTTGCTTGAAACAATTGTATAATTTGATGACAACATCTAGTATTTGAAATGGAAACATATTTAGTTGTATTTTAGATGTTTTAATTTTTATGCAGAGGAAACAGGAGAATTTTTGTTCCTAAGGGATTCCCATAAATTTCCTTCTTTTAAACTCTGGTTAACTTTTGATCTTTCTGGCTTTGATTTTTAATCCAAGTAATCTAATAATTTAAAATCAGAAATAAAGTCACAACCACACATATTCCACAAAACTTATCAAATGGATGCTGCTTTAATGCACAACCAGTTAACCGGAAAAACCAGTTATCTGGAATACATCTGACCCCAAGCATTCCGGATAAATGGTTCTGTACTGTATATATATATATACATATCTAATATAAATTATCATTGAAGTGCATTTTGATGGGATTGTTATAAAATATAATATTATATCTAGATTTAAAAATATATACATATTAAAAAAATTTCCATGAGATATTAAATACTTATGTGTTTATCCGAATTTGAAGATCAATGTTACTATGCTATTTTATCTTGTATAAGTTAACTTTTTTATTTAGGGGTATAGGGGACTATTAACTTATACTGAATTCCAACTTACTATATAAAAATCACCAAAAGCGTTATTAATGCTCTCAATTTTGAATTTAAATAAAACTTCCAATGACATATAATGTCATAATACGTGTTTATTTTTAACGTCACATTTTGCTGAGAGATGACACCTAGAATATTTTGTTATTGAATTCAAGGTTTCAAAGTCATGTTATAAAGTATTCAACTTATTTAAAAAACTGAATATTTTACGCCTTGTATATATATATATATATATATATAGATTGCAAATTTTTAATAATCTATGTTAGTAAATGATTATTAAATTACAGAGTAAGTTTTATTTCCATTTATTTACCTTTTTTTTTTTTTTTTTTTTTTTTTTTTAATATATGAGAAGTTTACAAGGTTTTAAATGTTATGAAAAGAAAAATACATTAAAAAATGTTTATATGACTTTTTTTGTATTTTATACTTCCTTCATTTAAAGAAATTAAAGAAATAGCTTGATAAACATTTAATTTTAAAAAATCTAAAGATAAAAGTAAAAATCCTTATTGACTATATGTCATTTTAATGTAACATTTCATAAATCAGTTAATAAACTGGCAGTATTAATTTCAATTACTTGATCAATTTTAATGAGGAGTATACAACAATCATTTAATAATTATGTGGTTTACTAAATTTCTCTGTTGTGAAATATTAATTTAATAATTTGATATCAATTTAATCCCTTTGTTCCAAATTACAGCAAATTATATCAAAAAGAATAATAATATTAAAATAATTTTAATAACAATGTAATAATTTATAGTAAATTTTGAGTAAAATTTGGAATAAATAGGTTATAGATATTAAAAATCTAATAATAAATGAAACATGTAAAAAAATATGTTTTACATTTCATCACTGTAATGTAATGTGTGAGACTGTTATACATGGTGTGTTCACAAAGTTGCAAGACTGGTCCCATAATACAAAAGCATTTAAACATTTTTGTATAGCGAACTAAAATTCTTCGAAATATGACCCTTGGGCATCAGCACATAGCATTTTTTCCATTGTTCATAGGTTCCCTGCAAGTCTTTGCGCGCAAGGTTCTTAAGTTACTTCATTGAAGCTGAAATCGTGGATCACTGGAATCATGTCGAGTCGCTTCCCTTTCAGGTCTTTCTTGATCCGAAAAATAAAAAAGTCACTGGAAGCGAGGTCGGGCTGTAGGGAGGTTTGTGGTAGTACAGTACAGAACCATTTATCCGGAATGCTTGGGGTCAGATGTATTCCGGATAACTGGTTTTTCCGGTTAACTGGTTGTGCATTAAAGCAGCATCCATTTGATGAGTTTTGTGGAATATGTGTGGTTGTGCCATTATTTCTGATTTTAAATTATTAGATTATTTGGATTAAAAATCAATGCTAGAAAGATCAAAAGTTAACCAGAGTTTAAAAGAAGGTAATTTATGGGAATCCCTTAGGAACAAAAATTCTCCTGTTTCCTCTGCATAAAAATTCAAACATCTAAAATACAACTAAATATGTTTTCATTTCAAATACTAGATATTGTCATCAAATTATACAATTGTTTCAAGCAAAGCCATAGTGTCAAACTGGCAGTGTATGACACCTTTTTCTGCAAAGATTCTGAAATCAGTCTATCAGAAATATCATTCCGGATAACTGGTTTTCCGGTTAACTGGTTTCCGGATAAATGGTTCCATACTGTATTGCCACGTTAAACTTAGCCAAAACTTTGGCGGCTTCAAGCGACGTGTGAGAAGGCGTATTGTCATGGTGAAGAATCCAGTTTTTTCTGGTGCCGGGTCAGGTCAGTTTTACGCTGGAATGCCCCACTATTTGCAGGATAGAGTCTGGCATGCCCGCCCAGACATCAGAGACGAATGGATTGTTCACCATGACAACGCGCCCTTTCACACGCCGCTGCCGAAGTTTTGGCTAAGTTTAACATGGCAATGCAGCTGAAAGCAACCTACAGCCCCGACCTTGCTACCAGCAACTTTTTTTGTTCCCCCGGATAAAGAAAGACTTGAAAGAGAAGCGATTCGACACAATTCCAGCGATCCAAGCAGCTTTGACGAGGTCCCTTAACAGCCTTGTGCGCGAAGACCTCCAGTGAGCCTATTAACAATGGAAAAAGTGCTGGCAGCAGCGTGTTGATGCCCAAGGGTCATATTTCGAAGAATTTTAGTTCGTTGTACAAAAATGTTTAATAACTTTTGTATTATAGGACCAGCCTTGAACTTGTGAACACAACATGTATATCACTAAAATATGCTAAACAAACAGATTCCTCCCCTCCCCCTCGTTTTGTAAGATAAACAGATATGTGTTTAAATTATTTTTTTTCCCATTTATAATTACAATATTAATTTTTTTGCCCTTTTTTACTAGGGTTACAATATTTCATAGCTAGTTTAATTTCAGAACCACCTTAAGGGAAAAAAAAAAAAAGGAAGTGATAATTAGTTTTCAGAAATGGATTGCTAAAACAGAAATGCACAGTTAAAAGTTTAAATGCTATAAGCGAACTTGATACATTTCAATTTACTAAAAAAAAAAAGAAATAACAATTTTATTAATACATGGAAATTATTCCAGAGAGAAACATTCGCCTTGGATACAATATTTCAAATGAAAATCAAATTTCAAAGTAATTGCTTAAAAGGCGCAAAGGACAACATAGTGAAAAAGATTCCAAGCCGGGACTCGAACCCGGGCCATCAGTATAGCGCACTGACGTTCTACCGACTAAACCACTTGGAACGATACACAGCTCGGAAAATTTCTCACTATTGTATGTTGGCAAGACTACAAATGCAGCACAAGATGGAATATTTATCGTGAGCTAATGACCTGGGGCTAACACAAAACATAATTAAATCCAGCATCGATGGAATAATTTCCATGTATTAATATAGTTTCTATCGATGCTGGATTTAATTATGTTTCGTGTTAGCCCCAGGTCGGCAGCTCACGATAAATATTCCATCTTGTGCTGCGTTTTTAGCCTTGCCAACATACAATAGTGAGAAATTTTAAGAGCTGTGTATCAGTCCAAGTGGTTTAGTCGGTAGAACGTCAGTGCGCTATACTGATGGCCCGGGTTCGAGTCCCGGCTTGGAATCTTTTTCCCTATGTTGGCCTTTGTGCCTTTTAAGCAATTCGAAATTTGATTTTCATTTGAAATTATAACAATTTTATAACAACCTTTTGCTTAAAATGTATTGGATTGGATTTCAGTTGCATAAATGATTTATTTTTTTAAAATAAAACTTTTAAAATAATAATCCTTTTTACTTTATTTTTTACATAATCATAATATTTTGTTTATTTTGCTATAAAATAAGTTTTTTGAAATCTGATTTTACAGTGATAAAAGACACTTCTAAGATAAGTACACAAAGAAAAACTATTTTATAAGGTACAAAGTTGTTGGAGAAATGTAGTTTTAAAATTTTCTTTTTCTTCTTTTTTAAATAAAATTTTCGCCTATTACTACAAAAATTGCATTTTTGCTTAGTTGAATCATTTCCTTCATAAACACACACAATAATATGTCAATAAGACAAGATTTTGTAAAATAAACAAATTAAAAATAATTTAAATGGTACTTAGTCCCCTTAAATTAAAGAAATTTACTGACTAAAAAATTGGTTTATTTATTTATTTTTTTTTTTTTTTATGTACATTTTAAATTACACATGGATTATTTTGAATATTATCTTAGGTAGTTTCATTGAAAATGGAACACTGAGCCAACATTTAAATAATCCCAAGTGATTAAAATTTTTTCTAGTTTAGAGATATTGTTCTGCATTTTAATTTCAGGTCAAGAATTATTATTTTTGAAAAGAGCTATTAGGGAACATTTTATATGTTTCTTAGAGAATGTTTTATATTCTTTAAAGACATTTTGGATCATATTTTGATAAGTACGGCAGGATTGGATACTTGTCCTTAGTATGTTTTAATAATTTTATTTTTTAACGAAAATTAGAATACGATATATATATATAAAGGAAACTTTGTGACTAAAAGATACTTTTCTAAAGATTTTTCCATTTCTTCTAGGTGTCTAAAATCGCCAGTAGGATTTGTCCCTCTTCAAACATTGTGAGTTATCTAATTATATTGACCTTTAAAACAACCTATTTTTTATAAAATTCTTGGAGAGGGTGCGCAGTTTTTTGTGAAAAAGAAAAGACAGATCCCTTCTTTAATCTGAATTTTCGTATAATGTGTAACATGTAGTAAAAGAGCTTTTCCCCCTTCTCTCGTAAACCCTCCCTTTTGCGGAATAGCTTTCACAACTTTGCGGGCGTTTGATCGGAATAGGCGCGTTAAACATAAGAAATCATCGTTGCTTACAAACTTTAAGGACGTCGAAAAAGTACACCGTAATAATTGCTCAGTTTTTAATTTGTTTTGTTGTCAGGTAGGTGATAAATAAATTAATTTAAAAAAACTCTTCTGATAAAAAATATTCAATACACAAAATATAATGTATTTTTAAGGGACGCCAAATGAGTGATTCAATTTGAATGATTCGTATTCGATGCAATGAATCATTCAAAGGCTTAGCGGGTATTCGACTGTCCGCTATGCAGAGTCGCTTTGCTCTAACTGCCGTCTCCCTATAGCGTCCTCTGTAAGCAGTGTAATTCGAGGTTTAATAATTCAAAGATATTAGCTTTGCATAAATAAATACTAGCCTTAAGATCGGCAACATCATTTCAGAATAATCGAGCCCTTAATCGATTCATCGAATGATGGTTGTTTTCGTTAAATATCGTTGTCGTGGTATGTTAATTTCTAGTTTTTATATTATTTAACCCGAAATAGCACTTTAGTATGGAAAATAAATAATATTTTTATGTTATTACTTATATTGTATCGGATTACATTGTTATTCAATATGTAATCTAACAGATTACATTATTACATATGTTAACAAGTTCTTTTCAAAAGTAATTGTTCCCCCAAAATTGCCCCATTGAAGCAAACTACACACAAACAAAAAAGAAGTCACTTTAAAAATAATAATGTCGGAAGAGTCCCATATCCTGTCCCACACAGCACAAATTGGTAAATATGACATCCATATAATGTAAAGTACATCCATATACCATGTCCATATTTCATCCACTGAATTCCATATTACATAGTATCTATGTATATTACCATCAGATGTCTCTTCGAATACATCCATATAGCGTTTGTTGGACATCCAGATCCGACATAATATCTATGTAAAACTGATGTCTATGTCCATATAGATCATGTCCTTGACATAATATTTATGTATATCTACTATCTATGTAATCTATGTAATATGTACGCATATATACTACACATATCTGTGTAATAAATACATATATATACATCCTATCTATGTAATGTGTACAGTTATATACAGCATATACCGGGTGTCCCAAAAAGGACTGACTGATTTTAAAATTCAATAACTTGCAAACGGTGACAGATATTAAAACAATTTTTGCAGGAGGATTATGCAAAAGGTCAAAAGTTTTATTACAGTGATTTTCAATTTTAGTTCGATTTACAAACAATAGATGGCGCTGCAAGCATTAGTCGCTAAATTCAGGCTCGATTTTTGGTACTTCGTGGCCCGGATAATACATTTCCATCTCCTTTTTCTGCATGGAACAAGATAAAGGACCAAAAATTGAGCCTGTATTTAGCGACTATTGCTTACAGCGCCATCTATTGTTTGTAATTCGAACTAAAATCGAAAATCACTGTAATAAAACTTTTGACTTTATGCATAACCCTCCTGCAAGAATTTTTTAAATATCTGTCACCGTTTGGAAGTTATTGAATTTTAAAATCAGTCAGTCCTTTTTGGGACACCCGGTATATGTAATGTGTACATATATATATGTAATATGGAACAGTATGCTTATACCCAGACTCTTCTGCCATCTTGTTTTTTAAATCACAAAACAATATTATGCATGAAAAGTTTATGATTTTAAAAAATATTTTAAAACACCAAAATTATTGGTAAAAAGCACAAGTGTAACACACAAAACACAGGTTGATGAAAGTTTTATATGACGATAGATGGCAGCATGAAAAAGTATTATTCAATCATGGATTCTTTTGGGTTTCGAGTTGCAAGCAGAAATCAACTGACTGTATAATCGAAATTTTAATTTCATCTTCATCGTTGATCGAATTCCGGAGAATCTACTTCGCGAAATGGCGCTATGTAGTTTCTAAGCTTGCTAAGTTTTCTCTCTAAATCAGGGCCGGATTAAGGGGGGGGCTACGGGGGCTGCAGCCCCGGGCCCCAACTCGTGAGGGGTCTTCAGCAGTGGCTTAAGTTGTAACAAAGTTTCGTTTAAAAAATTATTTAATTTCTAAAAAGAAAAAAAAAAATCTGAAATGCTAAAAGTATTCTAAAATAGCGAGAAAAAGTCGTGTTTCAAGTGTCAACATCCATTACCTTTTACTTTTGCAATTTTAAAGCTTCACTAGTCCGATAGTAACTGTTTTTAAGGCATCCTTTTAGTATTTTTACCCTCCTTTCCCGAGACAAAAGCAGAAAAAAACATCTTTATTCCATTTCCCTCTTCTGCCTCTGGGGTGTGTGTGTGTGTGTGGGGGGGGGTAGGTGTGCTTAAAACAGGGCCCTGGGGTCTCAATAAAAATATGAGGGTGATGGTCCGGTCCGGGGAGAGCAGTCCAAGACTCATCTCTAAATTTTTGCATTGAGAATGCAAAAAAATTAGGGGATGAAAAATGCATACCACACAAAAAGTTCAAGGGGCCCGAACCGGGCCCTACGGGACCCCCAGAGTGTACCGGAATTTTAAATGGAATCTAGAAACGGGAGAATAATTAAATGGAAAAAAGTTTCCAAAAATGAATGTCGGATTAAGAAGGGGCAATTTATTAACAATTTAGGATGCAAAAACTTCAAGGGGCCAGGGACTTAACTGGCATGTAGTTGAGTACAAAGATACTGTTTAGTAATTTTTAAAGTAATCAGGGGACGCTAGAACTATGTTAAAGAAAATTTCAAGCAATTCGGATCATTTTTAAAGAAGCTGCACCAAGGACCCCAAGAAGGCGATTAATATTCAAAATTGGTGGTACCTGAAGTCTGCAAAATTTTTTTGTCTTCTTGTGGTAGCTGAAGGAGCTAAGAAATTGTTAGAAAATAAAGCTAGTGAATCAGACTATTTTTAAGGGAACTATAATAGAGGGCCCAAAAGGGGCCAATTGATAGTTGAGAGCAGCGCCCTAACATGTTAAAATGTTTTAGTACTTAGCGTTTTAGATCTTCAATTAGCCAAAATTAAGCATAGGGTATGAAATAATCATTAGAATAATATTTTAAAGAAAAGCTCAAAAATGGGTGGGGTGGTGCCCAAAACAGGGCCCTATGGTCCCAGTAAAAATTATGAGGGTGTTGTTCCGGGAAGAGGAGTCCAAGACTCAACTTAAAAGTTATTCACTGAGAAGGCGAGAAAATTAGGGTGTGAAAAATGCATGCCACACAAAAGTTCAAGGGGCCCCGTATCGGGCACTACAGGACCCTAGGGGCCCCAAGATTTTAAATGGAATCTAGAAACAGGAGAATAATTAAACGGAAAAAGTGCTCCAAAAATGAAGATCGGATTAAGAGGGGGCAATTTATGTTGCAAAAACGTCAAGGGGCCCCAAGTCGCCAGGGCGTTAACTGGTATGTAGTTGGGTATAAAGACACTTTATAGTGGTTTTGAAAGTAATCAGAGGACGCTAGAACTATGTTAAAGAAAATTGCAAGCAATTCGAATCATTTTTATGGAAGCTGCACCAAGGGCGCTATGAAGGCGATTAATATTCAAAATTGGTGGTAGCTAAAGTCTGAGATTTTTTTTTCTTTTGTCCTTCATGTAGTAAGCTGGAGGACCTAGTGAGTTGTTAGAAGAAAAAAATGAATCGGACCATTTTAAGGGAGCTATAATAGGGGGCCCAAAAGGGGCCAACTGATAGTTGAGAGCACAGCCCTAACATGAAAACATACTAAACTTTTTTAGTACTTAGCGTTTTAGATCTGCAATTAGTCAAAATTAAGCATAGGGTATGAAATAATCATTATAATAATATTTTAAAGAAATATGCAAAAATGGGGGAGGGAACTAATGCTTAAAACAAGGCCCTAGGGTCCCAGTAAAAATTATGAGGGTGTTGGTCCAGGAGGAAGAGTCCAAGATTCAACTTTAAAACAATGCACTGAGAAGGTGAGAAAATTAGGGGGGAAGGAATGCATGGCGCACAGAAGTTCAAGGGGTCCCTACGGGACCATAGAAGGCCTCAGGTCTTAACTGGAATGTAGAAACGTGAGAATAAGTAAATGGAAAAATGATCCCAAAAATGAAGATCGGATTAAAAGGAAGCAATTTATTAAAAACTTAAGGCACAAAGACCTCAAGGCGCCCTGTACCGGGCCCCAGACGACGAGGATCTTAACTGGAATCTAAAAAGAGGGGAAATAACTAAATGAAGATATAGCCCCCAAAACGAAGAAGATCGGATAAAATGGGGCAAGTTATTCACAATTTAGGGCATAAAAACTTGAAGCGGCCCAGGGTTCCCAGCCCTTTAAAAATTAAAAATAAGTGTCTCAGATACATCAGGACCTGTTTTGGATTATCCTTACCTAGATTTTCAGACTTATACATGTGACAGAGTTTGGTAGCCATCGCCAACAAATGCACACAGTGTGAAATTTTCTTTTATTAGCACATATTTCATTATTTAAATAACTTTACACACATCCTTCACATCATATTCATGCATTTTTCCTTTTGTACCATTTACTAAAACTCAAAATATATGGGTTAAATTGTTTAAAATGCTCACATTAATTTATCAAATTTCCAGCTCAACAACACAAAACTTACTGACACATTTTCAGACAAATTTTAAAAATGGGCATAAAATTAACAGGTCTGACTATTGAAGCAATTTGGAATTGAATAACGGTTTCCATTTTTTATAACTAAATTACTTATTAAGTAATAAGCGCTTCTTGTCACGTGATGACCTGTTTTACCCCTTTCTCATGCTGCCGCATCTGGAAACTTTGGTTCGAAACACTTATTTTGATAGTATTTTCTGAAAGATATTCTGCCTTTATCAAAAAATGGGAAACGCCATTCGATAACATAGTTTCTGAATAAGAACACCTGTCAATTTTATGCGTTTCCTAACAAAAATGAGTTCGGAAATGTGTCAGAAAGTAGTTCTTTCCAATTTGAGAACAGCCTTAATAAGATTTATCATATTTTGCAGAAAATTGACTTATTTCATTAAAAATAAAAAATATTAGCACACATAGTTAGAACTTTTAATTCATTGTCAAGATACGGATTGAACTAGAAAAGTAAGTTTTCTAAAAATTTTAAGTGTTGATTTTTTTTTAAATCGGGAAAAATTGCTTTTTCGTATAAACATTTATCTCACAGTTACATTTTCTAAAAAATTATACTGTTCTGCCTACTACGAGCTACGCTTGCCAACTTCATGCAGACTCCGCTAAAAGTATGCTAATTTGATCTCATTTGAAAAGATTACCTGATTGCAGAAGTTTGATTATGAAGATTTTATATAATAAAATGTATCATGTTTTGTACAAATATTGACTTATTTCAG
The DNA here is from genome assembly GCA_963932465.1 of Maratus speciosus. NCBI lineage: Eukaryota > Metazoa > Arthropoda > Arachnida > Araneae > Salticidae > Maratus > Maratus speciosus. The sequence continues at coordinate 81,607,962 of OZ010794.1, forward strand.
CCAAACTGAAAACTTTCAGCGCACACATTTAGAACTTTTAGTTCATTGTCTTAGTTGAACTTAGAAAAGTAAATTTTCTGAAAAGTTTGAAGAGATACATTTATTTTTATTATTTTTTAAATGAGGAAAAAAAAATTTTTCGTTATAAAAGTTTATCTCACAGTTACGTTTTCTAACAAAACTAGGGGGTTCTGCTACCAAAGGGGGTTCGAGCTACGTTCCCCAACACCACGTGCAGCAGATCCTGCAGTCTCTAAAAACATGCTAATTTGATGTGTTTTAAAAAGATATTTGATTGCGAAAGATTGAATGATATTATCACGACAGTAGCGATCATCTGTAATCGCCTTGCTCTTAAGTTTCCTTTGGCTAGGAAATTTTTCGGTTTCCGACCGCATCCACTGCTGTCGCAACAGCTGACGATTGTTTTCGTGTTTGATTAAGTAAGATCTATCAGACATTTGAAAATCAGCTTGTTTAAAATTATCAGGTGAAAAATGTCACTGCTTCCCGGCTTTTTGTAACGGCTAGAATTTGCTTTCTTTTAGACTTTATGAGGAAATCGTTTTAAATATATAAATACGTATGACATAATTTTTCCCCACTGAATGCTTTTTCACGCAAAATTTAATTTTTTTAAAGTTTTCTTTTCCTTTTAATATCCACGTGTAAATATTTTTTCGATTTTCCAATTGAAAGTGCTTGGAAATATTACTAATTTTGCTTTTTTAAATATTATGTAATTTTCTCCATAAAATGCTTTTTACTTGTAATAATTTTATTATTTTAAAGTTTCCTGTCTTTCAGAATATTCACTTATAAATATATTTTTCAACTGAAAAATGTTTAGAAATATTATTATGGGGAAGTGGAATAGAAATTTAAGGGTAAAATATCCGATGTATATTTATTTATTGTTGCTACAAAATAGCAATACAGCTTAAATTTAAAAAAAATGTTTTAAAGTTTATGTGCTAGGGGGAGGGGAGAAGCGGAATTTTTTTGAGTCAGGGGGGGGGGGTAATTTAGATGCCCTTTTAATTATTAATAAAAACGTTACACAAATAAAACAGAAACGTTACACAAGAAAAAAAAAATATTTTAAACTATGTACTGGAGGGGTGGGGGAAGGAAAAAAGGGATTTTTTCTTGCTTGGGGGGGGGGGTGAGGGAATTAGGTGGTTATTTAAATATTGTTGTAATAAAACGACAAATAAAAGAGAAAAAATTAAAGAATTTTAATGATTTTAAACTTCATGAGATACTTGCGGGGCACTGCGAAGTGCAATGGAAGAATTGTGATGAAAATGCGCAGTATTTTGATTGGTAACAAACACGACATCTAATGTCAACTACAATCCAAAGTATTAAGTGCCTAGTTCATAGCTGATTGTATGGGGATGGGGCTCGGGCTGTTTCCAATACTTCACGTGATATTATTATATTTCACACAAAGAAGGATATGTATGTTGAAAATTTCATTTGAAATATTCCAATTAGTGTTATGAACAAATATCTGAAATTTGGATCAGAGGTATAAACACCCTGTATTCCTCACTGAAAACTGGATTACGACCCAGGTCCATATATAAAGGTTGTTAAACGTTCTATGTACTAATCAGCTCAATTAGTTTCTCTCCATGCATTAATTGAAAATGTTGTTACCACACATACATACATATGCACTGAAGTTCAAAAATTAAGGGGCAGTGAATGGGCGCTTTCGATTGTACACGGTTTGTCGAATAGCTACTGAAAATCTTGATGAATTGTGTTTGAACTTTGATGATGTAAAGAAATGTTTGACTCCATCTTTTTCAGTGAAGATTTAGTCGCGGGGATAATTAAGAGGACAACAATAAATTTAATAATAAAATAATGGTTGCGATCACCCATGTGACAGAAAATGCTCAAACTGGTCTGTTACTGTAGCAAATGGCTATGTGGGTCCTGTTTAACGTTTGTGTGTGCATTTGTGTAAGCATAGCACGCATATTCGTGAAGGATTTAATGTTTCTGTGAAAAATGTAAATGTTTTTTGCTTAAGGAGCACAGAGTTTTCAACCAAATTTAACACCACTTTCCAAAAACTTCATGGACATTAGACATTTGTGTGAAATATTTTTTTAACTGCACGTGCATGAAAGATTCCATAAGTTTTTTTCATAATTTGGTAGTCATCTATTTGGGGCAACTTATATAAAATGTCCTGTCAAATATTGCAAAAATTCAAATAGTTGAGGGCGATAGAGTGAGTTGCTTTCTAAAAGTAGCTTTATTATAAAGAGATTTTCCACAATTTGTCAATTAGTTAACTGTATCTTTCAATGTTTTCAAAATATTTGGCAGGGCTCTTTATATAAGTTGCCCTAAATAGCTGATTACCAAATTAGAAAATAAAAATTTTGGAATCTTTCACGCATGCACAGTTAAAAATTATTTCATACAAATGCACATATCTCATGAAATATTCAATATAGTATTCATGATTTAATTGCAGTGTACTTTTTCTACTTTTCTTTTTCATATTTTCGTTATGTGATGTTAGATTTGGTTGAAACTCTCTATGCTATAAACAAAAAACATTTAATTTTTTTCACAGAAAAATTAAAACCTTCACGAATGTGCGTGTTATGCTTCCAGAAAGCATACAAACATTAGACAGGACCCACATAGCCATTTGCTACAGTGACAGACCATTGTGAGCATTTTCTGTCACATGGATGATCGCAAGCATTATTTTCTTATTAAATTTATTGTTTTGCCCCTAATTGTCTCCGCGTCTAAATCTTCACTGAGAAGTGTGAAGTTAAACATGTTCTTTACATCCTTGAATTTGAATGACAATTCGTAAAGATTTTCTCAGGCATTCGACAAATCGTGTACAGTCGAAAGCGTCCGGTCCCTACCCCTTAATTTTTGGACATCAGTATATATATACAAAGTGTTTCTTCTAGACTACCAGGCCTTTTCTAAAATGTGCAAAATTTACCCAGCCCTTTTTAAAAATAGCGAAATACACCTTTAGTTATCTCAGAGATCGAGAGATCTTTTAAAAATCTCCCCCAAACTGCAGTATTTCTAAATCTGTGTGCTCGAAAGATCTATGTAAAAATCATAGACCTTCCATGTTTTTATGAATTTTCTAATTAGCTTAATTTTAAATAAAGAAAATCTAAAATAAAAATGCAGAAATATGTAATTAAATTTATGCGTAATAAATAAAAATTTGCATTAAAATTATTTTAAATGTAGTCAGTTTTGATAAACTGTAATATTTCTATTTTCTTTTAATGTTTATAAAGTATCTTTGAATTGTTCGTGTAATAAATACGTTTAAATAAAATAATTAAGAGCACTATTAAAGATAACAAAAAAAAAAAATGTTTCTGTGTAACAATGTACATATTCAACTTTTAAAATTGGTATTTTAGGATTTAAAAAAAAATTGCGTGTATGTGTGTGTGTGTGTTTGGGGGGGGGGGGGGTAATTTCCATAGAAAGAGGAAGGGGCCCAAAATTTTCAGTAGCCCCGGGCCCCAGAAATGCTTAATCCGGCACTGCTCTAAATACTCACAGTTTAACAGCCTTTGTTTAAAATATTCATTATTTTTTTTATTAAAGGTATTGTATATAAATATTTCAGTATCTAATTTACTTTAATTGTTTCTAACGTTAATATGGCGTTCGAGATAAGTCATATTTAGGCCTAACTATTCAAAATTAGGATCATGCTAGATCTGATTTTAATCCCTTTTAAGTTCATAATTTTTTTTTTCTTTTAAGTAAAACTTTATGAAGAAGAGGAAAACAATGTGCCCTTATCTGTCACCTACACATATAGCTGATATGAAATATGTTGAAAGAATTAAAATGTTTTTCTTTTATATTTTTGCCAAAAAAGGCGTCAAAATTTTGATTATATTCAAAATTAGGATCACGTTCCATCAAATTTTAATCTCTTTTAAGTTGATCGAAAATTCTTTTCTTTTTTTTTTAAAGTTACTAGGGGGCTCGGCCCCCTACGAGCTACGCTCGCCAACCCCCGTCCAGAAACCGCAGACTCTAAATGCACGCTAATTTGATCGGCTTTAAAAATATTTCGAAAGATTGAATTACAATTTAAAAAACAGTGGCGATCTCCCTATAAACGAATTTCTATTCATTTCTCTTTGATTGGGGAATTTTAACGCAAAATCCGCTGCGTTACTACTTGATTATCCCGTCGACCCATTTCGCCAAATTATATAAATCGCCAAACCACTCGCCAAATTGTACAAATTGACATAATTTTTATTTTAAATAACGAAAGAACAAATAAATTAGTACAACATTAATAAAAATACAAATAAAACGTCGAAATAAAAATAACTTGATGACGTAGACACGTGTAACAACATTTCAAAATAAGCTAATATAAAAGGAATTAAGTAGAGTCTTTGTATCCTGGTATTTTTTAACAAAGCGAAAAGAAAGTTCTTTTAAATGAGACATTTTAAATTAATCGTTTTTAATCTGACGTAATTTTTACCAAGCTATTCTTTCTCTATTAAATATTCACGTGAAAATACCAGTTGAAAAGTATCCTCTCAAAATATCAAATAAATGTCTAGCGCAATTTTTAAATTTAAACCGTTTTGCAATATTATTTTGCGTTCATTTTATGTAATAACTGTAATGTGACGTAAATATGACGTAACTTCTCCTATTTAATACTTCTAACGCATGTTAATAAATTTATTATTTTACAAATTCCTTTCTCTCTTAAAATTCACGTGTAATTATAGTTTTTATGACTTAATTTTTAATAAGTTCCTGCTTTTTGCACATAATTATTTAATTCTAATTCCAAATGGTTTTTTTCTGTTTATAATAGTCACGTGTAAATAAATTTTTAATTTATTTACACGTATAAATATTTTTTTTTTTTTTGAAGCAAACATTATTGCTTCCTCTGTTTATACAGTTGGCAACAGTTTAAATTAATATCACTTTCTAAAATCTGTAAAAAATATCTCTAGAAATGCTGAAAATTTGAATTTAAAATAGAAATAAAACCTCAAAAAATGAGTCAAAATAAAAAAATTAATGCAATCTGCACTCCGGCAAATTCTAACGCATAAAATGATCTAAAAATGATTACACTGCCATGTACAGTTTTTGCTGCTATAAAACTTTTTTAGTGGAACGATTTTGTCCAACTTTAGCATTAAATATCTCTTAAAATAATTCTTCGATTTGAAAACTGTCTGCTTCAGCGTGTTTATCAAACATTTCTGTATAAAACCACCGATTTTTATATTTTTGTATGCATTATTTTTCTTAATATTAACGAAGAAAGACCTCCAGTCACAGAAAATTCAAAACCGGCGGCGGCGGTGACAGCGGTAGTTACTTTTTTTTAGAATAGAGAGAAACCTTATGAAGAAGGGAAAAAAATCCCCGTAGATGTCTTTTGAATTCTTTACTCATGATTCACATGGAATATGTTGAAGGGATTTAAATGATTTTTCAAATGTTTGCCAAAAGAGCGGTCAATTTTTTTAGTTAGGGTAGATGCACCAGTTTTGGCCACGTTGGATCAATTTGTCCAATATTTAGCCTGTGAATTCATGCTAACAAATAATATGCATTCTTACACTTTAAGCAAACTCTCTTTTATCATTTACAATATCATTTGTTTATTTTTTGCTAAAATGTGACTTGAAAAAAAAAATAAATGTTTGAAACTGCAGTGTGTGCTTACATGTATTAAGATTTTTGCTTACCTGACAAGTTTTCAGAATCTTTCAACATTAGGCACTTATAGGGTTCTATTTGTTCTGAAACACATTTCTATTAGGTTTTATGAGGTAAGCTTTCTCTCTACTGCAATTTTACATTTAAATTATTTATTTTAACAGTTTAATGGGGGGTGGCCAAAACTGGTGCATTAAATTTGCTATATGTACCTGTTATGGCCATGGGGGTGGCCAAAAAGGGTACAACATATGTTCCAGTTTTGGCCACATGATTCATTATCATTATAGAGGGAATTTTCGCCATTTAATAAATTTAAGAACATCTGGATAAATCAAAATCAATTTAGTTTTGTTTTATATAGTAATGGCTTCAATAAAAATAATACAGTCGACTCTCGTTTTTACGAACTCGTAGGGAACACTAAAATAGTTCGTAAAATAGAAAGTTCGTAAAATAGAAAACACCAAAAATGATATGAATACGTACATTACTTTTGTCTATTTTTATCAAACTGCCTCCTCTTCACAAATGAAGCAGTATTTCAAGATTATTTATTATTTAATAAATTTATACGTGTATTTTTAAATATACAAGAAACAAATGCAAATTTATGCACAAAAAATAACTTTAGTACACAGAAACATACGTTACTATGCCTTAAAAACATTATATATGAAAATACAGGCTGGATTAGTACTTAATAGGTGAAAATACATAGATGAAAACATAAATAAAAAATTAGGAATGGAAATAAGCACTTACCTTTTTTTTAAAATCACATTTTGGCAAATATATATTTCCATTTTATCTATGCTTGAAAACCTTTCACAGTTATTGCTCCTTTCAAAAAATTGCCTTAGTCCTTACAACCACTACTAGAAATTGTTGCTATGCCCCCTCCCTCCGAAAGAGATTGGGTAAAACAACACATTCTTGGAATGCATCTGATGTCTCATTGTACTTTTTGAGAGTTTAATTGACGTGACACTGGTTCCGATATTTAAAAAAAAAAAAAAAAAAAAAGTTGCTGAAGTATCAAAACTGAGTTCGCAAAATAGAGATTTTCATAATCCGTAGTTCGTAAATGGGAGCGAAAAATTACATTGTTTCTATGGGAGTGTATTCGGGACCACTCTATAGTTCGTAAAATCGCAAGTGTTCGTGAAAAAGAGGTTCGTAAAAACGAACGTCTACTGTAATAAAAAAAAGCAAGGCTAATGGCAGTTCTATAAAAAAGATTTTGTTATTCTCTGTCCTATAGATAATTCACTTTAGAAAGAAGGACATTGTGCTAGTCACTAAAGAAAATATAGTATTGTGTTTATTTTTGATAAAGCAAAAGGGGAGGTGATATGTAATTTTTAGATATGATAAATAAAATAAAACATAAATTTTGAAAGATTTTATAACTTATAAATTAAAACGTTCAATAAAATTATAGCATGATTTAATTGCTTGTATTTTTCCTAAAGAAATGAAGACGTTCCATAATTTTTGCAATATTTCAGGCACACGGATTTAGAAATACTAAATATTGTGAAAATCTTTACTAGAGACATATAAATACAAGTAAGAATGTATTTCACATTATTTAAAAAAAAGAGGATTCATTTTAACAAGTTTAAAAGAGATTCTGTGCTCTTAAAAAATGGCCTAGAGGGAACATTGCTCTAAGATAAGAAGTAAAATTAAGGCCATTCAAAATGTAATGCCAGCACTACAAGCTAGCAAAGTTTTGGATTAACCCGTTCTTGCCTTACATCAGAAGTTTGTAGGACGGACACCACTTTCCTCTAATAATGTTGAATCTCAAGTAGTAGATCTAGATACTAGGAATTGAAGCTAAAAATCAATTAGAAAAGTGGATTTTAGATATTGTCAGAATACTATTTCCTATAAAAATGGAACAACTTTTAAGATTCTGTCCAGAAAATTGTAGCCGGTAAGATAGAAACTCCATTTCAAGATGGAAGACCAGGCATGAAATGGTATGATTCGCTTTTGAAATCACACCCTAAAATAACTTGCAAAGAAGCAGGGTACATAAATAAGGCATAAGCTAATATAAATCAAAAGATAATTTCAAGAAGTATAACTTTTTGATGAAAATCAAACCAAAATCAGAAAATGCTTTCAAGAAATATAACACTTTGATGAAGATTCAAGTGTTCTAAACAAGCCACAATCCATGAATAATTATAAAACTGATTAAATAGTTAATCTTTATGTCCTATAGGCACTGTTGTCCCGTTTATTAATCAAATTTAAATATATTTTTTTGTTTTTTAATTGAAACTTTCAGTTAAAATCAAAATAAGTATATTTTACTTGATGTTTTTATCAATTCATAAAGAAATTTGCAAAATTCTCTTAATATAGCAAACAAATATATGTGTGGTAAAATAGATGTTGCATAAAAATGCTTTATTTTTACTTATTATCAATTAAAATGTTTGTCAAACTACATGATATTGCTGTGGCCAAAACTGGTGCATAGAGATGGCCAAAACTGGTGTAGGGGTGGCCAAAACTGGTACAAATTGGAATAAATTACTTGATGAGTTATTACTCACAATCTAAAATATTCTGTAGAAAATCATTATAGGTAACAGAAAGACAATTAAATTTACTAAAGAATGATGTTATTATGATTTAATATGCTTAAATCGGTCAAGAACTGTAAAATTTCTATTTCGAATTTTCTCTAAAAGTGGCCAAAACTGGTGCATCTACTAATATGGCGTTCGAGATAAGTCATATTTAGGCCTAACTATTCAAAATTAGGATCATGCTAGATCTGATTTTAATCCCTTTTAAGTTCATAATTTTTTTTTTCTTTTAAGTAAAACTTTATGAAGAAGAGGAAAACAATGTGCCCTTATCTGTCACCTACACATATAGCTGATATGAAATATGTTGAAAGAATTAAAATGTTTTTCTTTTATATTTTTGCCAAAAAAGGCGTCAATTTTGATTATATTCAAAATTAGGATCACGTTCCATCAAATTTTAATCTCTTTTAAGTTGATCGAAAATTCTTTTCTTTTTTTTTTAAAGTTAAACCTTATGAAGAAGGGAAAAAAATCCCCGTAGATGTCTTTTGAATTCTTTACTCATGATTCACATGGAATATGTTGAAGGGATTTAAATGATTTTTCAAATGTTTGCCAAAAGAGCGGTCAATTTTTTTAGTTAGGGTAGATGCACCAGTTTTGGCCACGTTGGATCAATTTGTCCAATATTTAGCCTGTGAATTCATGCTAACAAATAATATGCATTCTTACACTTTAAGCAAACTCTCTTTTATCATTTACAATATCATTTGTTTATTTTTTGCTAAAATGTGACTTGAAAAAAAAATAAATGTTTGAAACTGCAGTGTGTGCTTACATGTATTAAGATTTTTGCTTACCTGACAAGTTTTCAGAATCTTTCAACATTAGGCACTTATAGGGTTCTATTTGTTCTGAAACACATTTCTATTAGGTTTTATGAGGTAAGCTTTCTCTCTACTGCAATTTTACATTTAAATTATTTATTTTAACAGTCTAATGGGGGGTGGCCAAAACTGGTGCATTAAATTTGCTATATGTACCTGTTATGGCCATGGGGGTGGCCAAAAAGGGTACAACATATGTTCCAGTTTTGGCCACATGATTCATTATCATTATAGAGGGAATTTTCGCCATTTAATAAATTTCAGAACATCTGGATAAATCAAAATCAATTTAGTTTTGTTTTATATAGTAATGGCTTCAATAAAAATAATAATAAAAAAAAGGAAGGCTAATGGCAGTTCTATAAAAAAGATTTTGTTATTCTCTGTCCTATAGATAATTCACTTTAGAAAGAAGGACATTGTGCTAGTCACTAAAGAAAATATAGTATTGTGTTTATTTTTGATAAAGCAAAAGGGGAGGTGATATGTAATTTTTAGATATGATAAATAAAATAAAACATAAATTTTGAAAGATTTTATAACTTATAAATTAAAACGTTCAATAAAATTATAGCATGATTTAATTGCTTGTATTTTTCCTAAAGAAATGAAGACGTTCCATAATTTTTGCAATATTTCAGGCACACGGATTTAGAAATACTAAATATTGTGAAAATCTTTACTAGAGACATAAATACAAGTAAGAATGTATTTCACATTATTTAAAAAAAAGAGGATTCATTTTAACAAGTTTAAAAGAGATTCTGTGTTCTTAAAAAATGGCCTAGAGGGAACACTGCTCTAAGATAAGAAGTAAAATTAAGGCCATTCAAAATGTAATGCCAGCACTACAAGCTAGCAAAGTTTTGGATCAACCCGTTCTTGCCTTACATCAGAAGTTTGTAGGACGGACACCACTTTCCTCTAATAATGTTGAATCTCAAGTAGTAGATCTAGATACTAGGAATTGAAGCTAAAAATCAATTAGAAAAGTAAATTTTAGATATTGTCAGAATACTATTTCCTATAAAAATGGAACAACTTTTAAGATTCTGTCCAGAAAATTGTAGCCGGTAAGATAGAAACTCCATTTCAAGATGGAAGACCAGGCATGAAATGGTATGATTCGCTTCTGAAATCACACTCTAAAATAACTTGCAAAGAAGCAGGGTACATAAATAAGGCATAAGCTAATATAAATCAAAAGATAATTTCAAGAAGTATAACTTTTTGATGAAAATCAAACCAAAATCAGAAAATGCTTTCAAGAAATATAACACTTTGATGAAGATTCAAGTGTTCTAAACAAGCCACAATCCATGAATAATTATAAAACTGATTAAATAGTTAATCTTTATGTCCTATAGGCACTGTTGTCCCGTTTATTAATCAAATTTAAATATATTTTTTGTTTTTTAATTGAAACTTTCAGTTAAAATCAAAATAAGTATATTTTACTTGATGTTTTTATCAATTCATAAAGAAATTTGCAAAATTCTCTTAATATAGCAAACAAATATATGTGTGGTAAAATAGATGTTGCATAAAAATGCTTTATTTTTACTTATTATCAATTAAAATGTTTGTTAAACTACATGATATTGCAGTGGCCAAAACTGGTGCATAGAGATGGCCAAAACTGGTGCATAGAGATGGCCAAAACTGGTGTAGGGGTGGCCAAAACTGGTACAAATTGGAATAAATTACTTGATGAGTTATTACTCACAATCTAAAATATTCTGTAGAAAATCATTATAGGTAACAGAAAGACAATTAAATTTACTAAAGAATGATGTTATTATGATTTAATATGCTTAAATCGGTCAAGAACTGTAAAATTTCTATTTCGAATTTTCTCTAAAAGTGGCCAAAACTGGTGCATCTACTAATATGGCGTTCGAGATAAGTCATATTTAGGCCTAACTATTCAAAATTAGGATCATGCTAGATCTGATTTTAATCCCTTTTAAGTTCATAATTTTTTTTTTCTTTTAAGTAAAACTTTATGAAGAAGAGGAAAACAATGTGCCCTTATCTGTCACCTACACATATAGCTGATATGAAATATGTTGAAAGAATTAAAATGTTTTTCTTTTATATTTTTGCCAAAAAAGGCGTCAAAATTTTGATTATATTCAAAATTAGGATCACGTTCCATCAAATTTTAATCTCTTTTAAGTTGATCGAAAATTCTTTTCTTTTTTTTTTAAAGTTAAACCTTATGAAGAAGGGAAAAAAATCCCCGTAGATGTCTTTTGAATTCTTTACTCATGATTCACATGGAATATGTTGAAGGGATTTAAATGATTTTTCAAATGTTTGCCAAAAGAGCGGTCAATTTTTTTAGTTAGGGTAGATGCACCAGTTTTGGCCACGTTGGATCAATTTGTCCAATATTTAGCCTGTGAATTCATGCTAACAAATAATATGCATTCTTACACTTTAAGCAAACTCTCTTTTATCATTTACAATATCATTTGTTTATTTTTTGCTAAAATGTGACTTGAAAAAAAAATAAATGTTTGAAACTGCAGTGTGTGCTTACATGTATTAAGATTTTTGCTTACCTGACAAGTTTTCAGAATCTTTCAACATTAGGCACTTATAGGGTTCTATTTGTTCTGAAACACATTTCTATTAGGTTTTATGAGGTAAGCTTTCTCTCTACTGCAGTTTTACATTTAAATTATTTATTTTAACAGTTTAATGGGGGGGTGGCCAAAACTGGTGCATTAAATTTGCTATATGTACCTGTTATGGCCATGGGGGTGGCCAAAAAGGGTACAACATATGTTCCAGTTTTGGCCACATGATTCATTATCATTATAGAGGGAATTTTCGCCATTTAATAAATTTAAGAACATCTGGATAAATCAAAATCAATTTAGTTTTGTTTTATATAGTAATGGCTTCAATAAAAATAATAATAATAAAAAAAAAAAGCAAGGCTAATGGCAGTTCTATAAAAAAGATTTTGTTATTCTCTGTCCTATAGATAATTCACTTTAGAAAGAAGGACATTGTGCTAGTCACTAAAGAAAATATAGTATTGTGTTTATTTTTGATAAAGCAAAAGGGGAGGTGATATGTAATTTTTAGATATGATAAATAAACTAAAACATAAATTTTGAAAGATTTTATAACTTATAAATTAAAACGTTCAATAAAATTATAGCATGATTTAATTGCTTGTATTTTTTATATTTTTTCTTTTCGATTTAAGTTGTATTTTTATGATTTTTTTTCATGAGTCAATGTATTGAATGGCTACTAAGAATTGTAGTTTTCCGAAACAATTAAGCATCTAATTAGTTGATACAGTAGACCCCCCCCCCCTTCAAATCCACAACCCTAAAATCTGCACTTTATCACAGTTGTCAACAATGAAACTTCCAGTTCAGATGTAAGGACAAAATCACAGAAAATTTAGGTTTTATATCATTCAGTATGTATTTTAATATCAGGGGTCTGTCCAGGGTCCTATTTCCGTGAATTTAATTATTTTTTTGTGAAAAAAGTAATTTCTCAAAACATTAGTTAACCCATTTATTCCTAGTATCCCAAAATTGGAGATGTTTGAATTTTGCAGAAATAAACTAATATATTTTTTAGACAGAATGTTCAGATTAGTATAAATAATGCAATAATTATTATATTATATTTATGTATATGTATATTATATATATATGATTATTATATGTATAGATTAAATGTATTTTGCAAGCAAAAGTGCTATTTATGCATATAAAGTATAATTTACTATCACTCAAAAAAATTTACAAAACTGGAATCAGTTCATAGATTGAGATCTTGAACAGTGTGTGTCTACCATTCTCAAAAAAAATTTCTGTTTTTGTTTGTGAAAGGGCTGTTTTTCCGAAATAAATTTTTGTGAAGAGTCCGTTTTACTATCATCGATTTTTGTAAGTAGTCCATTAACGGACTCAGTTTTTCCCCTGGACAGACCCCTGAATATGTAATTCTTGATAATATGACTGAACTCATGGTTTTTCTTGCAGTAAGTATAAATTTATTTCTGAAAAATAAATCAAGATATTGCTTATATCACTGGTAATGACAATCTTTTTAACAAATATAGGGTGACCGAGCCAGTAGTTGATCAAATAAGGTCGGTGCTATGGGATTTTTATTATATTTCCTTCCTTTTAAGTTTTAGAAGTCAAATACCATAATTGCTATCACCCTTAATGAATGTCCTATAACGGGCAAAAATAATATCTACTGAAATTAAATAGCAACAAAATTATAAATACATCGTTTCTTTAATTGCCATTTTCCCAGTAGTTGATCAATCGAAGCAATCTGTTGAATATTCAAAAATTAATCTTTGAAATGTCATGCTTAAGCTGTGATTAACAATAATTCATATAAAACTATTATTTGAAATAAGCAAAATGGAAGTGGAGTTTTTTAACTTACCGTATTTTCTGATAATAACGCCGCACCGAGTATAACGCTGCAGTTACTTAAAAAAAAAAAAAAAAAAAAAAAAAAAAAAAAAAAAAAAAAAAAAAAAAACCTAGTTTAACGCCGCACCCAGTGTAACGCCGCATCGGTATATCACCGCTTTGTGTATAACGTCGCATACGTTATAAAAAACATACCAAGTGCAATTAATTAAAATTATTAATTGGCTGACATAAAATTAAACATTTTGAACTTAAATAAATAATTTATCAAATTAATTGAACAATTAATTCCATTATCAACGTTATTTATTTTAACAAACGGAAAAAAATAATAATACAGTAGCAACGAATAATTAATGTTATACATTTGAAAATCCATCAAAATCTTTGTCCTCAGTATCAATGTGGAATAATTTTTAAATCTCAGGTGAGAAACTTTGATCGGTGTCTATGAAATCATCTACATCATTCGTGAAATTATCAAAAAAGCGAGCCGGCAGATCGGATCTCATATGTTTTGGATCGGCGTGCAACCATGCACGCTTGATTGTGTTTAAGATTAATCGAGCTGTTGCCAAACGTGAGTATACATATCTTTTTAATGCTGAAAGTCATATTGTTTGTAAACACGTTGATACCTTTCTGCTGTGCGAGACATTGTTTTTTCTTTTCAGAAATACGACATAAGATAATAGATTTTTTTTTTTTAAACCAGATTTCCAAATTTTTAAATAAAGATCGGCAGTAAATTTGGTACTATTTACAAGCCGCACCTAGTTATTGGCCGCATTTTTGTTTTCAAACCAGAAAAATCTAGTTTAACGCCGCGGCGTTATTCCCGGAAAATACGGTACCCTAATTGTCTCCAACTACTCAAAAAATTATTTTTTACATTTTCTAATTAAAAAAAAAAAAAATCATAAAATTGCTTCTCTTACAGCTGACAACAATGTGTCAACAGATGCTCCATCATTCAAACAAATATATTATGGCTAGTGCCACGTGTAAAACTCATTTCTGCCTGAAATGGCACAATATTTCAAAAATTTGATCAATTATTGGAGGGGTATCAACTATTGGTGCGGTCACCCTATTTATGTATTAATCAAGCTTTTTTGGTTATTAAGACTGGCTAAACCTGAAATAAAACTTCCTTACTTTATGATTTTGATGTGAATTAATAGGGTACCTTTAAGAGGAAAGTTTCATTGAATAATTCAAGAAAAATGTAGGGTAGATGCACCAGTTTTGGCCACTGTACCAGTTTTGGCCACATTGGATCAATTTGTCCAATATTTAGCTTGTGAATTCATGCTAACGAATAATATGCATTCTTACACTTTAAGCAAACTCTCTTTTATCATTTACAATATCATTTGTTTATTTTTTGCTAAAATGTGACTTGCAAAAAAAAAATAAATGTGTGAAACTGCAGTGTGTGCTTACATGTGTTAAGATTTTTGCTTAGCTGACAAGTTCTCAGAATCTTTCAACATTAGGCACTTATAGGGTTCTATTTGTTCTGAAACAAATTTCTATTAGGTTTTATGAGGTAAGCTTTCTCTCTACTGCAATTTTACATTTAAATTACTTATTTTAACAGTTTAATGGGGGGTGGCCAAAACTGGTGCATTAAATTTGCTATATGTACCAGTTATGGCCATGGGGGTGGCCAAAAAGGGTACAACATATGTTCCACTTTTGGCCACATGATTCATTATCATTATAGAGGGAATTTTAGCCATTTAATAAATTTAAGGACATCTGGATAAATCAAAATCAATTTAGTTTTGTTTTATATAGTAATGGCTTCAATAATAATAATAATAATAAAAGCAAGGCTAATGGCAGTTCTATAAAAGAGATTTTGTTATTCTCTGTCCAATAGATAATTCACTTTAGAAAGGACATTGTGCTAGTCACTAAAGAAAATATAGTATTGTGTTTATTTTTGATAAAGCAAAAGGGGAGGTGATATGTAATTTTTATATATGATAAATAAACTAAAACATAAATTTTGAAAGATTTTACAACTTATAAATTAAAACGTTCAATAAAATTATAGCATGATTTAATTGCTTGTATTTTTCCTAAAGAAATGAAGACGTTCCATAATTTTTGCAATATTTCAGGCACACGGATTTAGAAATACTAAATATTGTGAAAATCTTTACTAGAGAATCTAAATAAAACTAAGAATGTATTTCACATTATTTAAAAAGAAGAGGATTCATTTTAACAAGTTTAAAAGAGATTCTATGCTCTTAAAAAATGGCCTAGAGGGAACACTGCTCTAAGATAAGAAGTAAAATTAAGGCCATTCAAAATGTAATGACACTACAAGCTAGCAAAGTTTTGGAGTAACCCGTTCGCCTTACATCAGAAGTTTGTAGGACGGACACCACTTTCCTCTAATAATGTTGAATCTCAAGTGTAGTAGATCCAGGTACTGGGAATTGGAAGTTAAAAATCAATTAGAAAAGTGGATCTTAGATATTGTCAGAATACTATTTCCTATAAAAATGGAACAACTTTTAAGATTCTGTCCAGAAAATTGTAGCCGGTAAGATAGAATCTCCAGTTCAAGATGGAAGACCAGACATGAAATGGTATGATTCGCTTCTGAAATCACACCCTAAAATAACTTGCAAAGACTCAGGGTACATAATTAAGGCATAAGATAATATAAATCAAAAGATAATTTCAAGAAGTATAACTTTTTGATGAAAATCAAACCAAAATCAGAAAATGCTTTCAAGAAATATATCACTTTGATGAAGATTCAAGTGTTCTAAACAAGCCACAATCCATGAATAATTATAAAACTGATTAAATAGTTAATCTTTATGTCCTATAGGCACTGTTGTCCCGTTTATTAATCAAATTTAAATATATATTTTTTTTGTTTTTTAATTGAAACTTTCAGTTAAAATCAAAATAAGTATATTTTACTTGATGTTTTTATCAATTCATAAAGAAATTTGCAAAATTCTCTTAATACAGCAAACAAATATATGTGTGGTAAAATAGATGTTGCATAAAAATGTTTTATTTTTACTTATTAGCAATTAAAACGTTTGTTAAACTACATGATATTGGAGTGGCCAAAACTGGTGCATAGAGATGGCCAAAACTGGTGTAGGGGTGGCCAAAACTGGTACAAATTGGAATAAATTACTTGATGAGTTATTACTCACAATCTAAAATATTCTGTAGAAAATCATTATAGCTAACAGAAAGACAATTAAATTTACTAAAGAATGATGTTATTATGATTTAATATGCTTAAATCGGTCAAGAACTGTAAAATGTCTATTTTGAATTTTCTCTAAAAGTGGCCAAAACTGGTGCATCTACCCTATCTCATATTTTTTATGCATATTTAATAATTCTTTAAATTGTCTTACTTTTTATTATTTTAGTTTATTACTTTATGCAATTATTGTAATATTTTACTATAGTGCAAGCATACATTATAATTTCGATTGCATTATTACATTCAAATTACTTTTTAACCCTCTAAGCGGTTTGCCTGTATTTTTCTGTTTCCCTACAGCAACTTAAGTCAGTTGTAGATAAAAATTATTTTAACAAAATTGTATTTACACAGAGTTGTGATACTTTGAATTTTATGATATTTCAGTGCTTTTTGACACTAAAGACTCCTCCTTGCGTTATTTTGAAATTTGATCCTGACTCCTGATAAAGGAATAGATCGATACTTCTGCCGCTGATTTCATATAGCAAGGTATATTTTTATTTTTTCTTTCGATTTTATTATTTTAACAGCAGAACTGCTGTCAAATTTTGTATAGTGGCCTTTTCGTTCTCGGTTAAATTATATTTTTAGTTTAGAAGCAGAGGTGTAGGTAGTGCAAGGTATAAGGTGATATATACACTGTATACCTTCTGGATTTGTTTAAAGAATATCATACATCCTCAGTTTATAAAAAAAAAGCTATAGTGTATAATCTCTATGGTTTATCTTCTTCCTTGAGCATATACCATCTGTTTTTTTTTACAACTACACCACTGTTTAGAAGCCTTGTTATTTCATTTACTAGTTTATTAAGTTGTATTTTTCAAGATCACCCTCTCCTCCCAAAGCATAACAAATTTATTTTGATACTATACTATGCAAGCTTGATACGTATTTCCAACATCCTTAAGTGTATTCTTTATCCTATTTACATATATACAAAGTAAAAGAAAGGTACGTGATTCTCAGGGTTACAATGTTTAAATTGTTTAATATATTATTTGAAAAAATAAGTTTTAAAGCATTTTAGCTCAACGTTTTCATACGTGTACCCATGAAAACATTAATACAGAGTTCCCAGCGACATGGAAAATCTAGGAATTCAGGGATTTTCGAAATAGTTTGGGAAAGTAAGGGAAATTTTTAAATAATAGGAAAACTCAGGGAATTTACGAATATTTTCTAGAAAGTCATTGAAATGTCTGGAATGAAAAATGACATAAAATTCATTAAATGGTATTAAAAAAAATTCTTCCATAGGATTAACGTTAGCAAGTGGATGTTTTTGTATTAGTGAAGTAGTCCCTTAATTTTAAACAATGTTAACAATTTAATATTAAATGCAGTTTTTAATTATTTTAATAAATGTAAATATGTGTAGTATTTAATATAGTTTTCCATAATTATTATAAAATTTTTATGTACATAATGTTATTATATACTGCCAGTGATGTGGGATGGGTAAATACCCAATGGGTAGGTATTTATTTTTTGGGTATAAAACCAATCCCTGGGTAAATACCCCAAAACTGTGTATTTTCATATTTCATTGTAAAAATTTATAATCCTGAAAAATATTTTTTATCACAGGGAGACATGTGACACGGTGGAACATTCCTTCAAAATGTATTTATTTCACAGACTTTAATTTCATATTTATACTCATTAATAGCAGTAATAGTAAAGAATATTTTCAACCATAAATATGGTCAAATACAGACTTATTCATTTTGTTGTTTTTAGTTACCAAAAGTAAAATGTTTTTGTTTTGAATCTTAGATATTTTGTTAATAAACACAAGAATTAGGAAAAATAGATGAAGCGTACAGATAAGCACTCATTTATCGTTAATTTTATCCAAATTATGCCGTTTTATATAAAATGTTATAGAATATTTTCTTATTCCATGTCTACATGGTGTAGAGTGAGTTATCCTAAAATAGATCACTCTTTTATATTTATTTAATAGTGCAAATTTAATAGAAAAAAAACCATTAGTGTTTCCTTTTTTTTTAATTTAAAATTTAGAGTATTGTTATCAATATATTCTAGTACATTTTGTTATTTAAAAAAAAAAAAAAAAATCGAAATGA
This sequence comes from Maratus speciosus, assembly GCA_963932465.1. NCBI lineage: Eukaryota > Metazoa > Arthropoda > Arachnida > Araneae > Salticidae > Maratus > Maratus speciosus. The sequence goes on from OZ010794.1 coordinate 81,626,925, forward strand.
GAAAATAGTTCAGTTATATCTGCATAATTTCAATATCTTGAAGAATGTGACTACCAATTCATATTACATCGATAAAATTTTATAAGGAAACTTTTTTTTAAAGAATTCAACAGTTATAAAACTTAAGACATATATAGATAAAAATAATTATGCACATTTTCAATGAGCCATATTGTTCTTTGTATTACTTTATTTACATACATTTAAAACATGCTAATTATTTTTTACTAAAACTTAAATGTGTACAATCTTGTTCAATATACCTAAGGGGGCGTACAATGACATCGTGCCACAAAATCATTTTAAATATTTTACTTGTGCTTCATTTGGTGTTCCACTTTTTTATGTTTTAAGAAGTACTTTTCTATAAAACTTATTAAAATTTATACTTTAAGAAAATCATATTCAAGAAATTTCTATTGTAAATTGATCTTTAAATTTCAAAAAGAAAAAAACAAAACTTTAAAAATGGTCCAGTGGTTAACGTGAAAAAAGTAAATAAATGGTTTGACGAATTTAAAAAAGGGGAATATTACATCGTAACTTTTCTACAGCAATATTCAATACAATACTTCACTTACATCCATTGGAATTTTTTTTTTTTTTTTTTTTTTTTTTTTTTTTGCAATAAGTGCTTATAACACCAGCCTAATTTTAAGATATGTTTTCTTAAATATTCTTTTTCTATCTGACAATGCTTTAAATATGACATTAGTTAAAAAAAAAAAAAAAATACCTGCATGTTGTCCGATTAAGTTGCCCTGCCCTTATTTTACGATTACTATATGTAAATTAAATAAATATAGAAAAACTATATTTCAAAGAACGACAAATTCACCTTAATAAAATAAATGAAAAATATGAATATCAAATTCACAATATATCTTTACTTAATAGGTGCTAAAATACAAATGTTAAAACATTTTAAAAACAATGAAGATGTTGAAACATTGGAGTCATATGATGTTTAAAATCCTCAAAAACATCATATGACTCCAATGTTTCAACATCTGCATTGTTTTTAAAATGTTTTAACATTTGTATTTTAGCACCTATTAAGTAAAGATATATTGTGAATTTGATATTCATATTTTTCATTTATTACTATATGTTCTGATATTTTAGGATGGAAATTAATTAAGAGTTTTGTTTCACAAATGAAATCAATATATTGAAGATCATCACACGAAGTAACTGTTTACATGCAATCAAATTCAATATCAAGAAGGAAAAAAAATCCTTTAAAAGTGCCAGAAAAAATAAATGAGGAAGTCATTTCCATTAAATTTAAAGCTGAAAAGATAAGTTAATATTACAAAATATTGTAGTTATTGAAGAAGCTAATTTGTTTTTTCAATGACAAAAAAATATTTTTAGATGGTGTGTTTTTAATTCATATTCAAAAAATGGTCTCGATTTTTAAAGCAATTGTAGAACTTATTGAATGCCTTCAATCAATTACACCCAGGTCCATTTAGTACATAATAAACTTAGCAACTTAAAAAATATAATATAATAACTACTTACCATATCTTTATTGTAAAAAAATTAAGATGACAAAGAAAAAAAATTGAATCTAAAATTACAGCTCATTCTGCTGAGTAGTTTTTGAGTTATGTTTTAAAAACTACGCCATTTCAATTTGGTTAGCAAACATTGTAAACAGATTTAACATTAGGAGTTTCAAATTTAAAACCTGCATGCATAACTCCTAAACTACTTTTCTGAATTACTTCTCATTTGACCTTCCAGTCAATGGCCATTTTCGTGAATATTTGTATAAGGTGCAGTTACTAAATCGATCGGTTGGTCAGTCTCTCTCTGTCTGTCCATCTATCTATCCATCTATCTTTTTTTTTTTTTTTTTTTTTTTTTTTTTGTCAACATTCAAGTGGAGGGATGAATAGAATTAATTTATATTCTGAAATTGTGTCTGACTAATATTGAATTACTCTTTTCAACCTAAAACTGCTGAGTTGATAAAATTAAAAAATGATCTTTTTAATAAAATGTTTCTCCATTTTTCCTTATAATTAAAAGATACATTAATATTTTGACAAATTCGATACTTAAATGTAAAAGGCTGGGTTTGGTTTAAATTTAACATTGGAAGAAGTCTAAAGTTCTTATTTTTTTCTTTATTTTACACTCCTGTATCATATCTAATATCTGTATGAGGGTTTTGCACACTTATATTTAATTAGAAAATAAATACTCAGGTATATACCCTTAAAAATAAATATCCAGGTATTTTACATCACTGTATACTACTAACTAATGAAATGACTGATTTGCAATTTATATAATTTTTGTAATTTCTAACTAATAATTATAATTTTGTTAATTAAAGCATAAAAACATAGATTATATTAGCAATTAGAGATGTAATTGTTTTGGAAACATACAATTCTTGGTGTCAATTCTGCATTTTAAAGCAGGAGGAGTAGGGAGTCTTAAAAATGTGATTTAATTTTTTTTTTTTTAATCTGATTTTAATTTTTAAAAAATCAGATTTTTTTTTTATTTAAAAAAAAAATCATGACTGTTTTACACCCTAATATCCATACTTATATGTACATGAAAGATGAGATGGGCTCAGTCAAAGGGCATGAAACCTAGCCTTTTCCAAATTTCTGTCAGTGGTTTGGTATAAATAGCAAATTTTCTGTTTTAAATAGATTTTCAGATAATTTGGTTTTTATCGTTTAATCAAATATAGATACAGTCATTCAGGGTAACTTTGATCCATGGGGTGTAACTTTGTACCACGTCCTAATTTTCAATATGTTTGACGTTAAAAGGCTGAAAAAACTCCAGTGCTACACTCTGTTCGTGAGGTTATAAACTGGGCTTTCTACTCTTTATTTTACAACATAAATTGGCAACATTATGCACAATTAATTGCATCATCCATCTATTATTGTGAAGTACTGTTTTCAAGTTAATTTTGAATGCTGGTTTGAAGTTGTTGAAATCCAATTAAATTTTTATAATAAGTAACAATATACTCATTTATCAGACATATTATGTAAATGTCATAAATGTGTTATTATTTTGCAATTATGTATTTACTAATAGTCAGTAAAATGTAAAATTAGAAGGTGCTACCAGTTTACCTTATTTCAGTATAACTTTGAGCCGGCTCAAAGTTAGGCATAGTTTGTTATAATTGTTTACTGATAAATACTATATAATTTTCTGTTCATAAAAACTATGTGAAATAATGATTAAAAAAATTACAAAAATAAAAATCATATCTGATGGTTATACGAAAATACCATTTTCTTGTCAAAAATTCACCATATATGCACGTATGTTATATCTAACAAAAACATAGCTGTGAAAAAAGTGAGCCAAGTTCTGTAAAGACAATGGCAAGAAAAGAAGTGATATCTAAGTGGGTGCCAAGTTCAAATAAAATTCACTCAAACTTACCTACAGAAGTATTATAGCATTTTTTAAATTGTTTAGAAATAAAAATTATTGATAGCATATTAATAATAAATCTAGCACTTGGCAAGTTTTTACCTACGAGTCATTTATTTTTATTAATGACATTATTATATCAAAACATGTTATTTCATGTTTGGAAGCCTTCATTTGAGTGAGCTCCTTTCTTTTGAAGGGTGGTAGGATAAAATACATTCCACCTAATTTTAACTGCAAAATGCCACATTGACAACTAGAATTCAGGACTAAAAAGTTTAATTTTATTAAATACGTGAAAAGAAGCTTTTACCCATTTTGAAATAAATTTGTTATTAAATTCTGGTGTGATTCAATCATTTCAGCATGTCACGAATAAAAGCTCTTTGCCCCTGAAGGGTTAAAGGGGTGCAGTCTCTAGAGGGATGACCAAGAACAAGCGTAAGGGTATCTGTCTCTTTCTCAGGCCTTTTAGTCTGTTTGCATTAAGGTTTCAGGAGGATGGGTGCTAGAGTAATAACCAAAGACGAGCGGGAGTGTATCTGTGTATTTATTGGTTTATCAAATCTTTAACATGTGTCAGTTGTTTATAATAATAACTATATTAATTTTTTTATAATTACAATGTTGTTAATATTAACATCATCATTTTATTAAGACATGAAATTGATGGGCATAACATTTATCGAAAACTTGCCAAGTTCTAGATTTATTATTAATATGCTATCAATAATTTTTATTTCTAAACAATTTAAAAAATGCTATAATACTTCTGTAGGTAAGTTTGAGTGAAATTTATTTGAACTTGGCACCCACTTAGATATCACTTCTTTTCTTGCCATTGTCTTTACAGAACTTGGCTCACTTTTTTCACAGCTATGTTTTTGTTAGATATCATTACTTTTTGTAAAGTTACAATATATTTAGACACTGTACTTAATGCTTTTTAATGTGTTTACATGTGACTATTTTATTCACCAAGCAACATTCAATTTTAATTTAAATTTCCAACAACAAACTATTTGGCTGTCAATTTGCAGCTGAAATCTGTATTTTAATACTGCTACATTGAATGCATGTTTTGAAACGAAATGTATTGATTCGAAATTTATATTGTTTCTGAAACAACAATTCCTATTAAATTCTTGTATTAAATTTTCCAATTAAATATCCTATAGCTGGGCCTGCTTTTTTATACTGAAAGTGAAAAATAAAGTTATGTGCTTATGCCACACTGGTGCCGGCAAAGAGGCATTGCAGAGGAAGCACATTGCCTCTCACTGGATTTTCAAATTTAACTAATTAAATATCCTTTTCTCTGATTATTTTCAAAATAGCAAGTGGGTAAGTGTGATCACAGATCGCACAGAGGGTTTCGTTTAATATTCCTTTCAAAACACTTTATCCTTTTGAAAAATCTGTTAGTTCCACATTTCGCAACCAGGGGCGCACTCTATTCTAAACAAACCTCTATCCGAACGAAACTCCGTTTTACATACTATCCGTAGATATATTAGTCGAGGGGATTGAACCTATAGCACCCGAGATAAGTCGGCGCCCCTAGCTGTAAAAAGTGGAACTAAAATATGTAAGGCTATGGTGCATAATATGAAAGAATGGTCAAAGGGGTGACGGCAAAAGTTGGAAAAGTGCTCCCCGGGTGAAAAAGACGGAGGTTAGAAAAATGGCTTAAAATACACAAATTAGAGCCCGGAGGAGTAAATAATATAAGACTTTTATAAAATTTTATGATTTGTCGTGTGGTCTAAGGTATTCAGCTATACGTATGAAAAAAGTCATGTCTCCAACTTAATTAGGGGATATCTTAGAAAGAATTGCTTAAAATACATTTGTGGCAGCTCAAAGAGTTAAGCATAAGAATTTTTCAAGATTTTATTATTTGTCACCTGGCTTCAAGTGTTCTGCTATAAGTATGCAAAATTTCAAATCTGCAGTTTAATAAGGGGCTCAGTTAGAAAGAATTGCTTAAAATACTCATGTGGAAGCCCAAAGTGTTAAATGTACGACTTTTTCAAAATTTTATAGATTTTCGTTTGATGTGATGTGATCATCTATAAGTATGTACAATTTTACGCCTCCAACCTAATTAGGGGTTCACTTAGAAAGGATTGTTTAAAATACACATGTGAGACCCCAAAGGGTTAAATTTACAACTTTTCAAAATTTTATAATTTGTCATTTGCTGTGAGGTGTTCAGCTATAAGTATGCAAAATTTCACGTCTCCAACCTTGTTAGAGGCTCACATAGAAAGATTTGTTTAAAATATACATGTGGGAGCCCAAAGGATTAAATGTACGACATTTCCAAACTGTTATGGTTTGTCATTTGATGTGAGGTGTTCAGCTATAAGTATGCAAAATTTCATGCCTCCAACCTAATTAGGGCTCACTTAGAAAGTATTTTTTTAAAATACACATGTGGGAGCCCAAATGGTTAAATGTATGACTTTTTCAAAATTTTATGATTTGTCGTTTGATGTGAGGTGTTCAGCTATAAGTCTGTAAAATTTCACGCCTCCAACCTAATTAGGGGCTCACTTAGAAAGAATTGTTTAAAATACACATGTGGAAGCCAAAGGGTTAAATGTACGACTTTCTCAAAATTTTATGATTTGTCGTATGATGTGTGGTGTTCAGCCATAAGTATGCAAAATTTCAAGTATCCAACATGTATAGTTTCTGAGAACGGTCTCTGTGACGGACAGAATATCTCAATTTGTTGATTTTCTGTAAGAAAGTAAAACCAGATAAACCCCCAGTAAGTAGATAGGTTTACAATAGAAGTCTATGGGAATTTGGCGAAATATTAGAGATATCGCCAAGGTGGCGTCACTTTTGGCGACTAATTTTGGTCGCCAAATTTGGCGATATATCGCCATGTTGGCGAGAAACTTGGCGGTATTTGGCGACAGAACAGAGTCCCCTCCTACGGCAAATTAAAATTTCGCCTAATAGACGTAATATTAAAGTAAAAATGGGCACCCCCAGGTGGGTAATTCATCGATTTTCACAATTTTTTTATTTTTTTCCTTAGTTTTGTAGTGTAAACAAACTTCGCACCAAATTTGAAGTCTGTAGCTGCAGTAGATATACGAGATCTTTTTGATGAGTGAGTCAGTCAGTCAGTCAGTCAGTGGTAAAATTATCGATTATCAGACATTTTCAAATGTTATTATCTCGGAAACTAATTATGCGTTATTTATAAAATTTTGGATTTTAGGTAATTAGGGTGGCCTTACTACACATTTCGTATAACAAGTACGTAGGTCTCATAGATTTTCAGTAGTAGAGCATTGAAATTTGACGAAAACAGCTCGAAATGGTTCGTGTAAATAACACACGGCTATGTCAGGCGAACTTGGCTGACACACTGCCGTGTGTCTAGATATGAATGCCGAATGTGTGCATTAGATATAACATGTAAAAATTTTCAAAAATATGTGTAAAATACATAAAATTCATTTAAAGACGTTATTTGGAGCTGAGCTAATGAAATTTGACATTCCATATATTCGACCAGGGTGCCAGTTTGGTCTCAAATTTTAATTTGACATTTTAAATTCATACCGGAAATTTCCAAAGAAGAATTTTTACTTTCTGTGATCGTTAAAATCTCTCTAATTAAATAAAGCATAAAATACCATTCTTTATTTCTGGTATGGACACTAAATTTCTGAATAAGAATGGAGGCCAAACTAGCACTGACATATATCATAAATTTTATTTTAACAATTATTTCTTAAATTAGGAATACTTACAGTAAGATTTTCCCCAGCAATTATGGTATATGAAATAAACTTAAAATTGAAGACTAAAATGTTTTATCTTTATTAATTTTTTTTATTGATGTTTAAAATTAGGAAAAAACACAGTTTTTCACGCTGTTGACACTTACAAAAATGCTCATAACTCATGCTAGAAATGAGATACATGAATGAAAAAAGTACCATTTCATTCAGAATTACATTGGATTTAATTTAACATATTACAAAAATTGGTTTGTTAAAATTTAAATTTTGAAATTTTAAATTTAAGTTTTCTATTTCAAAAATTCAATATGTTTTAAAATTTTCAAAAAATTCTCTTATTTTCCTTAAGTTATCCTTTATATATATACAAAAAATTATCTTGGGATCTCAATGATCATATTTATTTTTAACTTTTTCTGTAGAAGTCTATCTAGAAAATCGTTCTTTGAAAGGCATACAATATACATTACCTAATAAAGTACAAATCAAACAACATTTTTATTAGCACATATGTTAGTGTTTTATATATTATTGCCTCATAGTAAATATTATTTTAAATTTACAAGGGCCTTACCTGTTTAATAAACTTAGTAAATATAAAAATGACAAATAGTATTTAAAACACAAAAAAATAGTTTTATCAATTGCACAGGGTTTAGTCTTGCACATAAACTTTTTGACACTGTTGCCATTTCCTTTTAGGTTAAGGTATAAGTACGGCCTGTTACAGTGTTTGGATTCACTTTCGTCAAAATTTGATTTTTGTGTACGTAGTATTTATTCTGAAATGTGTTGGAAAGTGTTACATAATCTATGCTTGATTCATGATTTCACTCTTTTGTTATAAGTTTAAAGAATTTATCTTGTAGACTGTTACTGAATGTTTCTTTTATTGATTCAGTAGGTTAAACATCTTTAGAAACTTTGTAAATTATGTTCACCTTATACTTTTTCTTTTTCATTAAGAGAATTTCTTATTGATTTATTTTATTTTATTTTTTAAATCATCTGATTAAAATCATTAACGCTGAAAAACATTGCTTTCTCTCTACATTTGTTAATAGCATATGATTTAAGTTTGTTCTCAAATCTTCTGTTCAACATTGGAAGACTGATTCATTTTTAAGGCATGAAAAAGGCAGACCTGGCCATTGGAGCGATTTGGAATCTAAATAAGTTTTTCATTTTTTGATGAATAAATTACTTATCTAATTATAAGTGATAGTGCTAATTTGATGACCAGATTTTCTGTTGTCTTGCATCGTGTCATGCAGAATTTCGCTTCAAAACGCACACTTTAGCAGTTTTTGGTCTGAAAGATCTTCATCCTTTACCAAAAAATGGAAAATGTCTTTCTATACCATAGTCAGGCTATTGCAAACAAAAATGAATTTAAAAAATGTGTCTCCTTTGGATTTGACAATAGCCTTAACCCCTTCGGGACCGGCGCCTTTTACACAAATTTTATTCGGTTGGCACCACTTTTTTTAAAAAGTTACCTTTACTTAAATAATCACGTAAATGCTCTAATTAAAGAAAGCAAATATCACTTTTCTATTTTACTGGTGCGAAAAACAAGGTCCGTATGCTCTTTTTCAGGGTGCAACCCATAGTTTCGAACGAGTTAAGGCCCTTCCAAATTATGACATGTGATGTTTTTAGCTTTAGATGTTAACATTAAACATTTTTAGAAACTTTGGTAATTCTTCTCCCTTTTTACTTTAGTGTTTTTTCCTTGAATTTATAAATTAAGATTTTTTATTTTAATCCATCATTTTCTTTTTATCATCTCATTAAAATCATTGACACCTTACTGGATAATGAATCAATAACTGATTTTGGTACTACTTAATTATCCCGGCACTAAAATAAACTATCGCCAAACTAGAAGGGCAAATGCCAGTAATGGATTATCGTAAACATCAGATTCACTTGACATTAAATATGATATACGTGTTTGGTTACCTCAAGTGATTTTGAATTTTTATTTTTATTAATGTTTTAATAAATTATTTATTCTTCCGTTATATAAAATAAAAATTACGTCATATGTATAATTCGGCGAATAACCCAATCGCGCCCGCCGGCCTAATCGTTCGGAGTTTTCGTGGTTTTCTTCGACCCGTGGATTTCCATACATAAATACTGATTTAGTTCCTTTAGAAAGACCCCCACGGAGGGCGCTCGCCACCCCTCCCTTTGGGCCTATATACCTCGTGTTGATAATTGGCCGTCATAAACACAACCAACCAACCATAATTTGGCGAATAGTTTGGTGATTTGTATAATTTCGTGAAATGGGTCGACTGGATAATTAAGTAGTATCAAGAAGCATAAAAGAAGCGTAAAAAATACAAAGTTAAAAGCACCAATACATTCCTCAGTGCTAAGGATGGCGGGAATTTGCTCACATATATAGGAGAGATGGGGATTCAAGTTAAAGGTTTATTGACCAATAGGAAAACAGAGGATTGCAGGTAACAGCCAATAGGAAAATAGATGAGAAATGGAACCAAAGTAGTGAGGGAAAAAATTTAAGAGACTGAAGTTTTTATGTAATATTTCCAACAATCTGATAATGGGGGAATTGTTGGAAATATTACATAAAAACTTCAGTCTCTTAATTCTTTTTTTCCCATCACTAGTTTGGTTCCATTTCCCATCTATTTTCCTATTGGCTGTTACCTGCAATTCTCTGTTTCTTATTGGTCAATAAACCTTTAACTTGAATCCCCATCTCTCCTATATATGTGAGCAAATTCCCGCCAACCTTAGCACTGAGGAAGGTATGCTATATGCTACCGAAACCGATATGCTTATTATTTAAAATTTTTGGTGCTTTTAACGTTGTATTTTTTACGCTTCTTTTATATTGCACCAAGCTCCTTCTTTATTAAGTAGTATCCTGATTTTAATTAATGTTTCAATAATTTTGGTTTTTCACTACATTTGTTAATAGTATTTCATTTAGGACTCTTTCACATCATGGCAGGTGATGTTTTTTGCTTTAAATGTTTTGAAGTTTTACAAATTGAACGATCTTTTTTAGTAGGCCACCAAAAAGCTTGTCCACTGCAACATCTTCCATCCACATAATTTTATTTTGCTTCGAAAGTCTTTTTTTTAACAATGTCAAGGATACTGTTAGGTCTTTTCATTAAAGGTCCACTTTTCTCAAAGATTTAACAACACATTTGTAAAATAAAATCTTTTTCATCTCAGATAACTCTTCCCCTGCTGCATCATCTAATAAATCATAAAAATCACCATCAAAACCTGAAACTTTACTTTTGTACTTTTGAAAAAAACTAATGCATATACTTTATGATGATTTTAAAATAACATACAGTGTGTAAATGTTCTCAGGTGATCTTATAATTTCTTAATAGATTTTGTATTCAGTTAGTAGGAGTACATTTCTGTAAAGTTAAAATTGTGATTAAACGAACACCTGTCTAAAGCGGAATTTTTCATAGGTTCTTTGTGATTCCGTTTTAGCACTTTTGACTATTGTTGTATCCATGATTCAGCAAACAAGTTCATCGATCGGGAGCTAGTTACGCCACTGTCCAAATCCTCATACTAATTCTTTGATGTTACAAAATATAAAATGTGCAACAATTAATCAAAAACTTTAAAAATCTTAAAACAACATCAGTGATTAACACGTCATTTCTCGGCATGTGATGGAACTATTTACATACGCACCTTGTGAGAGTGTGCTGAAGCAAGAGGATAAAAGAATGACCGTTGCTGAATTCCGTGCTTTTTGGAGTGACTCATCGACATCGAAAGAGGTGATAGCAAAAACGAAGGACGTCAGCACGTGGAGAATGGTATATAATGAACGAGAAATCGGAAAAGAAGTTACGGAAGGCATGATCTACAAATTGGAAGAAGGAGCGTAAAGACTGGAATAACAATGCTAATAAGAAGAAACCTGCAGAAATAACTGGTAGAGAGCTGACACCTATAACAATTTACTATAATAAGGTATTAGATGAAACGGCACCGAAAAACTGGCGACAGAACACAATTAAATAATAAAGCTTTGTATAAATCAGCATAAAAATATAAAAACACACAGGATACGTTTCAAGATGGAAAATTCCCTGTTCATTTGTGACCTTGTCCCCTTACAGACACATGTCTACAGTAGTTGTTGATTTTCCAGTTTGAAACGCTCCCAGTGTGTTTTTATATTTTTATGGTGATTTATACAAAGTTTTATTGTCTAATTATAATAAGGTATATTTAATTTAATTTCTGTTTCTCCAGAGAGTAGAACAGCATACGACATAATTGTTTTGATTTAAAATAAGTAAAATCTAAATAATGTCAATCTTCTTCTTTGTTAATTAAATAAATTTCTATTCATTTAGTTTAAATAAGTGTCTGTTCTCAATATTTTCATATCCTACGGCAGCAAATACCTTTATTTTGTCTCGCTTCCTCAAGATTAATGTTAGAAATTAAGTCAAAACTATACGATGAAAGCGAATTAATGGCCAGTTTCTTTTCTTTTGGGTAGATCGTTTTTCTACCACGTGCTTGTGTCAGTGAATAACAACAAAACAGGGCATTTGGAGTTTCTTGTTTATTTCCACATTTGCAAAGGTTTTTTAATATCTCAGACCCAGAAAAAGAATCAAAAGCAAATTCTATCAGTTTTAGATTAATAAATAATGAAACATTACATAAAATAATGTTTCCAATTTTTAAATGAAGAGTTGTTTAAAAGTAACATAACCTAACAAGTGTGAACTGGAGCAATCCGGTTATACAAAAAGTCCGGGAAAGAGATAGGTACATATTTTTTTTGTTAAAAATGGTTCATAAATTTTATCTTATCGACCTATAAAAACGTTTATTTAATTTAATTTTTTTTTAATTTGCACATTGTTTTCGTAACTACAATTTGAAGTACATAAATTTATTTTATTAAATATTGCATTACATTTGTCCGTTTTGTTTTTCACTCAATTTGCTGATACGTCAGGACAAAGCTGATGAATGATTTCAGAACAGAGGGAGTTGATTCGCTGTGCTGTTCTATGAATTGCTAGGCAACTTTTATAAAAAGAAATTCATAGTATATAAAACTCAGTGTAAACTTTAAAAAGTTAAAAAAAATTTATGGAAAAAATGCATCTCTAATGCTTGGCATTATGAATAACTATTTGTGAAACTTACAAGAAATAGAGGTAAAATTAAGTTGAGGCTGAATGTTTGAACAGCAAAGAAGCAAAATCTCTGTTTGGATAACTTTCATGAATATGCCGAACAAGTAGGCATAATTTTAAGGGGGAAAAATAAATTTACAAGCGTGCAATCATATAAAATTTTAGTTTTATCGGTCCGAATATGAGATAGTCTCGATATGAGAGGGTATTGCATCAACACGTACACACATGTATCTGTATCTTTGTAAAAATGCTCAACTTCTGATGTGCCTAAGAATATATAATGATATAGTTTAATGTATGAATTTTTGTACTTTATAAAGAAATGAAACATATCAAATCTAATCCTTAATTCAGAATTAAAATTTAGTTCAGTTTATTAAAAAATGTGTTGTTTGTTACTTTTCTTTCTGTTTTTAGATTCAAAGATATATAAAACTTTTTTACAGTTCCATAAGTCATTTTCTTGGACGAAAACGGAAACAATCTCTTCATACTGATACTTTAAAGAAGTTTCTGTTATCATCCGAAACAAAACTTTTTCACTTAAGAAAATGTCATCGATTACAGAAGAAAAATCTTCCTTTATTGAACAGCACTTTGTTCCTCAAAATTGTGATAAAGAAAAACATACCTCCATTGATACAAAAAAACACCCTTTTATTTGTGAAGTATCTTCCGAAACATTTTCTAAGAATAGTAGTCTAAAAAGACATCTCTTGACTCACACTGGAGAGAAACCCTTTGTTTGTGAAACATGTTTCAAAGCATTTTCTGTGAACAGTAACCTAAGAAGACATCTCTTGACTCATACAGGAGAAAAACCTTTTGTTTGTGAAATATGTTCCAAAGGATTTTCTGACAATACAAATCTAAGAAAACATCTCTTGACTCATACTGGAGAAAAATCTTTTGCTTGTGAAATATGTTCCAAAGCATTTTCTCATAATCATCATCTAAAAAGGCATATCTTGATTCATACAGGTGAAAAAGCCTTTGTTTGTGAAATATGTTCCAAAAGTTTTTCTGCGAATAATAATCTAAAAGCCCATCTCTTGACACATACAGGAGAAAAACCTTTTGTTTGTGAAATATGTTCCAAAGGATTTTCTCACGATACAAATCTCAGAAAACATCTCTTGACTCATACTGGAGAGAAACCCTTTGTTTGTGAAATATGTTCCAAAGCATTTCGTCAGAATCATCATCTAAGGAGCCATCTTTTGACTCATACAGGTGAAAAATCCTTTGTGTGTGAAACATGTTCCAAAGGATTTAATGATAAGAGTGCTCTAGGAAAACATATCTTGACTCATACAGAAGGAAAACCTTTTGTTTGTGAAATATGTTCCAAAGGATTTTCTCGGAATGATCACCTAAGAGCCCATCGCTTGACACACTTTTGAGAAAAAAATCCTTTTTTTTGCAAAATATGTTCGAAAGGATTATCTGATAACCATTATTTAAAAAAACATTTGTGTCATACAAAATGGACAATTACTTAAAATCTCCATCTCCTATATTTTTATTGCCAAAATTGAGTATGAACCCTGTATATGTCATTGCATTTACTATTATAACTTTTTATCTTTTGGCATTTATCAGTAAACTAAAAAAAATTACACTTCTGCCATAGACTAGTGTCTTTTTGATAATAAGCAAATAACTGAAGTTGAAATATTCATTAGATTTCAGTAAATCTTCATGTAAAACTTTTTGTTGTTTTTATTTTTTTTCACTGTAAAGTAATTTTCCTTTAAACTAAAAAAATAATCTGAGCTGAAAGTATAAATTGTACCTTAATATCTTATGTGATAGGAAAGTCTTGATTGAAGTAATACTTTTGAAAAAATATGAAAAGTGTGCTAATTATATTAGTATGCAAAAATAAACTTACTCATTTGTTAAATTTTCCTCTTAAAACATTTCGCAAGTATTTAAATGAAAGATACCTCATATGATTATCAGGGGTGGGCAAATACATCATTATACTTTCCACCTCCGAGTGAATTTTCAGGTAGTCTTTGAAACCAACTGTACGTTGCATTTTGCTGGCTGGTAAGAATTTCTAGAAGTTACCCATTCCTTCTCATTATCACGTATTCTTTGCAGCCATCATGAGCTAAGTATTTATTTTAAATATATAAATAATTAAGTCAATATTTATCTGCATATTTTCTCTATTCATAAATAAAGATTGTATAGGCTAATCAGTCGTGCACTTTTTTGTAACATTTCTTTTCTTTTTTGTTTCTTGTTTTACTCTTGTATCATCGAATTCAGAAATTTTTGCGGCACGGCAATATTGTCTCCTATCATCATATATTATAATAGGAGCAGATCTTGTGTGTTTGGAAATTTCATCTAAAAACCATCTGTGATGATCTTGACTAAATTTTGTATCCTACCATTTCGAGGTACAAGAAGACCATTGGGATAGGTCACATGCAGGGTTCTCGCTGCCGCTCGCCATTGCGCCAAACACGACAAACGTTTCATTTGGCGTGTAAACGGAGGAACAGACTCGCGAAATTGCGAGGGCTCAAATTTTTGCTCATCTTTTCTTTTGTGTGTGTGTGTAAATCAGTACAGGTGACGCTCTTATTTCATTACTGAACGATTAATGCCACTTATCATGTTCAATCGTATCGTACAATTTACATTATTTTTAGAGATAGTAACGCAACATCAATTCAATTTAGTATCTGCCGAAGCCACAGTAAGCAAAAATGTCATTTCAGTATTTTTTAATGTGCCCAATAGGCAACAGTACTTTGAAATTGCCTTTGAAATATGGAAAAGCCGAAGGATCCGAGAAAAATAAAGTTTTTGACACATTTTGTGGTTTAGATTTTGAATTTTTCAGAATTCATTGAATGTAATATATTGAAATCCTGTGTTAACTGGGATTGGAAGTTTTATTTCATAATATTTTGTTGAGTTAAATATCACATTTAAAAATAAATTCTCGATTGCGCAAGACATTTAGAATATAGTTATTTTTTTAGTTTCTGTTGCGGATAATTAAATTTATATGAATAACTGATCTATCAACAGTTTCAAAAACTTAGGTTATTTTAGAACATATTAAAAAAGGGGGGCATAATAGAAGGCATAAAGAAGGGTAAACATATTAAAATTATGGGGTTATAAATCTAATTTTCAATGTTTCACAACAAATTTATTTTCTAATTTTTTTTTCCTTTGGCGAATGTTTTTTTTTTTTTTTTTTACTTTTGATTAGCCAAGTTGCTAACGTTCGTAAGAAGTCCGCGAGAACCCTGGTCAGATGATTGAGAAAATTCGATGAGTGCGTCATTTTGGTATCACTATGGGTCATTGTATTTTAATCGGAATGAAAGTTCAAACAGTTATTAAATCGTTGAACAGTTGGCAGTAAACGAAGTCGCAAAGCTGGCAACATTTCGCCCGATTTGGCAAGAAAATGAAATTTAAATATTACCAATGCCAAAACGCCTGTTTGGCGTTAAATGAAACAATGTCACCAAATTTGGCAAGCTGCCGAGAATGTATTGTTTTACTGAGTTGAAATCAAAACTAATTTTGACAGAGCCTCCGTCTTTCCTGCTGTTATGTTATAATATGTGAAATGTTTGTGTGCGTGTGTATGCAAATTTTATCTAAAAAATAACTCTAATGATATGGGCTAAATTTTGTATCCTACCATTTTTGATTATGAGAAAACCCAAATATTTGTGAAAATTTGATGATTAGGTCATTTAGGCATCACTGCACGTCAATGGGATTTACAGTTGAAATAGTTATTATGTGGTTCAACATTTTTTAAAAAGTTTCTTATTACAAAATGAACAGCCGTGTAATTACACGGTAAAAACTGTTTGTTTTTATGCTTTCGTGAACTCCAAGTAGAATTTGCTGCAAGGAATTGTATCTTATTAATTTTTCATCTTCTCTAAATGTGATTTTTTATGTGTTTTTAATTATTTCTGTGCATAATATATTGTAATTATTTAAGCTGGTTTTTTTTCCAGCGTTAGAGGTTTTTGAAAGTGAATGATGTTTTATACGATTGTTAAAGTGCATATGTTGGTTGATATTTGTCTTTTTTTGAAAAGTGATTTTGTTGTGGGTTCATGAACCTGTTTCAACATTGTTGCTGAAGAAAAAACATATTTTAAGAAACTTTCAGATGAACGATTATTATTATGCGGAACAACAAGGTGACCACACAAAAAAAAAGACTGCTTTTAAGTGTTATTTTTCAGAAACACACATACAATAGTTATGTTAGTTCATCAAAAAAGACATGAATTAGTTTTTAAAAAATCATTTGAAGAAAATGCAGTACGCAGTGTTATCAACTATATAATGATTATATATCTATATCATTTAAAAAAATTTATCTGTGTCGTAGTGTTGCCAGGTGTCCCATGTAAATCGGATCTTGAAATTCCCTGGACACCAGTATTTTAAAGTAATTTCCTTCGCCCTATCTAAAGGTAGAATTTCAGCTATTAAAGAAGGCGAATTAAACTGTAAGAAATGAGTAGAATTTAGAGGCCTGATTTACGTGCGACATCTAGCAACACTACGTGTGTGTGCACTGAACAGAGGGTGGTCTATTGCCATTCTAGCTTCGTCTATAATCACCAGAAAATCGATGTCTCAGTGGGGAGGGGGTTCATTTACATTCGTAAGGCTTCCATTAAGAGGCTACTTCAGTCACGCGATAAGACCCGCTCGCTAATGCTAATCCTGTGGAAGAAATTTATAACAATATCTTGTTTGTATTTCAATATTTTATTTATTTATTTATTTATTTATTTATTTTGCATTGAATAGCTGAGGTTGGTCTGTACAAAGGCCGTATTTTTAAATTCGTAATATGAACTTTAAAAAAATTCAAAGTTCACTGTTTTACTTAAAAGGCGACAAAATAAGGATTATATAACTAAACAGCAATTAGTTATTATAATATTCGCTGATGAAGGGTTTGGGAAAGCCCGAAAGTATTAAGAAATTTTTTAATAAAATGTATATTTTTAACTTGTAACATCTCTTTTATTATTTTAGTCGCCTTTTAAGAAGAACAGTGAACTTTTTAAAATTCATATTACATATCTTATGTTTGAATCAAGGTGAAATATTGTGTTTCGTCTTATGATTTTATTTGCAACGTGGCCGTTTTGTACTTTTTCGATTTTTTTCATGAGGAGGTTTCACTTTCGAAACCGGTTCCGAAAGTGGAAGTGTTCTCATTAAAAATACCTGAAATCAAAATAAAAAAAGTAAAGAACGGCAGATGTAGAGATCGATCTCAGCTATCCAATGAAAAAAAAAATCATTTAAAAATATTGAAATGCAAACGAGGTATCTTAAAAAAATTCTACGATTGGATTAATATGAGTGAACGGATGTTTTCGCCTGACTGAACTAGCCTCTTAAGTGTATTTGTTTTAAAGACTAAGATTTAAATGGAGCGGGAGACATCATAATAAGCAGTTACAAAAAAAAATCATATCTTGAAAAAAACACTCTTAAAGTTATTCAGTGCCTGCATGCCAATGGAAAATGCACTCTACATTTGTCATTTCTCTAAACATCAGCATATTGTTTTAGGAAAAGTTATGTACCTAGAATTGAATTATGGAAAACAAAAACTGATTTTTGAACGTGTCACCCGGTTGTTCCCCATTGTAGGTTTTACTAGGCTGTAAAATTTGTTTTTAAATTTCAAAAGAATGATGTCACATTAAATAAAAGACCCGATTGTGTTATGAAATGTTTGAGCTCTGCTCTCCTGTTAAAAATGGCTTTTATTTTCAATTTTGCCAGTACTTTAAAAAAAATCAATTTAACAAAAAAAAGTTTCAAAGGCTAGCAACTGAAGTTTGTTTTTAATCGATGTATAAAATCTTTTAAAAATGTGTCATTAATATTGTATGTTTTTTTTGTAAGTAGATCGACTGTTTGTACATACGATCTTCTTTTTTTCAGGCATGAAAGAGTTCCTCCTAAAGGAGGAATTCCACCTTTTTAAAAGCAAATTTTGACATTCTCTGAATTGATGCAAAAATGCAAAGAAAATATTAGAAGCATTTGGGGGGAGGGTTTAGAAAGCTTAATAATTAGACTGTCTACTCAAATCCTTGGTGCTTGTTTTTGAATTGCTGCACTATCAAATCAAAGGCAAGCTTTTATTATAAACATCTGAAAGTAATGTAAATTAAGTTCTTTAACTAGGGAAAGGAAGTTTCCATTAGGTTCTTTCGGAACAGAATATTTTATTCTATTTATAAAACACTTCAGGGTAATTTCAGTGATGCATTTTTGGAAATGTCTTTCTGGAGTAAAGATAAATTTGGCGTGCATATATTTAGCATAGAGATTTTTTTTCTTTTAAGTAAAGTCTTAACCATTCAAATCATTCAAAATTATACATTTATTTTGAAAAATTAATCTCTGTACTTCACATAAATTCATCTGATACATTTGATGGATTCATACTTTTAGCAAACTGCTTCTAATTTTCTTTTTTGGTTTAGAGAATGTATACATTTATTGTTATTTTTTTTCTTTTAATACTTTCTAAGTGACAGAAAAAAGCAATCATATATGCGGTTATAATTTATTTTATTGTATGACTAACTGTTAAAATGCATCTAAATTATATAAGTTTAGCCTTATTGTATAGATGCAAAAAAATTTCCACCTTTTTTCCCAGTTCCCGCTTTCATGCCTGTTTTTTAACGAAATTTAAATTGTTTTAGATTCAAATTATATTGGAATTAAAAAAATAAAAATTGTTGTTGATCAAGTGAAAAGGTGTGTGTCATTTTTTTTCTGTTTGTTTGAATCGAAGACTCCTGGGATTATTTTTTTCACTGGATAGCTGGGGCTTGATCTCTGCATAGGTCGTTTTTTTATTTTTTAATTTTTTTAAAGATTTTTTCATGAGGATACTTTTACTTTCTAAACCTAGTTCTGAATGTGAAAGTACCCTTATAAAAACAACCTTCAAACAAAATTGAAAAAGTAAATAAAGGACTCAGTAGAGATCGACTTTGGCTTAAACAGTGCAAAAAAAAATCATTTAGAAATATTGAAATGCAAACGAGATATTTTAAAAGATTTCTCCCATAGAATTAATATTAGTGAGTTGGTAGCATGAGTGAAGGTAGCCTCTTTATCATAATCTTGCTTAATGTCTGAAGATGCGTAAGAAAATCTACATAATAATGCAGTATAACTTCTTTAATCGGGACATTTCTAATACTTCGGAAACTTCTGCAATCCGGACATTTCAGTACGTTCATTCGTTTTCATTTCCAACTAGCCGACTTTGGCGACCGGTTTGGTCTCCCTTACGTGTATACGAAGAATTGCAACGTGTTACTTTTATCCATAATTTTATTTACATGCGTACCTTCACTAAATCTCAAGGTTCTGATAGAGAAATCAACAAATCTATGTGATCAGGGCAGCGTTTCGTATAGATATGTATTTCATCTTTCCTTGAACCACTTAACTCACTTAGGTATTTATTCTTCATGCCTGTTTGCTTATCAGTTGCAATACGTTCACGGATGCGGAGATTTTAAAATCGATTAAGTCATTTTACGTAATTGGGTCCACTGCCAATTGGTGTATCTTAGCTGATAGGATTTAATCAGTGACTTTTTCTATGAAAAACATTTAATGATATACACACTTACATTAAACCAAAATATCTTTGCTAATATCTTTGTGGGGTACTTCTTCATTATCCCTGTCGACCACTTTTTATATAAAAAAACTATTAACAAATTATTCGCCAAACTTTAACACCTATTAAGTAATAGACGTCAATTGAAGCTGATCTGTTCTACAAATGTATCACCATATTTTTTCAGTGTTCGTTATTTTTTAACATCACGTCGTCAGTCTTTAGTGACGTAGTTCTTATTTTAATTAACGGATAAACTAATAAAACATCTTTTATGAATACAGAGAAACGTTGATTTAAAGACCCTTTCATGAAGTAGCAAACAGGTGCAAGGAATCTGACGTCAAGATCATTCATTCTTGCTGTGCAAATTATTAACTCCACAAATTAATGTTTTTTTTTTCGCTCACTAAAAAACGAATATTTTATGTTTACTTCGGCGGAAAGATATATGGGCTGTCAGTCTAATTTTAACTAAAGTTACCTCAAAACATATACATTTTTTTGAATGTAACTCATCTCTCAAACTCTCTTTTTAGAAGATTTTTCTAAAAAATCAAATTCTAAGCAGTTGTATTAAAAAAATTGAATAAAAATGGCTGAACTTTTATGGTAAGCGGACGCAAATCTCGCCAACAGCATTTCCCCCCTCGATAGCTTTTATTTTTCGGGTGTGTAAATTAAAAACAGTGCTTTGATGTTGAAATAAAATGTTTTCGTATATGTTATTTTTATTACTATGGATTATTTATTTAGATATTTTTCCTCTGTAGGGGGCCTTGGCATTTTTGTAATAGGTTGGTGCAATTCTGGCTTCAAAAAAGGAAATATGTTGCCAAAATATATAAGCAGCTCTGAAAACAAACGTGATGAACTTTCATCTTTGTTTATATATGTAATTATATATATATACAAATTACTTCTACTTCTATATGAAAATGGATAAATGGCTTCTTTATATTAAATAAATTGTATTATGGAAAAAAATGTTCGTGTATATGAAACAATAAATAGGGTGCCAAATTTCTTTTCTGGCCAAGCACTTTTTCGTCAGGTGCCTATACTGAAAAAGTACCTTTATTTATTTACTTATTGTACTTTAAATAAGATGAAAGAAAGGCGTGTATTTTAACTGTATCTGATATATGTATTTTAAATTTATATGCTTTAAATGAAAGTCATGTATTTTAAATTAAGTCAATGACAGCTTTATATTTTGAATGAAATGATGGCGATGGAACCGTATTTGGCGATTGAATCATCTGCGCCCAGCTAACAGAAAAGTAGCAAAATGGCCGCCTGGCATATAAGAAGTGAAACGATCAGCCCGGAATTGTTGATGACAGTCACATGACTTAGGCTTTTATTATATAGATTAACGATCACAGATAGCACCATCACACATATATGAAGGAATTTCAGAAAAAAAAATCAAGGAAAATTAAAAGACATTATCTGATTTACTACTTCGTTTTTTCATTTTTAAAATTGTAAGAAGTTTCTGATTACATAGTAATTAATATAAATGTCTTTTTTTATATTAAGTTGTAAAAATACGGAAGGAATGTTAATTTTGCTGTTTTTCTTTCTCCAAAGAGCCCGGGATGATGGAACCAAAACATTTCAAAATCAGATTTTATTATTATTATTATTATTATTTAAATATTTAATTTGACTTCTATATTTCTAGGTGCTATATACTTAATTTTTTATATGATTAGCCTTATGTGTATCTCTATTTTAAATATGTTAATGTAATTATAAAGTTATTTAATTTTCTATAATCTGGAATCACTACAATCGTGCTGATTCCGGATTAAAGAATAAGGCTTTGTAATAAGTTTTTATTAAAATCCAGACTCATTTAAGTTCTTTTTGTAAAATATTTACAAAATTATTCAGATTAATTAACAAAAATAAAGTCAGCCTAATAATTGGCTTTTGGTCGCGGCAACGGCAGGAATTGTGTCTGAGCCAATGGTTGTCTAATCATTGGACTAAAGTACTAAAGATCTGAAATGATAATTGACCCATGGGTTAATTGGCACATGTAATAATAACTAGTAAATCTGCAGATCAGCAGCCTCAACGTCAGCTCTGCAAGTCACTGTTTTTAGACACACTTTGGTAATATTCAATTTCCTGCAAACCGCAATTTAAAGTTTTCAAATTATGTAATTATTTATAAGAATAAAAAATACGAAGTTTTCAGACATTAGAAGCATTAAATTAAAAACATTGTTATGGAAGGATATTTTGAAATAATTTTCATGAGCTACTAATTCTGATATTTTTTTAAATAATAAAATAGATTTCTTCAGGGGGGGGGGCTCCGCCCCCTGAACTCCCCGT
This sequence comes from Maratus speciosus, assembly GCA_963932465.1. NCBI lineage: Eukaryota > Metazoa > Arthropoda > Arachnida > Araneae > Salticidae > Maratus > Maratus speciosus. The sequence continues at coordinate 81,649,343 of OZ010794.1, forward strand.
GGTCTCATTAATTTACATATCTAACTTTTTATTTATTGCGCTAATGGTTATCGCAAATCTTAAATTTCTTTTTATACTTCCGAGCCTTAATTTTCAATACTGGTGGACAGAAAATGATTCACATTGACGCAATTATATTAAAAGTTTAGGTTTTATGAATGAAAATATAATTTCCTTTTAAAAATAAAATAATTTTCATTCATATTTTCTGAAATGAGGCGGCATTAAGAAGTAACACTCGTCATAAAATATTTTTTTAGGTAATCTATTTAATGCTTGGTTTTTAAGAATGAGAATATTTATTTCCCAATACAATGACGTCATTTTCGTCAGCGATAATTTTGCGGTGTAATATTTTGACATTTACTATATATTTGATTTTCAAAAGTTTTTTTTTTTTTTCTCATTGAAATTTTCGATTAAAAATTAACATTTCTGTTAGCTGTGTGCAGACGATAAACCATGAGATATTAGTAACATTTCTTTTAATAATAAGAATTAATATCATAACACAAGCCCTTTTTATTTCAGCCTCAAAGCATATTAGTTTTATTTTCGATATATGAGATCAAATTCACCTTCTTTTCGTATTTTAGTTTTATTTCCAGTATGAAGACGTATTCATGTCTATTTTTTATTTCATTTTCCTCTTGAACATGAAAATCTTTCAAATCAAAATTAACTGTTTAGGATAAATTATTATTCTGGGATAGGATTTTCTTGGCAACGGTAAAAAAAAAAAATTGTTAAATTTTATAGCAAAATGTCGATTTATTCCTTATGAAAATAATGAACTTCTTAATTTAAAAGAAAGAATATTTCAACAAAATAAGTAGAATACAGTCTTTCTTTATTTCTGGGGTAAATTTCATCTATATGTAAAGTCACAAAGGCATTAATTCGTCCCTTTTGACTTTGATTGACTTCAAACAATTACAAATACTTTCACATTTACGATATTTTTAGGTGTAGTTCCGTCGCTAGGCAACAGTTAATAGAAAATAAAACAATGAAATATGTGCTTTGAAAAAAAGTAAATTTATAAAAAGATATATTATTGAAGCACATATATAAAATACCTCCATAAGTTAAACACCAAATTTAAAAACTCTGACAAATATATACACAAAATTTCAAACTAATATGAATAATGTATGGTTCTAATTAGAAATTACATCATCCATAATTTACTAATAAATAATCCTTCAATCATATGAGCCATTTCCTTTCAACAAATAAAAATGGAAAAATCGTCTGAATTGCTATAGGAAAGCATTAAGTCGCAAAATAAAATGTTCTATATATTCCGAACGCATGAACCAAATTTAACCAAAAACTATACAGCTAAATCCGGGGATTTTACCAACATGCATACTTAATTTTAAGCTAATCGGATGCTTTTTACGGCAGTTATCGCGGAACAGACAGACAGACAAACGGAAACCAAAACTTTTCGTGTCTCCACAGTAAGCCTTCACTGACGTTTCGGCAATTAAAGATCGACCCAGGCAGGTTTTTAAGGCCGTAACCGAAGCAGGATTCCAGCATTCTTACTATTTTCGACCGAAAAGGAAAATGTCCAAAAATTTTTTTAAGTAATTAATACACACATAAATACAGATAATTATTAATTAATTATACGTATTTATTAAACTTAGATAACTATTAATCAATCCTACGTGTGGCCCAAGTGGGCTGTTTGTGCCTCTGATCAAAACTTTTCATTTCTATGTAAAATAAAATGTCATTCATGCATCAACGACTAAGAATAATTTTCTAATCATACGAATTTCACCTCATTAAAAATATTTTAGGTATACATATCCAGATTTATCTTTTAGACCGGAGGCGGCAGCACAGACAATGACCTCATCGATTTCACGGCTGAAATTCCAGAATTAGTTAAAACTCCATTCGCATATTAAAACTCATTTGGTGTCTGCCAAGTCATATCTTGGTGGAAAACACCTGGAAACACGATTTTAGCTGTTGACTCGTAGGTTTACCATTGTGTTTTCCTACCTTCAGTGCTCCATGTTTTCATACCTTTAGGTGCAGGGAAACACAATGGTAAACCTAAGAGTCAACTGCTAAAATCGGGTTTTCAGGTGTTTTCCACCAAGATATGACGGCAGAATAATTGCGTTTTAACTAATTCTGGAATTTCAGCCGTGAACTCGATAACGTGATTGTCTGTGCTACCGTCTCCCGGTCTACTAGTATGTCCTCTCTGAATTTGAAAAAAATCCTGGAAGGGGGCGCTCTAATATCGATATATGTGCCATTTTCATTACTGTACCATCGAAAAGTGTATGAAATTATGCATAGAATTGAACCAAATTTTTTGTGTTTCTTTGGCTATGGCAAGAGGTCCTCCTTCAATTTGGAAATATTCCGTCTCTTCCATTCCTGACTCTCCTTATCTCAAATGTCATTTTCACAAGCATTGTTTTCGCTTGTATTTATGCTTATAATATGCGGTACCATTTCAATTTCCCTTGTACGACCTACTACTGTGATACTCGTGAATTGAACTAGGGAGCTTTACACTATCTTCAAAGTCAACTTAAATATTTCAAAATAGGTCAAAAAACACATATATTTTATTGAAAGTGACCATTTTTTTTAATATTCGAGTATCTATGAAATAACGAAATTATCACACACAGCTTACATTCTAGTTCAGGACATAGTGAGTACCATGGTAAGCATTCTGAGATAATTTCACTGAAATAGCTTTAAAACAATGTTTTTATGTAAACAACATAAGAAAATCATGCATAGAAACAGTGTTTATATTTCTCCTTGCTTTCTTACTCTCATTTCCGGCATTCGACTCTTGACTGCCTGTTTATTAAATGGGCCATAACTCCTCTTCTAGTCATGATAGGAATAAAATTCAAACAACAATTGATAAATTGTTTAGGCAATTAAAACAAAAATAGAAAATTTTGGCCAAAACTGACATCTTAACCCTTTGTTACTCAACAACTCCGATTTGAAAAATTCTTACACAGATATTAAAATGTATTTTAAGTATGGAAAAAACAATAAAAAAAATTCAGAACAGAAAAATAAAATTTTATTTGGAAAAATGAGTTTGTTGCATATCTGCAACATCTTGCCAAGTGGCACAAAAACTGAACATACTTAAAATTTGAATTTACGTGAAATGTTTTGAAACAATTGTTAGTTTTGTTGTAGCAAAGTTCCACACCACATTTCTCACAAACAGTTTGAGTAAAGCCTTTACAATCGGGGTTTTTACAACGTATTCTTTTTCTGCCCTATATGGCCAGTGCCCAATATCGGTCTAGGCACACTTGTTTGGTGAAATATTTTGGGTAGGCGCTCTATGCTTTTTCTGTTGAATTCATTTTTTTACGCGTCCTTTCCCTTTTTTACTAACTTTGGCTAGGTATTAATTTTACAGAGGGGGATCCCTAACCTACCCTATAGCAATTAAATAATATAAAATTGGACTAATGTTTCCCCATTTTAATAATTTTGCTCTTCCGAAAGGAACGAAACTTAAATAACCATTAGAAGAAATTTTATATATTGCTCTTTCGATATTTAAACAATTCCATTACAAGGGAAGACATGGCGCGTTGTTGCAGATCTACAACAACCAAAAGTTTACGTTTATTTTATACATATTATAAATTTCCTAGCTCGAAAGTGGTCTTTAAATAAATAATTTAGTATACCGATTTTGGTATATACCAAATTTGGTATACCAAATGATATACCAAATTTGGTATACCGATTAATTACATTAAGCAACTTGTCTGATTAGATTTGGAAGTCCATTACTTATGTATAGAGGGGGAAAAGGTGGGCTACCCCCTTAATTTATATAAATGGGTTTTTCATGTAGAATTATTCGATTTGCTCCAAATTTGGTATACCGGTTTATTATGTTAAGGAGCTGCCTTGATTAGATTTGGAGGTTCATTAGTTAAGTATAAAAGGAGGAAAGGGGGCTACCCTCCTTAATTTAGATAAATGGGTTTTTCATGCAGAATTATTCGATTTGCTCCAAATTTGGTATACCGGTTTATTATGTTAAGGAGCTGCCTCGATTAGATTTGGAGGTTCATTAGTTACATATAAAGAGAGGAAAGGGGGGCCACCCCCCCCTTAATTCAGATAAATGGGTTTTTCTTGCAGAATTATTCGATTTGCTCCAAATTTGGTATACCGGTTAATTATGTTAAGCAACTTCTCTAATTAGATTTGGAAGTCCATTACTTATGTATAAAGGGGGAAAGGGGGGCTACCCCCTTAATTTATATAAATGCGTTTTTCATGCAGAATTATTCGATTTGCTCCAAATTTCGTATGAATCAGGTTCATTATTTAAGTACAAAGGGGGGCTGCCCTCCCCTTTAATTTAGAAAAATGGGTTTTTCATGTAGAATTATTCGATTTGCTCCAAATTTGGTATACCGGTTTATATGTTAAGAAGCTGCCTTGATTAGATTTGGAGGTTCATTAGTTACATGAGAGTTACATGGGACATGGGATGGTTAGTTACATGGGAGTAAACGCAGCAACCTACCCCTCTTAATTTAGATAAATGGGTTTTTCATCCAGAATTATTCAATTTGCTTCAAATTTGGTATACCAGTTTAATCCGATATGGCTTTCTTCATTTGATTTGGAGGTTTATTGGTTAAGTATAAAAGGGGGGAAAGGGGGGCAAGTGTCCCCTACCCTTAATTTAGATAAATTGGTTTTCATGCAGAATTATCTAATTTAGTTTAATTTTTTTTTCTAGGTTCATTCTGATAAGGAGCTTTTCTGATTAGATTTGAAGGTTCATTGGTTCAGCATAGGGAGAAATGACGGAGCTAATAACCCGCTTAATTTAGCGAAATAGTTTTTTCATGCAGAATTATCTGATTTGCTTCAAATTTGATATGCCAGTTTATTATGTTAAAGAGTTTCCCTGATTAGATTTGGAGGTTCTTTAGTTAAGTATAAAGGGGTAAGGGCTAATCCCTTCATTTATTTTTCGAGGGGCATTATTTTTTGAAATAAGTGAATAATATACAATTAGTGTGAATAGCCTGTGAGCTCAATGCCATCAGTTTAACTGTGCAATATTCTTTTTACTTTATTTTGCAAATCGGATTGACTAAACTAATTCTTCCGATTCCTTCCTGACTGATATTTGATTCTTGCAGGTTGGGTTCAGATGAACCCATTTTTTGAAAATAAAGATGTCCGAATTCCTTCTGATAATAATCGACATATTTGATACATGGACGACTCTTTACATATTTATTTTTCAACATAAAAGATAAAATTTATACTGAAGTTATTTTCATATGCTATTTTTATACTACATTAAATTTTAGATCGATTTTCACGGATTGTGGATTTACGATGGGCTTGGTTTGAAGTATTTCGGGCTCGTTTAATAATACGGAGGACGAATATAATTTTGTCGGAGTTGGGTTGGATGGCAAGTAGAGTGCTGCATCGGGTCAGGCGAACTGAACCTGACCCGACTCGCGGTCGGGATCGGATCGGGTTGGACCTAATCTTTTGTCGTTGCGGGTCGTATTCGAGTCAGGTTCATTTTAATTATTTCAGGCTCGTGTCGGGTATTGATACTTACGGTTCTTGATTCGAGATGAATCGACTTCTCAAAAGAATTTACAAAATTTCTTTTAAGATGAAAAATTATATATTTGAATATTAACGAGTACATGTATATTGAATTTTTCACTTAAAAGTTGTAATTGATACTAGAAGCATAATTGTAGACTACTTTTACATAGTTGCATTACAATATGGATATGTATTCTTTTTTCATCGCTTATTTTGAAGTTTGGTTGAGGTTGGAATATTTCGGGTGCAGGTCGAAATATGGAGGATGAAATTTTTTTATCGACCTGAGATTGCGTTTCGGGTGGAGTCCTGCATCGGTTTGGGCAAACTGAACCCAACCCGACTGGTGGTTGGGGTCGGATCCGTCTAAAGTGAATATTTTTTCAGAGAAGTTCGGATTGACTTCTATTTTTCGATTATTGGTCAATTTTAATTTTTTCTGACGGATGGGTTCGATTCTACATGATTTCTCGAAAGGTTCTCCAAAATATATTTTAAAATGAAAATCGATATTATTTGAATATGAACAAGTACATATACAGATGTATTGATTTTTCTACATAAAAAATATAATTGATACTAGAAATATAATTGTAGGCTACTTTTCCATCACAACATGGATTTTTTTTCAATTTTGGGGTGGGATTGGGTTCGAATTGAAGCCTGTCGGTTTTGGGTCGAAGTTTGTTGGGTTCGTGTCTGATATAACCTAAACCACGCAGGACTCTACGCTCTCAAAATAATCCGTGAAGTGAACTAATTTTTCCCTTGATTATATTTCGTTAAAACATGAAAGTTTGCGCTTTGGTTTGTTCATCCCTCCCCCCCCCCCCCCCAAAAAAAAATATAGAAAACACGCCAATTACCTGAAATACTCACACCTAAAGCAGCATGTTCGTCAAATTACATGGGTGTTCAGGCAGCTGTGCTGCCTAGTACTTTTTCGTATTAGAAACGGAATTTATAAAACCCTTTTATCTAAAAATAAGTAAAGATCACGAACCTAAGCCCTAAATTTCCTAAAATTCTCTGGTCAAAAGACTTTCTTAAAATAAAGAAAAATCCCTTCAATTTACTGGTATATTCCCGCCTTCTCGGACGGGCTCGGGCCTGTAAATATCAGCAGATGCAGACCTCTACTATAGTATTGCATCATGCCGGGTTATCGCTTTTACCCGCACTTGGATCTGGTCGGGTTGACGATACATTTTTGCCGGTTTCGCATTCGGGTCGGGTTGACTTATACTTTTTCGCTGCGGGTCGAGCTGACTTTCATTGTTTCGGGTTCGGTCTTAACTCTTTCGGTTCGGGTTCTGGTTGACTCGGTAATTCAAAAGAATGTTCAAAATATTTCTCAGGTTAAAAATCTAAGTACAATAAGACCTCCATAATGCACACTGCCGAAAAACGGACATATATATTTAGTGCACTTTTTCAATTCCTAACACTTAAAAATTTGTACGCTTATACCTCTTTGAATAGTGGGTACCTCACATCTGCACACATGTAACGTGTAGGTGTGCATAAACTATCACAAATAAGATGCATGTGTTATTATGTGTATTAAAAACGAAAAGTTGGTAATATTTTTCATATTTTGAAAGAAGAAAAAATAGTCCTTAAAGAAATGATAATCTATTATCACACTTCTTACCATTTTACTTCTCATGCAGTAAATTGAATATATACTCATTCATATTCAAAGGCGTATTTTTTTCATCGGATACATACAGATGGTCAAACTTTTTGTTAAAATCCTGACAACCCGAATTGCAGAAAACCTGTGAACCGTATAAATTATTGTAAGGTGAACTGAATGCTGCCAGGTGACTGATTTATGCGGAATGTCCAGATTTTCGGGGATCCCGAGACCGGTACCGTACCCAAATTACATCAAAATTTACGAGTTTAAATTAAAATTGTATTCCTTAGTTTGAGACCAGGCAATTCAACCACAAGTCGGCCACAGTAAGTCGTCAAAGCTGCTGGATATTGCCAAAAATCTTATATTTTGTCCAGAACTTGTGTGTGCTTCTGTTCAACGTTTATTAGATTGATCGCAATCTTTAGGCGCCTATACAAAAGATGGTTCAAGAAAATATAACACATGCGAAAATCTTCTGCTCACTTAAACCTTTTATAAATGAATGGGTAAACAAATAGTGTGATTTATATTATTGTTCAAACTAATATAGTATACAGTTAAAAACTGTTGTTCACCCGGCCCGTTATAAAAGCTAAACACCGTGCAACTCTGGTTGAAAAAGCAAACATAACCATACCGGCCCGGTATGCGTGCTTTTTTGCATTTTTTGCCGAAGGGCCTTTTATTTAAAAACATGTTCCTCCACCCTTTATTTAAAAAACATAAAAAAAGTGCTTTTTCTACTAATAAGTGAGAAACGTTACCAGGACATTACGCGTGGGACAAAAATTCCCGGAAAGAATAAAATACCGTCCCGGTTTGGCCCGAACCTACAGAAATAATGAAAGACCCTGGAAGAATAAAATTCCTACCCAGCCCAACTTTTCAAAAAATAAAATTTAGTCCCTCCCGACCCGAGTCTTCAGATAAAAACTAAGCCCTCACCGTTCACCGAGCTTAATGAATGAAAATTTCATCGAACTCGGGCTTCGCGACAAACCCGGGCTCATGGACACTTCTAATATATATTACGAATTCGGCCTAGAGTGCTGCATCGGGTCGGGTTATCCGCTTTTACCCTCACCCGACGGTGCCATATTTTTTCATTGCGGGTGAGGTCGACTTTCATTGTTTCGGGTCGGGTTCGAGTTGACCCGATTTTTCAAAATAATCTCCAAGATATTTTTTCAGGTTAAAAATCTATATACAATAAGATTTCCCCAATCGACGCCCCCGAATCGCGGACAGGCCTATTTAGCGAACACTTCAATTCCTAACTTTAATTATGCGTATGCTTATACCTTTGAATAGTGTTCCAATTCTACGCTTTCTGTGTCTACATTTCTATTACATTATATATTTTATATCTCATGCTGTAAATTGATTATACTAGTGTTTCTTAAACAGTGGTCCGAGGACCCCTGGGGGGTCCGCGAGCTTACAGACGGGGGTCCTCAAGCACAGTATTGAATTCGCACCTTTTTTCTTTCGGCAGAAATTTCTGTAGCTGTAGTTTTGGATAAATGCAGGTCTAGAACTTCTAATCTGGGACTGTTATTGAATTCTAGACTTTTTAAAATTATGTGAGAAGAAATTGGGAGCCAACACAAGAAATTTATTTTGCCTACAGAAATTAGGTTGTGTCCCGAGAAAAAGTTTTAAAGTTTCGCTATTTTGCACTGCATGGTGATTTAAGGTTTTTTTTTATTGGATTCCAGATGCCATTTGAAATAATATTTCAATGATTTCTTTTACTTGTCAAGGCGGCATATTAAATAGATATTTTTAGTTTTCTGAATGAACTGAATTTAAGCTTACAAGGAACATCTGTACGTATTTACCAGGACAAAGCAGATGCAACAATAAAAAATTTGATTTATGGACAAATCGATTTGAAAATAGTAATTTTGAATCCTTCCCAACATTATTCGATTTCTTAAAAACCTCTGGCGATACATTTTCCCCTGATATCGTTCAAAATTTCGTTGTACACCTGAAGAACTTGAAAGAAGCTTTCCGACATTATTTTCCTCCCTCACAATCAGAAAAGGAGTGAATGTGAAGAAGTCCATTTCATTTCCAAGATATTAATGAAATGCAATCCTTAACAATCTTAGAGCAGAAACAATCTGCAGTATTATCAGCGATGGTTCCATGAAAATTGCTTTCCATGTGAATAGCCTTCCTATTTTTTGGTTGTGTGTGAGAAATACGTATGCAGAACTATCCAGCATTATCTTCCCTTCTGTGCAATATATTTGTGTGAAAACACTTTCTCCAGCCTTGTGCACATGAAAAACAAAAATAGAAATCGATTGAATGTCAAAACAGACTTGCGAATACATGTTTCGAACATTGAACCAGACATTGCACATCTTGTAGGAAAAAAACAGCAGCATACTTTTCATGAGAAATAGTAGTGTATATTTTAGCTGTCTTTAAATATGTGCCATTTTCCTTATTAATGAAACTGTTTTTTTCAATCACTAAACACGGAATATCTGCAATGAAAAATAAATAAACTCTATAATATAAATTTTTTTTTTTTATCTTACATTAAAAAAGCATTTGTTTGGGGCCCTCGGAATGCATATCAAGTCAAAGGGGGTACGCGAGATCCCAAAGTTTAAAAAATGCTGGAATATACGACGTGTACTCGTACTGGTATATTCATTCATATTCAAATACATATTTCGCCAAAACCAGACTTGCAATAAACTTACATATGACCAGCAAGAAATATTCTAGCGTGAACCCGACCAGCAGGAAGAAAGTCATACCGACCCGAAAAAAGAAAATTAAGGACAACCCGACCCGATGCAGGACGTTATTCAACGATGTGTCTGCTATTCAGATGTTTTACTTAAAAATTTAAAGAATATTAAAGAATACAGATTTGTCCATTTTTCTATCTAAAACATTCCTACGCTTTTTCCTTTCATTTCGGGTTCGGGGCTTGTTGTGGGTCAAATATTTCGGGTTCGGGTGGAGTGCAGATTTAAATATGTCAGGTTCGGGTCGGGCTGCGGGTTTCCGAAAATTATTTAGGCAAGTTCGGGTCGAGAAATTTATTTTGCAGGTTCGAAGTAACAGGTATTTAGATAATTCTTTTAGCTCACATGCAAATATAAGTAGAGATATACATATTACGTAGGCCACGGTGCAAGATAGGAGTAAATTATATTACGTACGCCACGCTCAATATAGGAATAAATTACTTGAATATAAATTAAATGGTATAAATTAAAAACTAATTAATATTTTTGCATGAAACTTTCAAAGGTTTGAACTACTCATAAAAAAAATTCAGATGACGTAAAACGCGTAAAAATCTGATAATTACACATGACTGTAGCCCTGTCAACAGATTTTCGTTAGAACAAGAATTTAAAAAGTGCAAAAAACAGCACTTTTTAAATCGCATTTATTGAAAACCTATTCGCCAGATTCCACATTACTTTTGGTTTTCTGAGTCACGTGGCACACCCCATTCCGTAGAAACAAGAATTTCGTTTCTATCATAAATAGAACGCGAGATATAGATGTGTCAAAATCCCGTTTTAGTCAGTCCTGAAAATATAAACTAGGCAGAATACTAAAAAAAATTGCAAAATCGTTTGGTATCAATTGGCAGAAATTCCTTTCATTTACGGTTCATGGCTCTGTTATAATCTGGAAGTGGCTAGTACTAAACTTCATACGTATTGTATGTATGCATAAATTTTGTACCCGGTACTGCTCCCATATGTAAACAAGGTATCACAAAATGATGGTCACAACTTTAAGAAAAAATACTAGTAGGATAATAGCAGAAAAAAATGATAGATTGGTTAACACGAGTATTTTTTTTTTTTTTGCTTTGCTTATCTACAAACGTTATGAGATGTCTAAAAGAAAATGCCCTAAATTGATCATAATGAATGGTTTTAACTTGCCACATTACGAGGAAAACATTAATAAAGAATTTCTTTTGAAAACAATAGAATACTAAATTGTCATAATAAAATTTTAATCATTAGTTTTTTAATCATATACTTTGTTTTTTGCATGGGTGCAGGGGGTACTGGAAGTAGAGAGGGGAAGGGGGACCTCACTTCTTCCTAAATGTTTGAAAATATAGGAATTTTAGTCATTTTTAGCTAATTTTAATCATTTGGCACCTTTTAATGAAAATCCTGATTATTCTTATGGGGGCCCTCTAAGAAGGGAAGCCCGGGGCAGCTGCCCCGCATGCCCCTGCATAAGTCGGGCCCTGGCCGTGACAAATTTGAATTGAGAAGTTTGCAGCAAATTTCCCGCAAGGTATGCCATCCCCCACTTGCATGAGTAGTTTGTTGTGAAAGTGATGGCAAGAGTGTCTTCAATTCACGAAAGTGACGAAAGGAAAAAATCCCTCTGTTGAGAGAATAGACAATCAGCACATACTCAGAAATTGCAGAAATTTTATTCGGTTGGCACTGCTTTTTCCAAACGTTATAATTATCAAATACCAAGAAAGGCTCGCATTGAAAAGTACAAATATTACCTTAACTTGTTTATGGTGATGAAAACGATGCATGCACTTTCCGACGGTGTGTTCATTCTCAATAGACCTAATCAGGTCTATGGACCCTTCCGAAGGAGTTAAACTTATAGAGTAACTGTTGTAAACAGATAGTGGCGCGTGGGAAGATTACTACTTTTCAGTATTTTTGATTACTTGTTTGCCGGTAATTGGCAATAAATTTGATACAGTATGAATTTAACTTGCACGACTAGTTAGCTGCAAGTTCAAAGTGTGGTGACTTCGACGTTTGCGTTATCTTGCTGCAGTCTTGTTATAAACTTGCAGTCTTGTCATGCTGAACTTGCTGCAACTTTGCAGGTTTTCAAAGCAAGACTGCTGCAAATTTTCTGAAAATTAAAAATGCTATCTGGGAAAATGCTGACGTTTGGACAATTTTCTTTCGTTTGTGAATTTAGCTTTTAGCCTTGTACGTCAGAGACCCGGGAATTATGCGGGTTTTCATTATAGGTCAATCTAGAGCTAATTAATTAAAGTAAATGTTTCTCCAAACTGATACCTTCGTCCGCTGCTGGAAAATGCCCCAACATATTAACAAGAACGCGCATGAAACGATTATTGTAAGATGCAGCGACGAAATAAACGAGTTCGGTTCATAAAGAGGTTCCCGAGTCGCATTCTTTTCTCCCATTAATCTCCCAGTTATTCCTTACATAGATAGATATAGATATAACTTTCTCTAATGCATATGCGTTGAATTTAAGTATATATGAAATACATTTAACTTATAAAACGATGAAAACAGCCATTTCTACTGGTCATACTAGGAAGACCGAAAAGTCCAGCTTTGATTTTTATACGATTTAAGAAGGAAAAATGTGGGAGCAAGTCATAGGTCGCCCATATTTTATTATTTGGCTTTTCTCAATGCCAATTCGATAGAAAAAGGAAATTTCCAATAAAGAAGAAATAATATCTTTACTTGTTGTTCTTCCAGCTAAATTCATTTTGCATTGGTTCACAGAAGCTTCCATTACACGAAAATATTCATATGGAATGCTAAGAACACAAAAATCAGCGTGAAAACTAATCTATGTGTGTGTGTGACAGAAATGGCTCGAAATGTCTGCCGTATGTGCAAGTCGGAAAATTTGGGTGAGGGTAGTCCAAGGCAGGTCTTGATGCAAATGGGGCTCAGATTTCTAATTTTTTGATAATTAGCCGAGAATATTAATTGAAAACTCCTCAAAAAGACGATTTTTTTTCACGAAATGGCAAAATTGCGCACTCATCTGAACCTGATTTCACAGCCGAAATGAAAGAAATTAAGAATTTTCATTAATCAGCGAAAATTAAGAAAACTAATTATGATATCGATTTGAAACTTTCATAGCACATGTAGATAAATTTTTACACCTTTGTATAAAATTTTTGGGTCGGTCATATTTCTTAATTTTTTTCAAAAAAATTGACGGCCGGCAGTACAAAAGTTCGGAGAAAGAACCATACAGGGACGAACATTCATTAAAACCGGACTAAAAAGCTTTATTTTTTCCGGTCGACCCCACCATTTAATTTCCGAAAATCGATAGATCAGAGATTATATGACATGTCATAAGACTAGACAAGCGAGAAAGATATAGACAATCGACTTAATTATTAAACGTTATCAAATGTTAAAAACATAATTTTAAAGCATTATTTAAATTTATTCGCATATTATTAATTTGTTCTGCGGCAAGAGTACTCATATTAATGAGTTAAGAGTTCATGTACAAGGGTTTCTCCTATTTATTTACATTTGAAAGTATGTTTTCCAAAATATAGACTTCTTTTACCACCATTATCGAACATTAACGGCGCATTCTTTTCTCGGATTCTAAGGGCCAGAGGGCCAGATTTCAACGAGGTTCGTTCAACTTAGCTTACGATTTTCATGCAGTTTTTAGCTTCACCTACCAACGCACGCATCCTTATTTCGGGTTCTATGGACTCAATTTCAACTAGGTTTTGCTCTTTCAACTTGGTTCGATTGTCTTACAATTTAATTCTACCTTCCACCACCAGGGGCATTTTTATCTGAGGTTTCGTGGGCCCGATATCTGCTGAATTTTTTTCTTTCAACTCATCTCACGATTTTCTTCAGATTTTCCGGCGCATACGCAGCACGCCTGCTATACGGAGGCGCAAAAAGCGGGAATCCGTTCCGGAGATTCATTTTGAAAGAGATAAATTTTAATGTAAGTTTTTTGTTGTTAGAGATGCGTGCGTAGCAGGTCCAGTTTACGCTGCCGAAGACAGTGGAGACTCATCCCAGAGGTTCATTTTGAGAGATTCGTTATATTTTTAAAAATTTAATTTGAATAGAAGTTTTAATCCTTCATAGTTCGTTTGGAAAAATCTACGGGCGGGTCAACTTGTATATAAATGAACAATGTCCTTTTGATACCAGAAATAAACTCCAAATCGCCAACAAGCCTTTTGATTTATAAGCTGGAGGCTAGGCAGTTAGAAACCTCCATTAGCGATTGGCAATTATGGATCTCTCCATTCCTCCCACTTTCACTGAATTTCTTCCAAACATTCACACACACACACAGAAAATGTCAGCAATTTTTATTTTTTTTCAACATATGTGAAATAATTTCGATTTAAAGCTCTTCTTGATTTGGCGCCCTCTATTTAATCACTTTGCGCCTTAATTCAGGTATATAATTATCCTAGGAACCAAATGTATTGAGCCATCCCTAGAAACATTTACAGAAGCGTTTTCTTTCTTCATTATTTAGATAGAACAAAATATCTTTCTAAAGAAAACATTAACACACAAACAAACACAAAAAAAGATATTTAAAAAGTCAAAAATTTTTATTTATTGTTAAAATATGTGAGACGATTTCGGTTTAAACTTCTCTACATTTGGCGCCCTTTGGCCTCGGCGCCCGGGGCGGTCGCCCGCCTTGTCCCCCCTTAGCTACAACACTGACCCCAATGGTCTTCTCGTACCTCAAAATGGTAAAATACAAAATTTAATCAAGATTATCAGATACGCTTATACGTTTTTCAGATAAAATTTGCGAACACACAAGTTTGCTCCTATTATATGACAATAAGAGACAATATTTCCATGATGCAAAAATTTCTGAATTCGATGATACAAGACAAGAAGCAAAAAATAAAGGTTTGAGAAACAAAGTGCATGGCTGATTAGTATAGGTGTAAATTAGCGGTCGCCACTCGCCACGTGGCGATTAAAGTTGTAAAAGTGGCGATTAAAAAATCGGCCATCGATCGCCACTATAGTCGCCACTCGCCAAGTGGCGATTAAAAAATCTATTATCGATCGCCAACTGAAATACAACTTTTTTCATGAAAATATGCATCTCTACTTTGATTACATCTAATTAGCAAACTGGTTAATTTTTTTTCCTACCGGATGCAAGCAGATTTCAATGTATTTTCAATATTTCATTTTTTCGCCAAGTGCTCGCTCTTCAGTTGGATTATTTTTTTTTTACAGTTTTATTCTGCAAAATATATTCATCAGCTTTGATTCCACATGCGTTTCAAATAATTTATTCGTTTTCTTTCACTTTTAAAATGCAAGTGCACTTTAACCCTTTCGGGTTTGGAGTACTATTAATAGTACATGTCTTTTCATCGAGTATTGTTTTGTCTTAACAATTACTTTTGCTACTATCTACATATAGTATTGGTAGTATATGGCTATGCCTTTCTTATTATGATTTCATTTATGTTTGGGCATTTAGTAATAACAATAAAAGTTTGTTTAATTCTCTTTGTACCGTTGGCGATTCCTTTATTTTATAAATATATATCACTCTTTAAATTTAAAATAGCATAGGTTACTTTTCTGAACGAATCATGTGTGATAAAACGCAAAAAACATTAAAAAGTTGTAATATCTGTTAAACCCTATTGTAATATGATATTTTCCAAACGTCTCCAAAAACTCTTCCTTAACCTATTATCATATAAATATGAATTAAATAGTACACAAAATAAGTACATTCGTTAGAATTTAGAATTCAGACAAATGAGATAATCTTTAAACTTCAGTAAATCTATTCGGATAACTACGATTAGCATTATTAAAATCAAAGTAATTTTATTCTCAAAACTGAAAAAAAGAATCCGACACGAAAAGGTTAAGGACATTGCAATATCTTCAATATGTTAGATCAGTTAGATTATTTTTCTTCAAGAGATACTGTTTAATCCTGCGAAATACAGTCGCCAGCTTAGACTTCAACTGTATGTAATGTGTGTAGCATGTTAATAACACATTTATTAAATAAAATCAAAATAATGTTTTATTTGATTTTCTTTTTTTAATTGAATACACCTAGCTGTTGGAATTAGTTATTTTTCATATAAAGAAAGTCAAATGAATTTGATAGATAATGGTGTTTATGAACATATATACAAATTATCTAAAAATAAATTCTAAAAGAATTAATATGATAACAGATTTTGTGGTTTTAAAGTAATTTTCTTGAATTTCGACTGCTTCCCTATTCTTATTGTGAATAGTTGGCTGGTATAAAACTCTGATTTATAGAAAAATATGTAGGGGAGAGGGGGGCACATGTGAACAGTGCATATTTCACTCAGTTAATTTGAAATAAAAATATTCAAAAAATTACCAATAGATGGTAGTAACCTTTTTTAACTGAATTTTCAGAACAATAAGCCATTTTGATTTCTGGTAGTTCTAATTTGTTTGTTTTAGAAGGTGTGAAGTTATTGAAACTCTTCGAAGTTATTGAAGTAAAAATTCATTCAAGACATTTTTTAAAGTAGAATATAAGCATTGCATTCTATAGTGGCATTAATTAGGTAAGTCTAGGAAAAGTTTTGTTTCCTTATTTCAATCAAAAAAATATTTTTTTTATAAGTTAGGCTGAAGTTGGTAGATGGGGCACTTGTGACCAGAACATATGGGGGCAGATATGAACAGTTCACAAGTGTACTTTTTTAAGTCTGTGAATTCAAATTTTTTTTAGTTTAAATTTTAATTACCTTGTCAAACATTGAGCTATAAATTCAAAGTTTTTAGGATTGCTTCACAATTTTAATTTACTGGAAGTTAGATAACAATTAAAAGTGACTCAAAAGGAGTAGGTATATTAGTGTACAATTTTATGAATATTTTCTTGTATCTATGTTGAAACATTTATTTATTTATTCACACAACTAGAAAGAGGGCATCTAATTAGTTTTATCACAGTTTTTATTCACAAAAAATTATTTTTGTCTTATTTGTGCATGTGTTCACATGTGCCCCAGGTATGTTCACAACTACCCCTCCACCGGGGCACATGTGAACAATTTTTAGAATGATGATATAAGTTAGAAATTCTTGATAAATGCATCCAAAAGTTTCACCAAACGAACAAACAAATTATAAATATCCATATAAATCAATTTTTGGTTCAATAGCTCATAACAATTTTGAGAAATAGTCAAAAATGTAAAAATTGTTCATATGTGCCCCCCTCTCCCCTATATGTACAACGATTATAGTTTATCTAGATGTCAAGAAAGTTTGAAACATTATAGTGGCCACTAACTTTAAAAAGTGGCCACTAATGAAACTGAGTCTACCGGCCACTGGCTACTAACTGAATTTCCCAGTTTTCACCTATACTGATTAGCCTATATAACCATTATTTATGAATTGAGTAAACATGCCGAATAAATATTGAATTAATTATTTATATATTTTTAGAAAAATACTTAGCTCATGATGGGAGAAAAGAATACATGATAACGAGATATGTTTCATTTAAATCCTTGGGAATTTTTTTCAGAAGAAAATTTAACAAATAAGATTTTTTTTTACACAAAGATATATTTTTAGCACATTTCTCATATTTTTTAAAAAGTGTTATTTCAATAAAGCCTTTCCTATCACATAAGATAGTGAGGTACAAATTATCCTTTCAGATCAGATTAATTTCTTCTTTTAGGGTGAAATTACTTTATAGTGAAATAAAAAAATTTAAAGTAAATACCGAAAATGCTTTACATAAAGGGTCACTGAAATCTAATAAATATGTCCGGAGTTATTTGCTTATTATCAAAATGGCAAATGTGACAATTGTGGAAGAATTTTACAGTTTTTTATTTTATTATTAAATGCTAAAACATAAGAGATGTGATAATAGTCAATGCAACGACATATATACAGAGTTCATACTCAATTTTGACTAGAAAAATGTAAGAGATTTCCAGGAGTTGTCTTATTTGGTATGAGACAAATAATGCTTTCTTAAATTAGTGTTCCGAGAAAATCCTTTGGAGCATATTTCACAAACAAAAAGTTTTCCTGTTGCAGTATGAGTCAAGAGATGTCTTCTTAAACTACCCTTTACAGAAAATGCTTTGGAACATGTTTCACAAACAAAGGGTTTTTCACCTGTATGAGTCAAAATATGTGTTCTTAGACTACTATTCGTAGTAAATGTTTTGGAACATATTTCGCAACCAAAAGGTTCTCCTGTTGCAGTATGAGTGAAGATATGTCTTCTTAGATTACTCTTATCAGAATATCCTTTAAAACACATATCACAAACAAAGGGTTTCTCTCCAGTATGCGTCAAGAGATGGTTTCTTAGACTACCATTTTGAGAAAATCCTTTGGAACATATTTCACAAACAAAGGGTTTTTCCCCCGTATGAATGTTTCTTAGATGATTTCTTAGACCAACATTCTGAGAAAATCCTTTGGAACATATTTCACAAACAAAGGGTCTCTCTCCAGTGTGAGTCAAGAGATGGCTTCTTAGATTACTACTCTTAGAAAATGTTTTGGAACATACTTTACAAATACAAGGTTTTTCTCCTGTATCAGTGGAGGAATGTTTTCCCTTATTACCATTTTGAGGAACAAAGTGGTGTTCACTACAAGAAGATTTTTCTTCTGTAATCGATGACATTTTCTTAGTGAAAAAGCTGTGTTTCGGATGATAACAAAAGCTTCTTCGAACTATCAGTATGAAACGATTATTTCCATTTTTATCAAAGGAAATAACTTACTCAACTTCAGTAAAAAAGTTTTATCTACCTTTGAATCTAAAAACAGAAAGAAAATAAATAAACAACACATTTTTAAAAAAGGTACTAAATTTTAATTCACACTTAAATCGCAGACTTGACAATTTTCATATCCTTAAACATTACAAAAATCCTACAGTAAATTATCACATAATATAAAAAATGGTAATAGTAAAAAATGGGGAATATATTGTCCGCCTTTTTTGTCTATAAGAAGTACTGCTTACCCCCGTGCAACAGGCAAATACAAAGACCCTATTACTGTTGAATTCGTTATGTAACAAAAAGCTATTAATAAATACTTTTAAGTAGTAAGTATTTCTTAGTGTTATTTGATATAATGTTATTTCACATATAATAGTGATATTTTATTAACTATTCTCTTTAATTAAATCAGTAAAGTATGCGAATAATAAATGCATAACCCTATCTGTATATCATTGCAAACGTATAAAACGAAAAACAAAGAAAAAAATTGTTAAAAAATAACAATAAAATAAAGATAGAAAATAGACACTGATATCGATATCATTAGGGAAGGAGGAGTTCGAGGAATGATAATGCATGATATCGTATAAGGGGAGGGAGTCGAAAATTGCCAAGATGTTGATAACATTATATATATACAGTCCCATATCCTTTAAATTTACAGACAGTACATATGAATCCTATATTAGGATGACAAATTGTCGATCTTTTAAAGGTTGAAAGAACGTAAGAGTGATTTAAAACACAATAAACTCTCAACTGCATCATCAATCAACTTTCTTTAAAGGAAGTATTTAATTTACTGACTTTGTCAAAACCAAGATTCTTTCAAAACAAGACCATCTATTTGAAGCAAATATTCAGGAATTTTTAGAGATTTGTACAAGAAGTGAAGAAAAAATGGGTAATGACAAGGTTTAATTTTCAAATAAAAATAGACACTGATATCAATTTCATTTTGGGAAGGAGGATCGAGGAATGATACACTATATGGCCAAAGGTGACCGGCCATTTGCGATTTTAGACGTTTTGCTAAATATCTAGAGAAATACATGACGAATTAACCTGAAACTCCAGGTGTGTGAACAATATATTATAGGTCATGTATATCCACAAAGATTTTTTCCCGAAACTACATAGGGGACTGTCAACAAATTGAAAAAGAAAGAATATCTTTTGGGTAACCCTGTCAAAACTAATGTAGCAAAATCGTTCAAACTGTAGATTATGATTATGCGGCTAATTGTAATAATTTGTGTAAATTTTTATGAGGATAGCATGTATACTCGAAGAGAAATTCAGGTTTTCATAAAAACAGTCTCAAATTTTGCCAAGTTTATTGCTTATAATTTGAAGAGTTCTTAATATAAAAAAAAAGTCCTTTTCAAAAAATATGACAAACAACATTGTACACAATATCCTGTAATCAGAATTAAAATATGGTAAAAATTGTATGAAAAATGAGCAGGTTTACTAAATAATGTTTCACTGTGCATGCCCGAATGCAATCAAGATATAATGTACATAATGTGTTAGCTAAATATATATAGAGCAACTTTTGTAAAAATCTCAAAACACATAGCTTGAAAATTCTTAAAGTTATCGTTAATAGAATAAGCTCAAAATCCGTTGAACCCAAAATGAAGCAAAAAGATGAGGGACTGTGTCCATATATCCATTGATTAGTGCCAATACAGCATACACAATATTGCACGCACTAATGTATTAGGATACAACCTCTCATCTTTTTGCTTCCTTTTGGGAATAACAAATTTTGAGCTTATCCTATCAATGATAATTTCCAGACTTTTCAAACTATGTTTTTGAGACTTTCATGAAAGTTGCTCTATACATTTAGTTAACACATTATGCAAATTATACTTTGATTACATTCGAGCATGTACAGAGAATCATTATTTAGTAAACGTGCTCATTTTTCATACAATTTTTATTACTTTTTAATTCTTATTGAAGATTATTGTGTACAATGTTGTTTGTCATATTTTCTGAAAGGAAATTTTTTTTTATATTAAGAACTCTACAAATTATAAGCAAAAAACTTGACAAAATTTGGGACTCTTTTTATAAAAACTTTAATTTCTCAACGAGTATGTATACTATCCTCATAAAAAATGAACACAGTTTATTACAATAAGGCACTTAATCATAATCTACAGTTTGATCGCTTTTGCTACATTAGTTTTGACAGGGTTATCTAAAAGATATTTTTTCTTTTTCAATTTGTTGACGGTCCCCTATGGGGTTTCGAGAAAAAATCCTCATGGAAATGTATGACCTGTACTATTCTGTTTACACTGCTGGAGTTTCAGGATAATTTCTCATGTAGTTTTCTAGATATTTAACAAAACGTCTAAAATCGCAAGTGGCTGGTCACCTTTGGCCATATAGTGTATATCAATATCATTTGGGGGGGGGGGGGGTCAAGGAATGATATCGTATTAGGGAAGGGAGTCTAAAATTGCTAAAAAATTTATAACATTATATATGTACAGTCCCATATCCTTTAAACTTACGGACAGTACAGATGTTTCCTATATTAAGATGACAAAGCATCGCCTCTTTGTAAAGTTGAAAGAACATACAAGTGATTTGAAATACAATAAACTCTCAACTGCATCATCAAGAACTTTCTTTAAAGGAAGTATTCAGTTTAGTGAATTTGACAATGCCAAGGTTCTTTCAAAACAAGACTATTCATTTAAAGCTTTTGCTTAATTATTCGGGATTTTCTAGAGATTTGTTTAAGTCAAGAAATCTCTAATGATAAGTTTTCATTTTCAATTTCAGATACAGTAAAAGCTCCGTTATCCGGCATTCAAGTAACCGGAAAGCTCAACTAACCAGAAAAATTCAGAGATCTCTTTTATTTTTCTCTTCCCACAAAAAGTTGCAAAATTTTTACTGCTGAGGAATTATCTATCTCAAACTATTTTCTTTATCGCTTTACTTACTCAAGAATAAAAAATCATTATTTTTAAAGAAATATTTAAGAAAAATCTTTATACTATATTATATTTTTAAAATGATATTTACTCAAGAATATTTTATAACTGAATGTGTTTGGATCATCTACACTTAACTGGAAATAAAAAAATTAAAAAAAAAACACTCCAGGATAAGTTTCTTTCTTTTGTTTTATTGCTGGAAGTTCCCAGTTTAAACTTTATCTAGAAAGAAAAGAATGAAGCAATACTTTTTTCGTTTCCTTACTTATTATTAAACAAAATAATTGCTATCTCTGATGCTAATTATCCAACTGCATTCAAATTTTCAGCGATTTCAAATAGTAATAAATTCGGCCATTTACAAAATTCCTATTAAAATACAATACAGAAAATTAGACCCCCCCCCCCCTTCCTCCAAAAAAGTCCACTATCTAAACAACTCCAAGAAAAAAATTAAATGCTTCCGACTGTACAGTTTTTGTCGTGATCAGGTAAGTTGGTTATTTTCAGCTTGCATCGGATAATGTTCTTGGCTATGCAGAAAGAAAAATTTATCATGGTGGGGTTGCTGCACCTGTTCTTGGCCTGCATAGGGCAGGTACAATTGAGGCAACACAAGTGAATCACACAGAGCTTAATTTTGGAATCATCCATGTTTTTCTTTAAAGGAGAAAAAAAGGGCAACGTAAAATAAAATTACAGGGTGCATAGTTAATGTTTTAGGAAAAGGGCAAGATGCATTTTTCACTTATAAAAAGAGCCTTTGAAAACGTCTTGGTTAATTGACTTTATTAGTTTTGTTATTTCCCATGTTGAAAGTTATTTTATTAGCATATGAAGAAAGAGCAGCATCTATTATTTATCTTAGTCGTAAATTAAAAGCTTTCTCTAATTATAATTATTGTGATAAAAGATGAATTAATAGATTAAGAAATTATTTCCTAACAAAAATATTATTTACTTTTATTTTTATTCAGCAAAAATAACTTTATCAAATGCAAATTTAATAATAATAAAAGAGTTATTGGATATACTTTCCAATGATAGGAAAATAGGACAAAAAATCATTTTCCTGTTTCACTGTTACATTGATGAATGCCCCCCCCCCCTCTTTCTGCTTTCATGCCAGATTTTGTAGTGCTCAACTATCCGGACTTTTCAAGTATCCGGCAACAGTGCTTCCCAAACATGTCGGTTAGTTGAGCTTTTACTGTATTTGGATCATTATTTTGAAAGGACTTTATCTTTTGGAAAATATTTTCAGTAATGTTGTTTTAATTTAGTATAGGGTAAGAGATTATATAAGATTGAGTTTATTTTAAATGTTTTTGTCAAATTTCTGTTACTTCTTGATCCCTTTCAGTTTGAATATAACATCGGTAATGTAACATGTAAATAACTTTTGCCATTTTGCATTTAAGAAAATTAACTCCTGAAGATAGTTTTAAAGGTAAATTAAAACATCAAGAGTAATTTTTATTTTTTTTACTTTAATTTTAAGGTCTTTGTTTAAAATCTCGGAATGAAGAGTGCGTTGAATAGCAACTTATTGTTTTGTTTTCACATACATATGTATGCATGCAATATACCTGAAATCAGGTTACAGTTGAATAATTTTGAATGCATTATTACATTCTAATGACTGTTTAAAAAATGTAAACAAAGCAATTATTAGAAGTCCACAAAATTCTAAAATACTCCTGGTCCCAAGCTGTGTGGATTTGAGGAAATCTACTGTATTAAAGGTAACATTTACAGGCTGTTTTTAATTTTCTTTCTGTTTGCATATCAGGTTGCATTTCAGCAATCATAAGCATCAACAAATATTTCATCTAGTTTTGATTGAGCTACATCAGATAGTTGGAATGCAAATAACATTACATATATCAAGAACCATTTTAAAATTACTATTTACATTAAATTACATTTTAAGATTACCATTTTAAAAATGATGTGCTTTATTTAATGCAGTGAAACCTTGATAACTTGACACCACACTGGAATAAATGAACTTGTTTAAGTTAATCTATTCCCTTAGTAAAACTAAGAAAGAAAGAAAGGAAAAGAAAACTAGCTTTATTAGTTTAAAATGTATAAAATGATGTAAAAATGCACCATCATTAGGAATGTAATAAGTTACTGATAACTGATTAGATAGACAAAACAAAAGTACAACTTACAAGTACTTTTTCAAAAAGGGAATATCCATCATTTTACAATTCAGCAAGGAGGATATTTGCAAAATCTTCCAGTTTTACATATAAAAATAACATTAGTGTAGGCAACCAGAAGTTTAATGTTAAGTTATTAAAATATCCTATTTATTGGGGTGTATAAAATTGTTAAAATTTCTTCTAATTGGGATGACAGGCGATTCATACATTTAAATTAATGCTGGCATAGCACACTAAACATTTAAATCTATGTCACATTTGGAAGCTGAATTTGAAAATGAGAAAAACATGAGTAATCTTGATATATATTTTTTTAAATGCAAAAAGATATTTTCAAAATAAAAAAAAATATATCTTATCATTTTTCAGTTATTGAGATAAGTACATGCACCAGGAAACTCTATCAATTTCTTAAAATACTAACACAGTTATTATAATCTAATTAAAATGTATAACAAATTTCAATATCTTAATCTTTTCACAGCTCCCTTCAAATCTGAGATATTGAAGTTTGGCTGTATTAGAACATTCAGACTAATTAATAAAAATATACACTCACCCAGCTTCTTATCTTTTTTTCCCTTTTTGTATATGAAATGCCAACAAAATGGTTACCATTTTGAAATTGAAAGATTATTTTAAACAGTATCATAGTTTGAGGTGGTTCAGCGCCATCTATCGGTGATATTTGGAACAGATGGAAGCACACTCAAGGAATTTTTGTCCTTATATCCATTGCAAATATAAAACCTCAATAGTTATCACCCTCGTGACACTTAAAAGATCATTACTGAACTGATTTTCAGTTGAACAGTTTTTTTTTTTTCATTTTTTCAATAAGGGAGTAATAGTTTAAAGCATTTTTGCCTCATGACAGCAGTTTTTTTTCTTTTCCCATGCCGACACATCTTGAAATTGGGCTCCAACATTATTTTTTGATAGTATTTTCTGTCCTTACCAAAAAATGGAAAAACTGATTACGAAGTTTCTGAATAAGAACTTTTGCCAATTGGATGAGTTTTTGAAGCAAAAATTAATTCAGGAATGTGTCAAAAAAAAACTCCTTCATATTTGAGAAGCTAACTTCGGGAGACTAATCATCCCCTTAAATTAGATAAATGGGTTTTTTAATGCAGAATTGTCCAATTTGCTTCAAATTTGGTATACCAGTTTATTCTGATAAGGTATTTCCCTGATTAGATTTGGAGGTTCATTCATTAAGTAAAAAGAGGAGAATGGGGAAAGCTAATCGACTCTTAATTTAGCTAAATGGGTATTTTCGTTGATTTTTTTTTTTTTTTTTCGAGGGTATTCTCTTTGAAATAAGAGTATAATGTACAATTGGTGTGATTAGCCTCTGTGCTCAATACCATCAGTTTAATTGGGCATTTTTCTTTTTATCATATATTATTCTATACAATTTCCCAAAAAATTTCGTTTGATTAATTTATAAAATAGTAGAACAAGTTTAAAATCTTGTGGTTTCCTTTTTGTTTTTCAATTAAAATTGGCTTTAAAATTAGAACTAAGAAGATTTTTCTTTTGTTTGATATTTTATATTATGAAAATAAACAATTAGAATGTCCTCTGAAGGAGTTAAAGGCTAATTTTATAAGATCGGCGAGGTTAAAAAGATTTTGGCTAACATAAAAGTTGCCTAATTTCCCTCAACTGTTCTATTTATTGATTCAATGAAAATAAATGAATGCAAATTGAAAAAGCGAAACCGAATCAGTATAATCAAATTTTTATAGAATCATACGTCAAAGAATTTTGGTGTGCAGTAGAATTTCATGGAGGAGATCTTTCTTACGGAGGTAGCAAAAATATAAATAAAATTTTGACAGACTAAACATTTAAATAAATTGAACATAAAAAATCATCACAAACATTAATAACGTCGTAAAAGTAGATCATAATAATTGCACAGTTTTTTAATTTGTCATGTTGTCGGATAGGTGATAAATAAACTAACCTTAGAAAACTTTTTGATGTTGTTGTTGTTTTGAACAGCTGAAGGGGAGCAGCTTTCTATTTCTGTATAGCTGTCTTAATCCACATTACTAGACAAAATCCTATCAAATTCGGCACTACACCGACAGAAAAACCACTAACCAGATTTCACACCTATACAGCTCCTTCAACCTAACTAGGACAGTAATTATATATCTCATTCAATAGCCGAGATAACAAAGCCAGATGAACTCTTTTGATAAAAAGTATCAAATACACAAAATAAGGTATTTTTAAGAGACGCCAAATGATTGATACAATTTGAATGATTCGTATTCGATGCAATGAATCATTCAAAGATTCGGGTAGGCATTCGGATGTCCGCTATGCAGGATCGCTTTGCTCTAGCTGCTGTTTCCTTATAGCGTCCCCAGTAAGCTGTTTAATTCGAGGTTTATTATTAATTCAAAGATCTTAGCTTTGCATAAATAAATACTAGCCTTAAGATTAGCAACATCATTTCAGAATAATCGAGCCTTTAATGGAATCATATTAATCTATCAAATCATCGAATGTTGGTTGTTTTCAATGAATATACTTGTCTTGGTATTTTATGTTTCTAGTTTTTATGTTATCTAACCGAAATAGCACGTTAGTATAGAAAATAAATAATATTTTTATGTTATTACGTATATTGTATCGGATTACATTGTTATTCAATATGTAATCTAACAGATTACATATGTCAACAAATTTTTTTCAACGAACAAAAAAGAAGTCATTTTAAAAATAATAACGTTTGTTTTTTACTGTGATTATACATCCTGCAACTAAACGTGTTGCAGTTAAAAAAGGTTTTTAATTATAACTGTAACAGAAAAAAGTATTGAAGTATTTGTAAAAGTATTCATACAGCTTTCAAGTGTGCTGTGCTGAAAACGAATGCTTGAAAAATGCTAAAAATATATAGAAGACTCATTCATTGAGGCATTGGGAGAGGGGGATGGGGGAATCTCACTCTACTTACCATGAACAAAAGGATATTCAGGCTATTCTGTTATAAAGTTATATATCTATATGTTATATATAATAATCTGTTATAAAGATTATTCTGTTACTTTCATTCCGTCAATATTTAATATAATTGAATAACCCTTTTGTTATTTTACGGCCATCCATCTGTATTTAATGTGCTGTGTATCTGTTTTTAAATTGAAATTTTTATAGGAAAAGGGTTATTCTCTGCAATAGTGCAAAGAGTGCTTCCCAGCCATATAAATGCTCTTAATTTTATTACATTTTTATTTATTTTTATTTTTATTAGAAGATCTAAACATAGTTTATTAGGGGCAGAAAATAAAATTTAAAAATAAATAAATTTAGTATTTAAAAATATAATATATATCATGCAAACATCACTCCCTCACCTTTCCCCCACCTGTACTACCATATTTTATTGCCTATTTCTTTCCATCCAGAAATAAAAATAATTAAAAATACCCTAAGCAAAATAAAGTTCTTATTTGATACATTACAAAAAATAATAAAAATATTAATTTTTACGGCTTAGATGCCGTATGTTCCCTCCGCCGTTGTTGTTTTGAAATGTTTGGCGAAGTTTTGTTGGCGTGTTGGCGTGTTGACGGTGGTTATGGATATGGCAACCTCGATATGTTGAATGTCTTGTGACGTGTCGTTCTGGCAACCAAGATGTTGGAATATTGTGAATGTATTTTGATATCGTATTGTATAGTTCTGCCTTTTTATTTTTATGTGAAATTTATTGAATGTATTTGATTAACTATGTTTTCTGTAGTCCGTTTAAACGCTGTTGTTGAAATAATTAGGAAATATGAGGAAATTTTGACAAGAAAAGAAGGTTTGTTTATAGTTTGTGAATACGTATTGATAAGCCTATTTAGGAAAATGTCGGCGATAATATTTCGAGCTGGAATCTTTCAAGAAAGCAGATGTTTGTTAAGGTATGTTGATAATTTTATGTATTTTACTGCTTTTGAGTTTTTTACATTTTGTGATTGCTAGAAAGCGAGAATTGCTGAATTATGAGAATTCTATATAGCGAGAAATGCTGAATTCGGCGATGTTTTTTTTCGGAAAATGTGCGCGAAGCGCACATACAACGATTGCTGGTTGCCATTTTAGCGAATTTTGTTTTTATGTGTATTTTTGCTTTAAAAGTTTTTTATATTTTGAGATTGCTAGAAAGCGAAAACTGCTGAATTTTGAGAATGCTATATCCGAGAAATGCTGAATTCGGCGATGTTTTTTTTCGGAAAATGTGCGCGAAGCGGACATACAACGATTACTGGTTGCCATTTTAGCGAATTTTGTTTTTTATGTGTATTTTTGCTTTAAAAGTTTTTATATTATGAGATTGCTAGAAAGTGAAAAATGCTGAATTTTGAAAATGCTACACCTCGAGAAGTGTTGAATGCAGTGATGTTTTTTTTTTCGGAAAATGTGCGCGAAGCGCACATACAAGGATTACTGGTTGCCATTTTAGCGAATTTTGTTTGTTATTTACATTTTATTTTCGTTAAGCCGAACATGCGTATAAACCGGTGCTTGGCGACATTTACTACTTGGCGGAAAAAGGGTTTTCACGCCAAGAAAATTCCAAGATGGCGGCCGGGGGGAACTTATGACATCTGTTCCATTTTTACTATTATTATATAGTCTACACAATCAATTATATGTTTCCCCATGTTAGACCATAATTCCCTCACACATTGCTATTATCTCAAATATCTACCACTAATGAGCAGTAGCAGTCTAGCATCCTTCACAGAGAAGAAGCTATTTTAAGCACTTGTCAGTCCAGCAACATAAATTGGTGGTGTAAGATTTTGTTAATTTTACAGAATTTTTTTTTAGTCGGTATATCCGGAAGCGTTTTTATTAGCAGTCATTCCCTCACACAGAATATTCATTTTTTTGTAAATATCAAAAATTTTAATTTTATCATACATTATATATTAAGTGTTTCTCTTAAAGGAAATAGTTGGGATTTCTTCATAATTTTGCATTTTTCCCCTACAACTAGTAAAAATGTCTTATTTCATCATTCCCTCACTTGTCATTCCCTCACATTTTTTATTTTATTTTTTCCACAAATTTTTATTTTATCTTTTTTGTTAAGTCAAATTTTTAAAACAATTTCTGTTGCTATTAAAATCTTCAATAATTGTCCGATTTCTTACCATTTATCTAATTTTTATAAAAATTTACATATGCATCATTCAAGTCAGACTGCTGGCCAAATTTGCAAGTATTGTAGAGAACAACCCAAAAACTAAAAACCAGAATTGTAGAAATGTGTATTCTACCTTATTCACCTGAACAAATATTTATCGAAGGGATCAAAATGGGTAAGATGGAGGCTCCTTTGAAGAATTCCATTTACAAGCTTTTATAATTTTTTGTGAAATTTAATTTCATAAGAGCAAATTCTATCCCCCCCCCCTCCGTTTTTTTCTGTCAGACTTTGAAATGAAAGATGGAAGGGGGAAGGTTTCTTAACATTCAATTCCTAACCATTTAAATATAAACTTTTTTTTTTTTTAAACATTGGATTGTTTCAAAGACTATAGGCTGTCTTAAATGTTTCTTGAATAATTTCTGAAAATTCTACTCTATACGTAACAACTCGGTAATTGTACGTCAAATGTGACCAATGAGGTGCGTTTGTACTCTAACTTGTTTTATAACTATTCAGATCTCGGTCTCATAGCTGTTGCACTCTTATGCAAAAAGGCATGAATACAAAATTTATTACGATTCTATTGATTAAATCCAGTCATACGGAATTAATAGAACCCTCTTTTAAATAGGACGTCATCACCCTGGCAACCTCATGACCTATCATATGGGATATCATTGAATTAATTATGTAGGATATGATGGAATAGAATGAAGAAAACATTTATTAATATCTTTTCAAGTTTTGATTCAATGTTCATAAAATTTTAAATGATTTGACATAATTCAACAATGGTTATATTATATATATATCAAATTTCAAACTGTTTGGTTTTGTCAATTTTATTCTGTTATATGCAGATGATGACTATAGGTGCTACCTATTTATATAATTACGAACACACCTAAAAAGACACCGCTGAATATGGATTACATTTCTAAATATTAAATGTTGCAGTTCAGAGGTTATCTAATCTCATTTTTATACTGAATTTGTTTTATTTAATTTCTTTTTTAATGATAAACAACATTTATCGAATACAGTATGGAACCATTTATCCTGAAACCAGTTATTCAGAATGATATTTCCATTTGACTTATTTCACAAAAATGAGCCATACAGTCCCAGTTTGATATGTATATTGCTGTAAAAATTACAACGTACATGATATAAGTTGATTACAACAGCTAAGTTTGAAATGGAAGCATATTTGGTTATACATTTCGACTTTTATGCATAGAAAAATGGGAGTGTTTGGTTTTAAAGGTATTTCTATAAATTACCCTCTTTTAAACTTTGATTAATGTCTGATCTTGTTAATGAACCTAATTCTTTCTGAACAGTCTAATAATTAATTTGAGATCAAAACACTGTCATAGCCATATCTATTCTACAAATCTGACCAAACAAATGTTGGTTTAATCTCAACCAGTTATCCGTAATATGTGTATGTCCCCAATGATTCCAGATAAATGGTTCTGTACTGTAATTACATTAAATACAAAATTCATCATCCATAAAAAGATATTTCACTTTATTTAACAATAAACATGATTTCATTTCTTTCACATCAGTATTACTGATTTCATGTGGCTTTGAGAGACTCAACTCTCGCTTATTGTTATGAAAAATATGATTATATTCACTGATGCTTCAAAATTGTTTATTTTTTCAGAAAATTTTGGTACTTGCATACTATACGGTGCAGGTCAAATTCACTACACCAATAATGGCATAAAAAATATTAGTTCCAGTAACCCTTATTATTACACTAGACGCCTTAAAATCCACACATCATTGCAGATGTAAACAATGAACATTCAGTTCAAATACAGGGTCAAAATTAGACTTTTTTATTTTTATATCAATTTTGTATGTATTTTAATGAGTAAGTCTAATATGACTGAACTCTTGCTTTTACATGAAGCAAGTATAAATTTATTTCTAAAAAAAATGAAGCCATTGCTGATAGCATGGGTAATCACAATCTTTTATTAAATATAATAAAGTCTTTTTAGTTAAGTCTGACTAAACCTGAAATAAAACTTTCTTACTTTATGATTTTGATGTGAATTAGTAGAGTACCCTGACGAGGCTAGTTTTATTCAATAGTTCAAAAAATATGTATCTCATCTTTTTGTGCATATTTAATTATGCACTATTAATTATTTACATGATTCTTTACTTTTAATATTTTAATCATTTTTTAAGTTTTATTAATTTTAATTATTTTACTTTATTGTAAGCAATCATGATTTCAAGTGCAATATTACATTCCAATTATTGTTTGAAAAATTTAAAAAAAAACAGTGACCAGAAATCCACAAAATTCTACAATCCGCACAACTCTTGGCCCCACGCTGTGCAGATTTGAGGGAATCTACTATATTTATATTACAGTTGACTCCCTCTAATCTGTACATCATCGCAGATGTAAACAATGAAATTTTCAGCCCAGATGAAGGGACAGAATTACAGAATTATTTATTGTTATATCAATTCTGCATATTTTTTACTAAAGTAATTCTTGTAAATATGACTGAACTCATGTTTTTTCATGAACAAAGTATAAATTTATTTCTGGAAAAGTAATCAAGATATTGTGGATATCACTAGTCATCGCAATCTTTTTACCAAATATTTTATGTAGTATTAATCAAGCTTTTCTGGTTGTTAAGTCTGGCTAACCTGAAATAAAATTTCTTTATTTTACGATTTTGATACGAATTGGTACGGTACCTTTATGATAGAAGTTTTATTGAATAATTCAAGATAAAAGTGTCTCATCTTTATTATGCACATTTAATTATACATTTTTAACAGGGTTAAAAATCAGGAAATTCAAGTAAGGATCAAATGATGCCTACAGTTTTTTTCTTCTATGTGCCAAACTTCATTTCATGGTTGCAGTTTTATGTTATATCATATTTACTCATTTCTTTTTACAAACATGTTAACAATATATTATTTGTATTTTTATGTGTTAAGGCATGGGGGTGTGCTGTACATATTAAACACTTTATCTCTGCATTAATCACTAAAACAAGATAACAATTGGCTTTCTCTAAAAGAGTGAAACTTTAGATTCTAGAAAAATGTTTAGCTTATTGGTTTTGTAAAGATAATATTGCATATAAAACAGATTATCAAGCAATTATGTCTATTAAAAGAAAATTTGAAATTTTAGATACAAAAAGGGATAAGCCTAGTTTTTAAAAATTCCTGCAGCTTAACGTATACATCAGAAAAAAAAATAGCAAATAAAAGAATCTTTGGATAAAAATTATGGTGTGGCATTTAAAAGTAATCACAAATCGTGCATGAATGTATTTTTTTTAAGGAGGGGGCTTAGGGATAGCACTAAAATTTTAAAACATTCTTCCTACAGTATCTTATTTTAGCGAAAATATGTGCTCTTGAATTGACTGTGGTTTTGGTGGGGGGCAGGGGGGGGGGGTATGCTAAGATATGAACAACAATGGTAAATGTTTGTTACAAAACAAATTTGTAAACAAATGATACAAAACTACGCATCAAATTTAACAACTAGGCATAATTTTATGGTCATGACATTCAATAATTTAGTAGCATATGGCTAAGGACCACTAATTTCTACCATTAATTATTTATTCGACCTTTACTTTTATTAATTTCATCATTTTTAAAATTATCTTAATTTTTATTATTTTAGTTCATTACTTTACTTAATTATTTTAATATTTTACTACATTGTAAGCATTCATTATAATTTTTATTGCTTTATTACATTTTAATTATTGTTTAAAAAAGTAAACAAAGCAATGAACAGAAATCTGCAAAACTCTAAAATCTACACAACCTCTGGTCCCAAGCTGTGCGGATTTGAGGGAGACTACTGTATACTAATTCTGGAGGATAATAATAAACTGTAAAAAATTAAAATTCCATCATTCATATTGTTTTATTGCTAAATGCTGTCAATGATGCTGTACATTTGTATTTAATAAATGTACAGTAAATGACTGTTTTTATTACTTTAGTTTGCTTTTGTATTATTTATCATTTTTAATCATATTTTGTATTTATTAAAGGTACATTAAATTATCATTTTGAACAAAATTGGCAATAGACAGTTATTTTTGGCGATCTATCAACCTGGCTTGGATAATACGTAAGTACAAAATTTCTTATTATATGAGGTGAGTAGGGCGTTCCTCAACCCTCCGTTATATCGTAATTTCATTATTGTAACTACAATTTTCAATCTATTAAATCTTGTTTAAAAACAATTAAAATATTTATTTTGTAGTAATGATTACTGTATTACTGGGGGGGGGGGGGTGGCCTGAGCCAAAGCACCGCGACCAGGGGTCTATTGTGCTATCCCCCAAAAGTGAAAGAAGAAAAACATCCTCACTTAGTCCTTAAATAGACCAGTAGCTGACATAAAATTCAGCAGGCATTTGATAGGAATATCCTGAATTTCCCATGGCTCAATCAGATGTCGACCCATGTGTTCGAAACGGTGAGCAGCATATGCCTCACAGTTACAGAGCACATGTAAGGCAGCCTCCTCTTCATACTTACAACCCCTACAAAGAGGGTCATTAACCACCTTCATGGTACTAAGGTGTCCATTAAGTCTACAGTGTCTTGTTAACAGTTCCACCATATTTCTTAGACTATTCCTCCTGAGCCCAATGAGTTCTTTTGCTAGGGCATCCGCTATTGAGCTCTTTCGCTTGTCTCTGTCCTCTTGAGTCAAGCCATTCTTGATACTGCTGCTCTCTTAAAATTCTAAAAACAGTAGTTCTAATGCATTCTTTGGAAATGCCAATAGCTGGTTCAGGTCCAACAAATGGAGTAACCGACCCTTTCCTTGCTAGACTATCAGCAAGCTCATTACCCTGGATGCCAGTATGACCAGGTACCCAATGTATAGCAACATCATTACCATTACTGGCAAGCCTGTTCAAAGAGCAGTAACACTCCCAAACAATCCTAGAAGTAATTGTACGTTTCTGTAAGGCAAGTAATGTTGCCTGACTGTCAGAGTAGATATTGACAGACAGGCCACTATACCCCCTCTCAATGCAAATGTAACAACACATGAGTATTGCATAGACCTCTGCCTGAAAGACAGTGGCGTATCTACCCAGTGGGTAAAAGAAGGATGTACCATCAGCTGGGCAGCACACCCCAGCTCCCGTACCAGTATTCATCTTGGAACCATCAGTAAACCAGATCATACCGGTCTTAAGCTCCGTTACAGAAAGAGTCTCCCATTCAGCTCTAGAGTGAAGACTAACTCTGAACGACTTATCAAATACATGCTTTAAAGGCATGCCGTCACCCTTCATGATAAATACTGGATGCTTACTGATTTTACAGTTAAGCCTACCCCAAGTAAGATACCCCGAGTAACTCTGCCACTGCCCATGTAAAATGAGTCTATAAGAGCAGAGCAATGCTTCTGCCTCAATAATCATATGCAGTGGGTACATACCCAACAGCAGCTCCATAGCAGATGTAGGAGTTGTCCTAAGTACACCTGTCATGGACAAGCAGATCATCCTCTGCAGTTTTGCTAATTCTGACTTGGCAATGTCAGTCATTGTTCTTGACCACCAAGCTATACTGCCATAATTGATCATAGGGCAGATCACCATATTGTATATCCACCAGATCACTTTTGGGCTGAGACCCCATGTTTTGCCAATAGCATTTCTGCATGACCAGAAAATCTTTTTGGCCTTATTGATGCAGTAATCCATGTGCCTCTTCCAACACAATCTCTCATCGAAATAGACACCCAGATACTTCACATCCTTTGAGCAACTCAAAGTGCGCCCATAAAACACAATCTCATTGAATTTGATTGACTTTTTCCTAGTGAAAGCAACAAGACTCGTCTTTTCTGGGTTAACAGAAAGACCAACATCCCTGCACCACGTTCTACCTTCTTAAGGATATTATTGAGGATGTCTGAAAGAATATTTTCAAACTTGCCTCTAATGATGATGACAATATCATCAGCATACCCAATACAGTATGCACCATGCAGATGAATCTCAACAAGGAGTCCATCCACCAACAAACACCAAAGTACAGGAGAAAGTACCCTGCCCTGTGGGCAGCCCTTCTTTACCTTAACAAGAATTGCATCCCCCAACAACTCAGTATGGATAGACCTATCCCTGAGCAGACAGTTGATCCAATTCAAAGTTACTTCATCCGCACCCCTATTGGCCAATGCCCTAAGGATGGCATCCGTAGATACCTTATCAAAGGCACCCTCAATATCAAGAAAGACTGCCAAAGCAGTTTCATTTGCCTTAAAACTTTTCTCAAGAACAAAGGAAAGATTATAAAGAGCAGTGTCAGTTGACCTGCCAATCTGATAGGCATGCTGGGAGCTCGAGAGTGGATTTACACTCAAGATCTGTTCCCTGATGTGCCTATCCATTAACTTTTCCAATGTCTTAAGCATGAATGATGTTAAGCTAATTGGCCGGAAAGATTTTGCTTCAAAATATGTGTCTTTCCCAGGTTTAGGGATAAAGACCACCTTGGTATGTATCCAAAAGCGAGACATGCCCTGTATATCTGACTAAGTACTGGGACTAAAATCGTTTTCCCCTTTTGTAACAAAACAGGTACGATTCCCTCCATACCCGGAGTCTTGTAAGGGTCAAATGAATTGATAGCCCACAAGATCCTGTCGTGAGTGATGATATCACCAGCAAGATTCCAGCACTCCCTACTGCTACTAAAAGTAGCAGGTGTGCTTGGAGCTACATCTGGGTCACCACTGGTGGAATCAGGAAAATGAATCCTCATCATTTCTGAGAGAATCTCCTTTCCTGTTTCAGCATAATGCCCATTTGCCAATTTAATGGCATTCAGACAGGAACTACTATCTCTAGCCATAATTCTCATAAGTTTAGCACTAGTAGAGACATCATTAATACCATCACAGAAGTTTTTCCAAGAGTCATACTTGGACTTCCTGATGGCCTTATTGTATGTGGTGAGTGCAGACTTATATTGCTGCCAGTCACTACCCTTCTTGGCTTTATTAAAAGCCCTGCGGGTAATTTTCCTGAGTTTGCTAAGCTCAGAAGACCACCAAGGCACAGGCCTTGGGGAGCTAGCAACAGGAGGTTCACAATTGTTATAATAGGATTGGAGAATGGCCTGTTGCACTGAGTCAACAGCCAACTCCACATCCGAATAATTATTATAACTTAACTTACCCTTTAAAGACAGGATCCTTTCTTCAAGTTCCCTGCAGTAAGAATGCCAGTTTGTTTTCCTGGCATTCCTCTTCATCATTGCTGGTCCAGTTGTCCCTGCAATGTTGAACATGATTAGTCGGTGATCTGATAATGAAACAACATCTGACACCCTCCAATCTCTAATGATGTCATAGCAGTTTCTACTGCAAAAAGTGACATCAAAAACCTCCCTCCTATTTTTAGTAATAAAGGTTGGCTCATTCCCCCTATTAAGAATATACAGATTATAAACCAAAATATATTCTAAGAGGTCATCTCCTCGTTTGTTGCAGTCTGTGCTACCCCAAACAGTATGATGTGCATTTGCATCACACCCGAACACTAACTTGTGCCCCATCCGAGAACAGTAACCCATGAGAGCTTTTGCCTCATCAGAAAGAGGGTCCTGTTTCTCAAATGGAAGATAAGAAGACGAGATAATTATCTTATCAGGCCCATTCTCACCCTGAAAATCCACCTTGACGGCAACACAGTCACCACTCAGGTAGTTGACCATATTAATTGCATTTAGCCTTGGGCTGACATAAATGCAAGCTCTCGGCCTGGAACAGGTTCTATCATAGTAGAGCCTGTTCTTTCTACATCCTAGACCAAGAATGTTGCCATTCACAGTCCAGGGCTCCTGAATAAGAGCAATATCAACCTTCCTTTCAGAGATCATCTTTCCTAAAGTGGCAGATGAACCCTTACTGTGATGGAGGTTGATCTGAGCTACCTTTAAATGGGTCATCTGGTTTATTTATGACAACACCCCCTTTAGAGGTAACCATATCCTCCGAGTCCTCAGCCAACAGTTGTTCCACTTCATCCAAAAACATGGAGGGGGAATTATGTTGGACAGAAATATTTTCAAGTTTAGCATTAATTTCTTTAATACTACTTGTTTCACTTACCTGAGAGAAAGTTTCTGTAGCCAGAGCTTCAGCCTCCTTCTCTCTCATCTTTTTAGCATTTGGATCATTCAAAATTTTGAATGATCCCTTGTCAAGGCCGGTATACACCTTGTAATCAGCTCTTTTTATAGCTTCAGAGGCAACAACATCAACCTCAAAGATCCAACGGATGGACTGGGGTTCTGCAACATGGTTCAGAACACGCCAGTCACCACCCAGCTAACACACGATTTCTGGCCGCAAGGCGGTTTCGTCGCGGCCAACGTCAGTTAAGGCCATTTGTAACCAAACTATACTGTACCGTAAGTAACGCGCCGCTAATTACGGCAGCTACCGCGGAAAAGATTACGGATCGGTGGCGAGGAAACTGTTGCGTTTATTTTGCCCGCAAATCAATGAGGGAAAGTAGAGGGCTAATATTACCTAACTCGCATATTTATTTAAACAGAAGAAATGTATTTTTTTCATCATTTTTTTAAGTAAACTTAATTATTTTAAATGTGGCTTTCATTAAAAAATATAGATACGTTATGAGATTTATATTTAAAGCAGTAAAATAGATTAGTTATTTTTGCTTAGTTTTAAAATATTTAAGGAATATATATTGATAAATATGTAACAAACATTTACTTTTACAAAATGTAAAATAATATTTCCAAACTATGCTTCGATATCTTTGCATGCATATATTTTTTATAGTCACACTGAAAACAATGAATGCATCATTTTTTTCTATTTGATTATTTTTTTATTGATTTTAATAGCCGAACTAAACAGATAAAAAATCCATAGGGAATACATTTGAATTGGAACAATACAAAATAATTAATTATAGTAAGACGCATTTATTGGGAATGTATATTATACTAAACATCTACTAGAGATTTAATGATAAATGTGATTTTTTTTTTTTTTCAAGTTCCATGAAAAAATATTTTTCTTAAAAAAAAAGTCACTTTGATTGTTCAAACAACAACTTATTGTTGAACATGTGTTGAGCATGACAGAGAAAAGGAAAGAGAAAAAAAAAGGGGGGGGGGGTGATTAAGCTGCTTCTAAGGCATAGATTTTTAATACTATCTGAAATATATTTTCATGTAAAATAAAATATTATAAGATTTAAAGTTCTGAATTCAGTGTAAAGCAAAAAATAAATAAACATGCTTTTATTAAATTCCTAACAATTTACATATATTTATTTGTTTTATTATTATTATTATTTTACTAATAAAAAATACATATAAAGTCATATACCTGGCATTAGCAAAGCAAAAACCTGGATTTGTTTGAAAACACTAGTACGTTGCACGATTTATATTTTATATTTTTATATATATAAATTCCCTAAATAAAAGATTTTATATGGAAAAAACCATAAATACACTTAATGTTCTTGCTTTTAAAATATGCATTAATATTTAAAATAAATATATTTTTGTGAGCACATTGGAATAAAAATGAATATATTTAATGGTTATTTTATATAATTTTTAATTGCCAGAATTTAATTTATTAAATAGAAAGAAAAGGGCAAATCTAATTTATTTGGTACATTGGTTGTAAGTTATAAATATGATGAAGCACGTTTTATAAATAAATAGAAAATGAACTTGAAAACTCTACTGCACCTTTCCCCTTGTTGAAATTTTATCGATGTTTTTTTCCCTCTTGCAGAAATATATATATATATATATATATATATATATAAACATTAAAAGAAAAACTTATGATTGAGGAAAAAAGACCGTTTTTTAGCTATTAGAGTTGTGCATTTCTTCATAAAACTAAAGAATTATAATTATAATTCTTTGGTTTTATGAAGAAATGCATACATAATTCTTTGGTTTTATGAAGAAATGCATAATTTCTTTATATATTGGTTATAAGTAAATGTTATAACATTTGCTTACATTTGTGACTGTTAAAAGCAGATAACCTTTTAGAATCTATAATATTCTTTTCCCTCCCTCCCCCGAAAGAAAAACCGTGCTTGCATTTCCATGTTCAAGGACATTTGGGGTTACAGGAAGGAGAAGGGGATAAATTCTGAGAATGAAATCAGCTACCTTTCAATTCCCCCGCGTTCTTCTTGTCTTGTCATTTTACAAGACCGAGAGATAGGGGATGGTCATAGAAAAAGTGTTGTGCTGTGGAAGTTTAGTTGACAGTAATTATTTGTTAAAATATTGGTAAGCTTAGTTCTTGTTTATTTATTAAAGAAATTAATTTATTAAATTATAATCTTTTTTGCATCATTTTATATTTTTACGTTTGTTTGACAGAAAACTGTAAAAATGTGTTAGTTTTTTGAAATCACAAGTATTTTTAAAACATATTGTAATTTTAGAAAACGTAGTATAATATCTAACATATATTGCCTTTATCATATAAAAATTTTGCGTAAATTACGAAATAGTGAGGGTATTTTTTAATTTTTTTCCCTCAAAGTTTAGAATTATATCGTTTTTTGGAGTAATGATTGCCATTTCCCGATCATGTGATAAACAATATTACGAAAGCTTGATAGTTTAATTTAAATTTATTCTTATTGTTAAAAATAAAATATACACTTTTTTCGTATATTTGTTAAATACCTGTGAAATTTCGACTAGTCTACAAAATTTAATAACTAAACAACAGAATAAAGTTTAAAAATAATAATAAAATTTAGATAAAATCGTTAAAATAATAATACATTTAAGATTACTGCAAGTACCTTTCTGGTATTTTGAAAAGGTTAAAGTATGTTTGTAATGTAATGCATATTGTTGTACAGTTAGACTACTGTTGCTACTTTACTCAAGCGAAAACACCAGCTCGCTAATGATAATCCTATGGAATTTTTTTTTAAATATCTCTTTCGCATTTCAATAATTTTAAATATATATATTGCATTGGACAGCTGAGGTCGATCTCTACAAAGAACCTGTTTATTTTTTTCGATTTTGTTTGCAGATTTTTTTTTTTTTTTTTTTTTTTTTTTTTTTTTTTTTTTTTACTAACATACTTTGATTTTCGGAAACAAAGTATGTTAAAAAAAGAAAAAAGTGTAAACGAAATCGAAAAAAACATTTCTAGAGATTGACCTCAGCTATCCAAAGCAAACAATTATTCAAAAATATTGAAATTCTTACGAGATATAAAAAACAAGTCCCCCCTTATGTTTAACATTAGCAAGCGGGTGTTTTCACATGAGTGAAGTAGCTTTTTAAGCTGTGAGAAAAAAATTTAATGTAAAATTAAAAAATATTTAAATGATGCAAAAATAGTTATTGTTTCTCAGATTATGATTTAATAAGGTTTTAATAAATAAGCATATACTAGTACAGGCTTCCCAATGTGTAAAAATCAGATAAAATGAAAGAAACATGTTAAGTAAAACATGTATAAAAGTCATGCTGGTGTTATAAGCACTTATTAAAAAAAAAAAAAAAAAAAAAAAAAAAATGCTAGACCTCTTCTTAATTTTACATAGTATATTTAAACTGTTTTTAGATAAACATTCAAAACCAGTAAATTTAGATTTTAATTTTTATCAAAATATTTTTTTAAAAGAAAATTTGATAAAAATTAAAATCTAAATTTACTGGTTTTAAATGTTTATCTAAAAACAGTTTAAATATACTATGTAAAATTAAAAAGAGGTCTAGGATTTTTTTTTTTTTTTTTAATAAGTGCTTATAACACCAGCATGACTTTTATACATGTTTTACTTAACATGTTAAACTTAAACAGTATAATTCTGGCCACATTCAGGCTATTTTTTATTCATGATAACCAATAGTGGCATGAATGTGTCTAGCTTCCGGCTTGCATTCATTAATGGTGCCCATTGATGGCATAAATGTGGCTCGCTTCCGGCTTGCATACATTAATGATGCCCATTGATGGCATAAATGTGGTTACCTTCCGGCTTGCATTCATTAATGATGCCCATTGATGGCACAGCTGCGGCAAGCTTTTATTCATAAATGCCATTAAATGTATAATTGTGGCCAGATTGCGGCTAAATATCAGTTTTAGATGACCGTTAATGGCGCATTTGTGGGCAACTTCTTGTATTTACGGCCAATTGTCTTCCGGCCTTATTATGTCCGACGTGACACATTTTTTACGATGCCATCACGGCCAACTATAGCGGGCCGATATCGAACACTTCGGGCCAAGGCTAACGTTCACTTCAGTGGCCCACAAGTTATGTGTTTGTTGGGACCCGTGTTTTCATACTGAGGATCCTGCTTACACCGTCGGATACCAGTTTACCTTTCCAGTTACGCGCCGTCAGTTTCCACTTAGGATAGCTTTTGCTATGACTATCAATAAATCTCAAGGTCAAACCTTGAAAAATGTTGGAATCTATTTGTCCCATTCATATTTTTTACATGGGATGTTGTATGTAGCCTTTTCAACAGCAACTTCTAGAGAATGCGTACGTGTTTGGGTCAAGGACCGACCAAAACGAGGAAAACTTTTTTCACAGTCTGATAAGGCATTTACACAAAACATTGTCTTCCGTGAAGTTTTATCTTAAGTCGCAACTATTTTGCTGTATTTTAAAAAACAAGCAATCAAACAAAAACGAGACTAGTGCACTTTACCTCATGGATGACGTGGAAAACAATGCTAAGATTTTTTTTATTTTAAAAGAAATTTTTTCAAATTTTTTAGGTTTTTTTGCAATGACGATGTACATTTCATTCTTTCTTACAAATGTTTGTTTGGTGTTTAAAATATCGACTTTATAACTGATATCCTAAACTTTAATTTGGTTGTGTAAATACTCACTAAAAAAACGAGTCTACCGCAATTTACCTCATAGGTGACGTGGAAAACAGTGCAAAGGTTTTTCTTTTTATATATATAAAAAGTAACGATTTGGAAATGGACCAATAACAGTACTCTTCCCGGTACTCTTCTATATCAGCTTCCATATTTCTTGTGACTAGGGGCGTTTCTTCGTTAATATTAAGAAAACTGTTTCATACAAAAATATGAAAATTGGTGCTATTATAGAGAAATGTTTGATAAACACGCTGATGCAGACAGTTTTTAAATCGAATAATTATTTTAAGATATATTTAATGTTAAAATTGGTCAAAATCGTTTCATTAAAAAAAATTTATATGAGCAAAACTATACACAGGAATTTAAACATTTTTATATCATTTAATACATTATAAGTTCCCGGTGTGCAGACTGCATTTAATATTTTAATTTGACTCATATTTTGAGGATTTATCTCCATTTTAAATTCAAATTTTCAGTATTTCGAGGGATATTTTTACATATTTTAGAAAAGGCCATTATTTTACACTGTTGCCACTTTTAAAAACGCCGCAATGTATGATATGTCCTTCAAATTAAAAATTAATTTTCACGTGGCTATTATAATCAGGAAAAACTGTCAAATGAGAATTAAGTGATTACGTGTTAAAAAACAGGAAAATATTGAAAATTACGTCATAAAAACTATAGTTACACATGAATTTTAAAACAGAGAGAACATTTTTAAATAATAAATTCATTATTATGCCTCAAATATCGCAAATGGAGGAAATTTACGTCATATTTAAAAAGGCCAAATAATTGACAGTTGTCAAAACGGTTTAAATTAAAAAATATATTTGCGCGAGATATTTATTTCATATTTCGAGATAATCTTTTCATCTATTATCGTGAATTCTAAGCCGGCGCAAATAATATTTC
This sequence comes from Maratus speciosus, assembly GCA_963932465.1. Taxonomy (NCBI): domain Eukaryota; kingdom Metazoa; phylum Arthropoda; class Arachnida; order Araneae; family Salticidae; genus Maratus; species Maratus speciosus. The sequence goes on from OZ010794.1 coordinate 81,692,371, forward strand.
CTTTCTAACAACAAAAGTATATTTTCAAGTGAATGTTAAAAAGAGAAAGAAAACTTTAGTGAAAATTACGTCATATATAAAACGATACATATCAAATGTGTTATTTTAAAGAACTTTCTTATAGAGCTGTTAAAAAACCGAGAGACAAAGACTTTGTTTACTTAATTCATTTTACATTAGCTTATTTTCAAATTTTTACTAATTTTTTTTTTAAATCGAAGGCGAAAACAGCCATTGTATCCCTTAACAAACGCTGATTTCGCTTTAAAAATCTCCAATCAAAGAAATATGAAGAAAACCCGTTTACAGGGAGTTCGCCACTGTTTTTTAAAATTATAATTCAATCTTTTTAAAGCCGATGAAATTAGCTTGCTTTTAGAATCTGGGATGTCGCAACGGGCGTTGGCGAGTGTAGCTCGTAGGGAGCAGAGCCCCCTAGTAATTTTAAAATAATTTTTTGCATTTTCTTAGAGTCACGATGTAAATTTCATTTTTTCTTACAAATGGTTGATTGGTAGTGTAAATATTGACTTTATAACTGATTTTTATATTCCCGACTTTAATTTGTTTGTGTAAATACTTACCTTTATTGATTTTTTAAAACATACCTGATTTTTTGTGTACATACATATTTTATATTGTATATGTAATTGCTGATTTTTAACAGATATAACACATTTTTATATTCATAAACTTCAATTTGGTTGTACCGATTTTTATTTTTAATTTTGGTTTTAGAATTAAATTCATGAACACCCGTCCGTAGTCGGGTTAAACAGCTAGTGAATATAATAATACGTGTGAAAAGAATATAATACATTTACAACAGACGGTGTACCTGTTAACAAGGAAGGAACTTGTCTATAACGAACATTACTGCTTTCCTATGCGATCACGTCTTAGAAAATGTTACGAGATAGCCAGGGGTGATTCTGATCTGAATTTTCCGAAAATTAAAAAAAAAAAAATTGGTTATCATTAAGAAAACTCGGACTTAAAAATATCGCGGATTTCGACAAATGGTCGCCGTAAAAAATCAATTTCGTCAATCGTTCGCAGAAAAAGCTCGCCAAAGGATCGTGGGGAAAACACGAATTTCGTCAAAAGATCGCGAAAAAAAATAAAATTTTCGCCAAATGATCGCGAAAAAAACACTAACTCTGACTAAAGATCGAAAAAAACTAAAATTTCGTCTAAAGATCGTGAAAAAACGGAAATTTCGACTAAAGACCGCAAGAAACGCAAATTCCGCCAAAAGATCGCAAAAACACGAATTTTGTCAAAGGATCACGAAAATGTAAATTTCTTCTAAAATCGCGAAAAAAACGCAAACTTCGTCAAAAGATTGCAGAAAACGCAAATTTCGTCTATGGATCGCGGAAAAAACGCAAAATTTGTCAAATGATTGCGAAAAAACCCTTAAATTTCGTCAAAAGATCGCGAAAAAAAGCAAATTCTGTCAATGGATCGCAGAAAAACCGCAAATGTCATGAAAGGATCGCGAAAGCCCCTCTCAAATTTCGTCAAAGGATCACAAAAAAATGCAAATTTCGTCAAAGGATTGCGAAGAAACGCAAATTTCGTGAAAGGGCCGCGGAAAAAACGCATAGCCGGGAGGGAATCTCCTCCCTGCTGTAACCTTTCAGAAAGTATTCTGTGAATTTCAAGATAACAAAATAAATATCGCAGGCCTGGACACTCTTTAAAAAATGGAGAATACAAACATGAAAAAAGCTAAAAAGTATTTTCTTGTCAGAACTCCTCGTACAACACAATTTTTAACCGTAATGGTGTAATAATCTCTATTTTGTAGAAATTCAGTCGGGCAGGGTAGGGCTTGTTAAGTTTTTGTATGAGCCAGGCCGAACTTTTAGATTTTATACCGGGCCAATAAATGTTTTGTGAAAAAAATAGGAAAACGGACCGGACCAGGCTCGGGCCGAAAATTTCGGCCTGTACGGACTTCTGACAAGAAGTTAGAAACTGAAAGAGACCTATAAAACGTATGTTTTATGTTTTTGTCTGGAAGTCAATGGTCCATTATCGTTTCGAACGGAACAAAGACAGAAATGTAATTAAAAACTATACACTGTACAATACTTAAACTCAAAGCGTCTATACGGCAGAACATGATCATTCTCTTAGCCTAAGACATCTCGAAAATGTGATCACTGACCTTTTTCAAAACTAGTGACTAGTTCTTATTTAACCAATGCATGTAATATATGCTTTCACAGTTTTAAATACAATATTCGCCTTTTAATTGGACCACTATGTTGATTAGAATTTGATTCAGAAAAGTCACAGATTCCAAATAAGCCAAAAATATTTAATATTATTTTTAGTTTTGATTCATAAAAGTGGTTAATTTTCTTAACTAGTGATTCATATAAGCGGCAATTATAGTAATTTTTCAAAATTCAAAGGTTCCCAGCCACGACACGAATATAAGAGTATCTACTCTAGCGGAAGCCAGGTAGTAAAAAAAAAACAATTAACACCGGACAAATTTAAAAAGGAAATTACACAAATTAAAGACACCGAAAAGCGGGAAGAGAGACTGATCAATCGATTATTGACTGAGTCTTAGTCTGACCGGCAATCATGTCGGACGCAGATAATTTTGCGGTTATTCTCATTGACTGGATAGAAGAGAGCGTGTATGACTCTCCTAAGAACCATCGCTGAAAATGGCGACGTGACCGGAACCGCGTCACTTCACTGTCATCGGAAGAGATGGGTGAACTTGTCCAATTTTACGAAACCGCCATTTACCGGCAAAAAATAAATGTTAGAAGCAGTGGGGCAGCTGTTGACTCTGTCACCACGTTAGATGGACAGCGAACTCAGCAAGCTAAGCTGGACAATCAACATGTCAGATTACCTGCCATTGAGAAAGAGCTTGATAAGATATTCAGACCTGAAAAACATCCCCAGAACCTGTCACCTGACGACTCACCAGCAGATGGCGGCACTGGTACTATCCAGGGCACGACAATGAATTACCAAAATCAGGTAACTCTTTCTGGCAGAACTGATCCCTCCACTAGTTTTAATGCTCTTAAAGCACTTAAAAGAGGTAGCGATGATTTAGAAGATGGTTTCCCTTTCAGAAAGTCAAAATATCCCATTTAGTAAATGTCACTCATAGCAATAGATTCACCAATCTTGGGGAAGTTGTCTTACACGTTGTCTCCCAGCCATCCCCAACTATCTCCAAGCGTGTAACCACGCCTAAAATTAACGTGATAACTGTTAAAACTCTTGAAAATATCCAAGATAAAATGATCCTCATAGATAATATCAAAGCGAAAAGCCAGACCAATTTCACTGTAAGCCCCAGCGGCATTTTTACCAAATTCCACCCAGCCACCATTAAGGACTACCAAGAAATTATCAAGGTTTTGGACGCTGAAAACGTTCAACATTTCCCGTTCTTGAGTAAGTCCACCCAACCCCTTAAGGTGGTTGTTTGCGGGCTGTCAATAGATATTAAACCCGATATGATTTTTGCTGAATTTAAGAAAACCTTCCCTGTCACCAAAGTTGCCCAAATGACCAATTTCAGAATAAAAAATAGAACACCCCTCTTCCAAATCCAACTCGAGGACGGACCATCCGCCCGGGAAATTTTTAAAGTTAAAACCCTCCTCCATCATATAGTAAATATTGGAAATTATAACTGCCCCCCCCCCGTGTGATGCAATGTTACAACTGTCAATACTGGCACCACTCCAGCGGCACCTGCCGACTGAATTCACGCTGTTGCAAGTGTGACGGCAGCCACACGGCCCCAAACTGCCCCAAAGATAAAGGAAAAATCGAGGACCCCATCTGTTGTAAATGCGGACAAAATCATGCAGCATCTTATCGCGGATGCCTTAAATTTCCAAAAATAAACAGACCCACCTTTAATTCAACACCCACCAACCCAAATTTGTCATGCATCAGCCGTAAAACCAAAACCAGCACCCACCCAGTCCTCATCCTAAGCTACCCATCCCCAACCCTCTTCTGATGATAGTTTCAACTTCACCAGCCAAAAGATATGGATCAAATAGCTCAAACATTTCAAATTGAAAACTTTCAACAACTAATCATAAAATATCAAAAACTCTTGCAAGAAATAAAAATAGTCAACGAACCTATCACTAAAATGTCCATTCTTATGACAGCCTTTGAACAACCGCAAACTCTGGCCCGTTAATGGGTTCCAGAGGATGTTTTATTATTTTTTCGTGGAATTGTGATGGGATTAAAGGGAAAATCCTGAGCTCAGGCCGTTTGTTAAAGACCATAACCCAGATATTCTTTTACTTCAAGAAACAAAACTCCGACCTGGCAACTCATTCAAAATTCCAAATTACCACATCTTTCGTAATGATTATAAAAATTATTATGCTATAAAATCACCCTTCTAATTACAGCCTTTTAAAATTATCTTATATTCCCTTGTACTGGTAGACTGCATTAACTGCTCCAATTCTTAAAAGTTCCAAACCGCTCGATAAACACACCAGCTATCGCCCCATTTCTCTTCTCAAATCTCTAAGTAAACTTTCTGAAGCCTTCATAGCTAATCAACTCAATAGCCATATCAATAATAATAATTTAATGTGACCCGTGCAATTCAGCTTCAGAGAGGAGCTATCTGCCCCTCATCAGGTTTATAGTCTGGTGGAAAATATTATAACTGCCAAAATCACTAAAAGTTATGCAGCCGTAGTCTTCCTAGATATTGAAAAAGCTTTTGACAAAGTATGGATTCTGGGCCTTATTTTCAAATTAATTAATTACAACTTTCCCTCCTATTTAATTAAACTTATTTATTATTATCTCCTCGACAGAAATTTTTATGTTCGCGTAAATGGTAAACTCTCTAGGAACCTCTTTGCCCCCCTTTGAAATTCCTCAAGGATCCCGAATTACGGAAATTCTTTTTAAGCTTTTCATTAATGATATGCCCCACCACCCCTTTACACAATTGGCAAAATATGCGGATGATACTTGTGTTTTTGCTGTTCATCGTAATCGTAAATTTGATATTCTTTCAACCTCTCGCCACCTGAAAATTCTATCTAATTGGTTCCAAAAATGGCTAATTAAAATTAACGTTAATAAAACACAAACCATCCTCTTCTGTAACTTAATGGAAAACAATCGAAATAAGTATAAAGTTAACTTTAATAATATTGATTTGCCATGGTCAAACACATGTAAATATTTGAGAATGATTATTGACCAAAGACTCACTTTCAGACAACACACCCACTACGCGCGCAATAAATTTCCAGATGCTAAAAATTTAATTTATCCCTTATTAGCTCGAAAAAATGATATGTCTACTAAAAATAAATTGCTCCTTTACAACTCCTTTTTAAGATTTATTCAGACTTATGGATGTCAAATTTGGAGCTACGCTGCCTACTGCCACATCAAACTCCTAACGCAATTCCAAAATTCTACTATTAGACTTATTTTTGATGTGCCGTATTATGTTCGAAATTTTCATCTCTATAAAGAAATTGATTATCCCAGATTAAATACTTATATTCAAGACTTAAATATTAACTTTCCCTTGCAGGGCCACGCGAATGCGTATAGTCGTTTCCGGCATTGCCTCGACTCTAGAACGGCGCAGTCTCCAGTGAATTTCCGGCACCCCGAGCGGATCCAAAACGCACTTTCACCGCCCATTAGGCCTAAGCCACCCATTTCCACTTTTCATGTTTTTTCTACTCAGTTCTTAAAAATTTATAAAAAATCTATAAAAAACTTTAAAAATATATGAAAAAATCTTGCAAAAAAATGTAAATTTTATAAAATGCAAAAATATATCTTATTGTTGTAATGCTATACTTAAACTTTCTTCTAGACTTTTTCCCTTTTTTGTTTTTACTTTACATATGAGCTCAGGAAATAGTGTTAGTCTTTTTTTTCCCCCAAACATTTTTAAGTTTTCTTCCCAGTACTGCCATGATTCAGTTCCTGCTAGTACTTCCATAGTATCACTCTCGGGGATGTAAGGCAATTGTCCCCAGGCTCCTCAACAAACAGTCAGAAGTTTCTCGGGAAGGGAGGGGGCAGTTCCATACTGTGTGCTGTTTTTTTGGCGAGCTTTAATAAGGCAAAATCACTATATAAAATTTGTTGAATAAAGCAACACACTGAATTGTTGTTAGTTCGGATTTCAAGAGGTCACCATTTTTCATCCGTTCTAATCGAAATTTCCGATTAAACTTTATAAACAATTGAATGGTTTAATTTTTTTTTCTATTTAAATAATTTAAGAGTTTTGGCTAAAATTAAATAAGTTGCAATTTTATGTTAAATGAACCAACGTTTTCCATAATTTTGTAATTTTGATATAAAAGCAGATTAATGACAATATTATTAAATCAAAAAATTAATTACTTGAAAGAAACAAAATATGCAAAGAATTTGGCGTAATCCCATAAATTTACTTTATCTAAAATAATATTTCTATTTTCTTTGCCATCATTTTATCACGTCGTTTTTTAATTTTTTTACACATACAGTAATTAGTAAATTGCTTCAGATTTTAATTATTAGTATCGTAAACAACCGACGTCACTGATTGAACTTCTCACTTTGTCGGTGGTAGAATGATTTCATTCATTTGCACAATTATCACTAATAATTTATTGATATCTTAATAAAATTTGTTTGCACCAAAATCGTTCTTTTTTCAATGCTCAAAACAGATTTTTTTTCGATTCTGCTTATTCAGTTTACAAAAAGATGTTTCCCGCTTTTTCTGAAGTGTGGTAAACGTTAAACGATTTCCTTAGCAGTAATTACAAATAGAAAATGCTGGGAAAACGAAATTGTCTTCATTAACCGAAAATGCGTTTTAAGAAAATATGTCTTAACGAGAGCCCATCGTACTTTTTAACTATTCAACATGACTCATTGATTTGAACTGCATCGGTACTAATGAGACACACTTTATTTAGTGCTGTAAACTTCAGTGTTTTTAATTATCAGTCATTACAGACTCCAGGGCAAATTATAATGACGTGAGTGCTAATTTGTAATACAAGTACTGCATATGACTCAACTTTTAAGACGCTTTTCAAGTGCTCGTTAAAGAAACATACTTAACAGTAATAAAAAATTTGCTCTAATGAGACACCCTTTTTAGGTAGATTTCGTAATAATACTACCTGCTGCAATCTCCCCTATGTTAGAATTTATAAAACATGTTTGCAGATCTACGTCGATCATGACCCCTGTAACACAAAACCACCCCCAGTTCAAAACTTTATATATATATATATATATATACACATGTATCACTTTTTAATCGACACGATAACTTCCGTAATTCTGCACAAATCTCTTCCAAACTGATACATAAAATCAAGAGGCTTAAAATCTCGTTCAAGTTCGTTAATGGGCAAAATCAGATCAAGAGGGTGTAAATAGGGAGGGGTTTTGTGAAAAACGAAAAAACAACTTCTTAATTTTTATATATATCAAATCAGTTTAAGGTTATTATTACTTCTAGGAAAAGGGCGAAAAATTATTGTACCACAGATTTTTGATAAAATTAAAAATGGGCTCAAAGGGCGCAAAAATAGGGTTTTACAGAGAAAAAGAATTCAGAACTTCGTCAATTCTTAAGATATCAAATTCACATAAACTTATTATAAATTTTCTTATTATTATCTACAACTTTTATATTGACAAGTTTTTGATGGGACCCACTCTTACTGGGGAAAAAAATTAAACGAAAAAAATTGGGGGTTGAAGAAGAAAAATATTTATAACTTCGTCAATTCACAAGTTATCCAATCCACTTAAATTTATTATACATCTTCCGAATATTATCAACAACTTTCATATTGACAAGTTTTTCATAAGATCAACTCTTACAGCAAATAATAATAATAAAATAAACGAAAGTAGGGGTTGGCGAAAATATTGTCGTAGTAAGGGTGAACTCAAATCCAAACGGCTTATTTTCTGACTCATTTTTAAATTAATTTTCGCTCTCAATCGCATCCAATTGGCAGGTTCTGTTATTCAGAAACTATATAATGTGCTGCATGGGTTGATTTTTTGATAAAGGCAGAATATATTTTTTAAGATGTTGTCAAAATTGGCATTTTGAACCGAATTTCCCGAAGCGATAGTGCTGGAATCGAAAAAAATAGTCGTACTGAGAATATAACTGTAAATCAAGTTCTAATTAATTGAAGGAAAAATCAAAACACAGGTCGCTTATAAATCTGTTCAAAATATCACGTCAACAAGTTTTATGTTTTTACTTTTAAAAATGTCTCAGAAAATCTACAGTTGTTGAGCGTGGTTTTTTTAAATACCACAGTAATATAATTCTCATAAAACGAGATCTTACAGAAAAATGAAATTTAAAAAAAAAAAAACGTTAAAAGCGGCCAGATAAAATTGTTAAACTGGGTTTATCGCTAATATTGATTTGATTTTTATTGGTGAAATTAGTAACGTCGAAAACTATCCCCGCCTGTAGGCCGAGCAGGAAGGGATTTTTAATTATTGCTGTGAACTTCAGTGTTTACAATTATCAGTCATCACTGACTCTAGTGCAAATTATACTGCAAGTAATGCATATATGACTAAACTTTCAAGATGATTTTCACGTGTTCGTTAAAGCTACAGACTTAACAGTCATAAATATTTTTTAGTCTGAAACTGCAAAAGAGTTTCGAATACTCTTTGAGAAAATTCTAGTATAACAGATGAATCATTTACGAAAATCATTATAAAATATAAATCTGGATATGTATACCTAAACTATTTTTTAATGAGATGAAACTCGTATAATTAGAAAATTATTCTGAGTCGTTGATGAATGAATGACATTTTATTTTATATGAAAATAAAAAGTTTTGGTCAGACGCACAGACAGCTAACTAAGGCCACACATAGGATTGTTTAATAATTATGCATGTTTAATAAACGCATATTATTAATTAATAATTATCTGTATTTATGTATGCATTAATTAATTAACATTCTTTTTGTTAGAAAAACTAATCTCTTTCAGAATTAGATAAACTCATCATTAATCAAGATAAACTGTTTTTCCTGTTTTTCAAAAACACTTTATGTCTGTCATAAATAAGACTTGATTATTACTTCACAAAATTACTTCCTTGTTTGTGTAATATGTCAATCAACAACTGATAAACATTTAGATTAAATGACTGCAATTTTTGTCAGATCAAAGAACTATATTAATAATTTATAGACTCTAAATAATATTGATTGTTTTATTAATATAAATAATCAAGATTTTTTTAATGTTATTTAATCATATATCAATAATATGTTTTTGTAAGTTATAATTTTCTTCAGTGTGTATATAGATATGTAATCAGATGGGAGCAAAGATGTGTGCTCCAATTTTGTAGTTTAGAAACATATAAATATTATAGTTTAACCAAAATTGTTACAATGTTCCTGAAAAATTCATCGGATACATTAGGAATTAAAAATTACACCTATTAATAAAAGAAAACACAAGTTTATTTTACAGGATAAATCTCAAAGATATTTTATGTAGCAATTGGATATACATATAGCTCTTCAATGGATATGATGAATTTAGTACCGGTTTCTACGTGGACGATCAAGAACCAAAACGTAAGGAAATTTACCTTATCTTTATTTTGTGATTTAATGTGATTATTGTTTTTTTTTCACGTTAAGGCTCATCTTTTATCTAACGGTGATTATGAGACTGACGTGCTGCCTTCCTTAAATATTAAATATTAGTATATGATAATTTAATTAAAGGGTTTATTTGAAAATTAAAAGGTGGTAACAGAAGTCAAAAATGACTACAGCAAAAGATGCACAGATAATAGAGAAGCTAAACTCTAATAATTATAATGTTTGGAAATTTAAAATCGAGATGCTTCTCATTAAAGAAAATCTTTTTGAGATCATTACTGATGAACCACCAAACCCAATTACGACCGATTGGTCCAAAAAGGACCGGAAGGCAAGGGCTATAATTAACCTCAGCTTTGAGGATAGCCAAATCGTCCACGTAAAAACTATTCAAAATGCAAGAAATACCTGGAACACCTTAAAGGCAATTCATGAAAGAAGCAATTTGTCGAGTAAGCTATACCTTTTACACAAGTTGTATAGCGCAAAATTACCTGAAGGTGGTGATATGGTAAAGCATATCACAAACATACTTGAATTAATTGACAAATTATCTGCAATCGGGGAAACCATAAAAGATAATCACATTTCAGCCTTTTATTGTGTAGCTTACCAGCTTCGTACAACACATTGATAACGGCACTTGAATCCCGAAATGAAGAAGAATTGACATCTACTTTTATTAAGAGTAAGTTGATTGATGAATATAATAGCAGAAGCGATAGTTCAGAATCATCTGAAAATATTGCTAGAGCATTCAAACTACAAAGAAATTTAACAATTCAGGATACAAATTTAATAATGCGGGATATAAAAGGGAACAAAAATACTGTTCAAATTGTTAATTAAAAAACCATAACACTAAAGATTGCTGGCATAATAACAACTAGAAAAATAAACAAAACTCTCCTTCACATAATATGAATTACAAACAAAACTACAAAAAAAAAAATTTAATTCATCGTTTGTTTTCCAAAAAGATGATAAAACTGTAAGAAATGATTATGTATCAAATTCGGATAAAAATGCCGATTGCAATGAATCTGAAAGTCATCAAGGTAATAAACATTGTGCGTTTATAATAAAATCGTGCAATAACAAAGCGTGGATAGTTGACAGTGGCAGTTCCAGTCACATAACAAATGATCAACATTTATTTACAGAAATTAAATCAAATGAAAAAACTAATGTCGTTATTGCAAACGGAAACAAATTAGTTTCTTATGGATCTGGAAATACACTAATAAATACTTTAACTTCAGACAATTAAACACATAACATAACACTTAAAGAAGTTCTGTTTGTTCCAGATATTGAATCAAACCTATTTTCCGTTAGTAAAGCTACAGAAAATGGATGCGAGATTTTATTCAAAAATGATAAATGTAAGTTAACATATAACGGAATAACCTGCCTGGAAGCGGTAAAGAAAAATAACTTATATGAAATTCAATTAGCAAATGAAAGCACAAACGTAAACTATGTAAATAACTTACAATAGTAACAATAATAATTGCATAGAATTATGGCACAGAAGGTTTGGCCATAAAAATTTTGCATCTGTAAAACAAATCGAAGAAAAACACCTAGCGAATGGAATACAAATAAATAAATGTAAACATGACACAACTTGTGAAACTTGTATCAAAACAAAGCTAACAGATGCACCTTACCCAAAATTAGCAGATTATAGAGCCACTAAACGATTAGCTTTGATACACTCTGATGTATGTGGGCCTTTCCAGATATAATATTGGGGGAAAAACATATTTCTTAACATTTGTAGATGATTACTCAAGGTTTACCATTCTGTATTTATTATCAAAGAAATCAGAAGTTTATGAAAAACTTAAGGAATTTGTTGCCTTAGTTAGTAATAAATTTGGCGAAAAGCCGAAAAATATATGAACAGACAATGGAGGGGACTTTAACAATGATTTAGTGGATACTTATCTCATAAGAAACGGCATAAAGCACCAACACACTGTTCCGTACTCTCCAAGCTAAAATGGCGTAGCTGAACGTAAAAATAGAGCTTTAATTGAAATGACGAGAGCTTTGCTTAGCGAAGCAAACTTGCCTCAAAAATTCTGGGGTGAAGCTGTCTGTATGGCGAATCACCTGCAAAACAGATTGCCTACAAAATCTAATGAAAAGTCCCCGTATGAGCTTTGGAATGAACGACCACCAAATTTACATTACCTTAGAGTGTTTGGCTGTAAAGCCTTTGCTTATATCAACAAAAATAAACGACAAAAATTAGATGATAAGGCAGTTGAAGGTATATTTGTCGGCTACGACAATTACTCCAAAGGGTACCGCATCTACACAAGTGGTAAAGAAATAATAATCGCAAGAACAGTAAAATTTCTAGAAAACAAAAATACACACGAGAAGGTAGAAACACAATTAAATTTCAGAGAAAAACCATCCGATGAAAATGACAAGTCACACAACAAAAACTTGGTAGAAATTGAAGTCACAAACACTGAAGACACGCCAAGTGAGTCTAAACAATTAACACCAGAACCAAAGCAGTCAGATAGATCAAATAAAGGAGTCCCTCCAGACCGATTCATTTACATGACAACATACGAACATATAAAAGAAACAGAAATTTTTCATGACATAATGAATATTGAAAATCCAGAACAAAAACAACAATGGTTAAATGCAACACAAGAAGAGATAAATTCTCTTAATAAAAACAAAACATGGACACTAGTTGATCCCCCACAAGGTAAAAAAATAATTGGATCCAGATGGATTTTTAAAACTAAATATGATGATCAAGGAAGAATACAGAAATATAAAGCAAGATTAGTGGCAAAGGGATATTATCAAAAATATGGCGTAGACTACGAAGAAACTTTTTCCCCTGTTGTTTCATATACGACACTTAGATTTTTTATAGCAGCAGCAGCTTACCACAAAATAAAAATTAATCACGTAGATATTAAGACGGTTTTCCTGTATGGTAACTTAGATGAGGATATTTACATAACTCAGCCAGAATGCTATATTATTCCAAATCAGGAAAACAAAGTATGCCGATTAAATAAATCCATTTACGGCTTGAAACAAGCAGCCAGGGCATGGCACACTAAAATAACAAAATCATTAAATGATTTAAATTTTAAATTGTCTAATTCAGACACATGTAGAATATTAGAAATGAAGGAGAAAACAAAACGTATATTATCATTTATGTCGATGATATCTTGATAGCAGGAAAAGATGGTGAAATTAAAGAAATAATAGAAAAACTTAAGCGAGAATATGAGTTAAAAAATCTAGGAGAACTAAGTTATTATTTAGGAATCAAAATAGAGAAAACAGCAGAAGGTTACGAATTAAATCAAAGGGGTAAAATAGAAGAACTAGTAAAAAAGTTTAATTTAGAGGAAGCTAAACCAGAACCTAATTTTAATAGATTAGAAGATGAGGAAGCTAAACCAGAACCTAATTTTAATAAATTAGAAGGTGAGGAAGCTAAACCAGAACCTAATTTTAATAGATTAGAAGATAGTGACAATTTACTGCAAATAATGTTAAATACAGACAGGCGATAGGTTCATTGCTTTATATCGCATCTGTCAGTAGACCTGACATTTCTGCTGCTGTTAATATATTAAGTAGAAGAAACGAATCCCCGCGTCAAAAAGACTGGATGGCAGCTAAAAGAATAATACGATATTTAAACTGCACAAAACATCTAAACTTGCGCATTGACACTAAATCAGAACCGATTTTAAAGGCTTTTGCGGATGCCGACTGGGCTGGTGACACTAGTACAAGAAAATCAATCAGCGGCAACCTTTTCACCTTAGGTAATAATCCAATTCAATGGATTACAAAAAAACAATCATGCATCGCCCTTTCATCAGCAGAGGCTGAATATGTCTCAGCCGCAAGTGCAGGGCAAGAAATTATTTATTTATTGAAACTCCTGGAAGATTTGGACTTCGCACAGACAAAACCTATCTGTTTATATGAAGATAATCAAAGTTGTATCAAAATGATTGAAAATGAGAAGTTTTCAAAAAGGAGTAAGCACATAGATATTAGATTTCACGCAATAAAACAACTCAAAGAAGATGGAATAATTGAATTAAAGTACTGTCCATCGAAATATACGATTGCTGATGCACTCACGAAACCCATTCCCAAGTCTGAATTAGTGAATTAGAGAAATTCAATGAACTTGTTTGCCTCATCAATCTGAAGAGATTAAAGGGGCATGTTAGAAAAACTAATCTCTTTCAGAATTAGATAAACTCATCATTAATCAACATAAACTGTTTTTACTGTTTTTCAAAAAACACTTTATGTCTGTCATAAATAAGACTTAATCATTACTTCACAAAATTACTTCCTTGTTTGTGTAATATGTCAATCAAAAACTGGTAAACATTTAGATTAAATGACTGCAATTTTTGTCAGATCAAAGAACTATATTAATAATTTATAGACTCTAAATAATATTGATTGTTTTATTAATATAAGTAATCAAGATTTTTTGTTTATGTTATTTAATCATATATCAATAATATTTTTTTGTAAGTTATAATTTTCTTCAGTGTGTATATAGATATGTAATCAGATGGGAGCAAAGATGTATATTCCAATTTTGTATTTTAGAAATATATATATATTATAGTTTAACCAAAATTGTTACAATGTTCCTGAAAAATTCATCGGATACATTAGGAATTAAAAATTACACCTATTAATAAAAGAAAACACAAGTTTATTTTACAGGATAAATCTCAAAGATATTTTATGTAGCAATTGGATATACATATAGCTCTTCAATGGATATGATGAATTTAGTACCGGTTTCTACATGGACGATCAAGAACCAAAAGGTAAGGAAATTTACCTTATCTTTATTTTGTGATTTAATGTGATTATTGTTTTTTTTTCACATTAAGTCTCATCTTTTATCTAACACTTTTTGGACATTTTCGTTTTCATTTTCGGTCGAAAATAGGAAAAGTATCGAAATTCTGTTTTTGTTTCAGTCTCAAAAACCTGTTTTGGCCGATCCTTAGTTATTATCACATGTGCCAGCAGACCCTCTGGTCAGTTATTATTTCAGATCTTTAGTCCAATGATCAGGCAACCATTGGCTAAGGAGCTATTCCTGACGTTGCCGCGACCTATAGCCAACTGTTAGGATGACTTTATTTTTGTTAATTAATCTGATTAATTATTAGTATTGTTATTATTACTGTATAACTTCTTTAATCCGGAATCAGCACGATTATGGGGATTACACCCAGATAGCATTTTTTGCTTTTTAAATCCTGTTTTCAACCATACTTCGTAAATGTTTGAATGCTTTTTAAAGGCTATGCATGAAAAGTTTGTAAATGTTTTGAAAAGCATCGAAACAGGTTCCTAGTTGACGCTATCTGAGGTAGTTTGTAAGTGTTTCATGATAAGCATGTGAAAAGGAAGAAACGAAAGGGTAGTTACAGGAGTTAGAATCAAAGATTGGTGAAAATTTTAACCCTCTAAGTGTTTGGGGCGTATTATTCCGTTCACTAAGCTCCAGGTTTCACAGCAATACAAGCAATATTTAAGATAATATAATTCTATAGATTTATGGACTTTTAAATACATTGAAGAATTATTAATACTCTTAAGGATTACATTCATATTTCTAATTGAGTTTTTTTTTATAATGTTGAAATAATCATATTTTATTAGCATTTAAAATAAATGCAAAGAAAACAACATTACAATTTTACCCTTTTGCAAGACGCTCGGAGGGTTAATATTTTACCAAAAGAGCTTAAATGTGTCTGGATTTTAATAAAAACGTATCACAAAGCCTTATTAGTATTGTTATTATTACTGTATAACTTCTTTAATCCGGAATCAGCACGATTATGGGGATTACACCCAGATAGCATTTTTTGCTTTTTAAAGCCTTTTTTCAACCATACTTCGTAAATGTTTGAATGCTTTTTAAAGGCTATGCATGAAAAGGTTGTAAATGTTTTGAAAAGCATCGAAACAGGTTATTAGTTAACGCTATCTGAGGTAGTTTGTAAGTGTTTCATGATAAGCATGTGAAAAGGAAGAAACGAAAGGGCAGTTACAGGAGTTACAATCAAAGGTTGGTGAAAGGCTTTTATTACAAGCATGCATAAAAAAATGAAAATGAGGTTTTTATAAATCATAAAATCTTATTTGATAGAAAAATGAGATAAATAACTCAACTTAGAATTTTTCTGAGCTGTGCATACTTTTTTTTGTTGTTGTTCCTGTGGAAAATTAAATTTTAGTCAAATATTATCTACACATTGAAAAATACTGGTTTTTATTAGTCCACATGTTTATCAAATTGCTTATTTTAATTAATATGTTCATTTTTTTTTTACCTTGAAAAGAAATTCATAAAATTTGAATATACTTTACTTTTTAAATTATGAAAAATTATTATATTTTTAAGACGTTATTTTATTTTTTTGCAATTTGCAATAAAAAAAATTATATTGCAAAATTCCTTAGAGGGAATGATAGCATGCCTGTCTTTTACTATGTATGTATAAAATATATGTTGAATTTTTATCAATTCGCTACATTATTAGATCCTATTTTAATAATAAAAAAAGCTTAATAATGTTAAGAGGCTACTTCACTCACACAGAAACACCTCATTGCTAATGTTAATCCGCTGGGAGATTTTTTTAATATCTCGCTTGCATTTGTATATATATATATATATATATATATTTGATTTTTTTTGCATTGCATTGCATTGCATACCTGCAGTTTTGATACAAAGGCCATTTTTCGACTTAGTTTTACAAGGTTCTTTTGCTTATTAGAATATTTTCAGAACTGATTTCGAAAGCGAAAGTACTCTAATGAAAAAAAAAAAAAACACATTGCAAACAAAACTGAAAACTTTAAAAAAAAAGGTCTTTATACAGATTGACCACATGTAACAAATAATAAAATTTAAAATACTGAAATGCAAACGAGATATTTAGAAAAATTCTCCCATAGGATTATCATTAGCATGCAAGTGTCTACGTATGAAGGATGTGTAATCCCATTAAAGAAAATTTTCTTAAGAAAAAACACTTTCATTTGGATAAAAACCATTCCAAATAAAATTTTAATTAATTATCAGCAGTGAAATTATTGAAGATTAAATACGTGAAATTTTTTACATTGCTAACTCGGCGCAAATCAACAGTGCATTGGAGCAGTATTCCAAGGATCCGGGTTCGACATTTTTCACTCGGTTTATTTACGCTTAGTTAGCAACTTGAAAAATTTCACGTATTTAATATTCAAAAATCATTATTATACACACAGGCATAGAGTCTTGAAAATTATTGGTGAACTTAAAATTAAAAAAAGCAAACAGTTTTTTTTTTTTTTTTTGTCATTTATTCTTTAACAAAAGAAAAAAGGAGAAATTCAATAAAATAAAAAAACTAAAAGCTTTTTTATATTAGAGGGTAAGAAAAAGTATTTAAAATGTTACTGGTAGGACTTGAGAACATACAACTCTATGTCTATGCTTATACATAGTAAATTTAATTATACTTTCAGCTACTTACCTTTTGAATCCAGTTCACTATTCAGGATCAGATAATTTTTTATTGTATACATATATAATGAAATCTGTGTTTACTTACAATAAATAGCACATCAAATATGTGGAATTCCAATATAGTGTACATTTAATGACTGTAGAAGATTGCATATTTTTTATATTACTACTTCATTAAATTTTTTATATTCTTTCATTTATTAGACTTATTTCTTAGAATTTTCAATTATTATTTAGAGAATATTGTCAGATTTATAAAAAAAACCTCCATAGGAATCTGATTGATGACCACAGGAATATATTTAGTCTTTTCTCTGAAAATTGTTTAATGATGCAAAATGCAAAAGAATTTTTTTTACAAATTCAATGATCTTTCCAGCATTTTTACATTAAAATAGTAATTTCTTGCTTGTTTAACAATGTAAATTACATATTACAATAAGATAAAATTTAAAAATCATCTGCCTTCCTCCCTTCTCCATTTTTTTTCTTTTAACAGAGAAATATTATCCTATGTACAACTGAGCAAATACTAAACTAACATTAGTTTTTTAGTTTTTTAAAGTATAATTTAACTCACTTAAATTGTTCTTTTTCCGATTGTAATTATTTTTAATAACTTAAGATTGAAGCAATGAAAAATATTTCTCAGTATCAAGGAAATTGTCTCGAAAACAAATGAAACATCATTCAGTTTATAAAATTCTATTTATTTACATATAAAGAATTGATATAGTAATTTATTTACATATAAAGAATTGATATAGTAATTTATTTACATATAAAGAATTGATATAATTAATTAACAGGAATTACATTAAATTTTACTTTCTTCTTGATTCATTCTTTTCTCTCTAGAAAAAAAATATATATAAACACACAAATTACATATACATAGTAAAAGTAAATAAAGCACAGTGTGACCTCGAAAATCCGGCATCAAAGTCATCTCGCCACTTTTTTTTTTACACTTCCACCTTATAGGAGAAAGAAAAATAATAATCGTTAAAGAATTAAAAATTTCGAGATCGCAAGGGATGGATTAGCTGACAGTGAGATCGCAGATGCTATGCTAAATTGAATCCTTTCTGAGTACAGAAGAAAAGGTATCAGTGGAAAAATGCGTAAATTTGACTGGAAAACTAACATCTGCTTTAGATAAATAAGACTGTATTTTCAATATCAATATTTTACATTTGTGTAAAACTAAAAAATAAATAAATAAATAAATAAATTAAAAAAAAAAACTTGTTAAAGAACTGTTCAAAGAATTGAAGCAAATAAAATTGACATCGATGTTTAGGAAATTACACGAGAAGAAATGATATAAATTAGATTTTTTTTGTAACATAGAAAATATGAATAGAAACTATTAATTTTGATATTTTTTAAAATATTTAATTTTCTATTTTTCTCACATAGCTATTACTTGGGTATGAATGAAATTATGAATAACGGCACCATTAAGATATTAAAAGTATTTTTGAAGTCAGAAATCCGGCATCGTCATGGTCCTGACGATGCCGGATTTTCGAGGTTATACTGTACACAATAGAGAGTGACACAGCCAGAATCTTCATCTGGGATTGTTACTCATAAAATGAACTTTTTGATTTTGTGACGCACACACACACACACAAAAAAATCCTACATAATGAAAAGCACAAATAACCATAATAAATTTAACCTTTATGTGTTTAAAGGTTTCATAAAAGAGCATTTTCATTTATATTCAGATGAAAAAAAAAGGAGAAGAGTGAGAAAGAGTAATAATTAGTGAAATAGGTAAAAAAAAAAGATTATATTCTATCAGCAGAGGGTATAACACTAAAGAGTAAACACTATAGCTACAAACAGCATGGTTCAGTGATATATATAAATGGATATATATCCGATATTTATTTTCAAAATATCATGAAGTTTGATATTTATTTTCAAAATATTGTGTATATTTTCAGTCGAGCAACAGTAAATACATTTTTCGACTTTGTCGTTCTGTAGATAAAGAACTTTTGCTCTGGCAATATGACAATTTTAGTCCACCCTCCTCCCCTCCAAAAAAACAAAAAACAAAAATACAGTAAAGCATCAATTATACGTCTTTCGGGAAACCTTTCTAAAACGACACATAGCTGAGAAAGGCATATAATCGAAATTGTATTCGCCTAAGGTGCAAAATCTTTGACTGTAGAAATACAATGCAGCAATCACACAAATTTAATTTTGCTACCATTTTCGGTTGTTTAAAATACACTATACAGGGTGTCCGGTCTCAACGGTGTCCAATGGCTAATTCCTAAACCGTTAGTCATAGACATATAGTTCCAATTACAAAAATGTTTTAAATCAGGTAAAGAAACATTTTAAAAACGATTTGGATCAATAAAAACATTTCTTAAAAAATTACGAAATTAAAATTTTTATACGGTCCCCCGGTCCTATAAGTTGTATTTAGTAATTTTTTCCTATTACACTGACAAGTAAGACAAAAAAAGTCCCATTCATACAACGCTAAAATTGAGCGAGTTATGAAACTTTCAAAATGCATGACTTATGCCACTCTTCTACTCTGAAAACAAATGAGTTCGGCTTGGCTTTGAGGGATCATATACCAAGTGTTTAAAGTATTCGAAGATCTTACTTCATGTGTATCTGCGCTTTGAAAAAAAATCCTACAAGTATTAGGATTAAGTCTCAAATTGGCTAAAATAATTTATGTTTTATTTTGTCAGGATTTGAGACTGTTTCTCTTATGATTTCTTTTAAAAAAAATTATGATTTTTTATAAGTTTTTATGTTACTTCAACAATCGTATGTATGTTTTTCCAGTTCAAAATTTGTACTCGAACTTTAACCCACTTTTAAATATCCGATCGAGATTGCATTTTACATACTGGCGCAAATCCGATAACAATCTAATATTATTAAGATTTACGGTGGTTACCATTTATACTTATTTTACAGGATAACACAAAAAATTTCGGATAGATTTCTGCCAAGGAGTTTAAGAAAAAGTTTTAGATTAGATAATGCAAGACTGCGATTGTTAGGTTTTTTTAACTTTTATGTATTTTTTATCACTGAATCCAAAAATTACCTTAATTTTTAACCATCATGCCAGGATATTTCGCAAATCATAAATTTTCAAATTTAAAGAATAACAAAAATCGAATACTATAAAGTAGAGGAGATGGTTGTGTTTTTTAACTTTTGATAATTGATTTTTACGCACTTTTTAGCACTGAATCTGAAAATGACCTTCATTTTTAACCATCACGTTAGAATTTTTTTGCAAATCGCAAATGTGTAAGTTAAAATATAGCGAAAATATCATACTATAAAACATATGTAAAACATTTTTTATTTTATTTGATTAAAAAATGTATTCGATATTTTTGCTTATCCTGGGATTCTTACAGCTAAACAGCTGAATGGTCCGATGAGATGGGGGAGGAAATTCCATTTTAACATTGAACTTCTTAACTTTGAAATTTGCAATTTGCGAAAAATCCTGATATGATAGTTAAAAATGAAGGTCAATTTCGGATTCAGCGGTACAGAATATATAAGAATCAATTATCAAAAGCTAAAAAACATGACATAACCCAACTTTTGCAGGCTTGTGCAATCTAATAATATTTTAAAATACGTATCATTTTGTAAAGAATTGAGGCTGTTAATTTAGAATCATTTTATTCAACAAAAATTGTGTTTTTTCTTTCTCCTTAAATGTTTATTACAAATTGTATATTTTCCATTAATATGTCAGAATGAGTAAAGATTTCAAATTTATATTGCAATGTTAATTTTACTCCCAAACATTTTTTATATGTGACGAAATTATACTTCGACTAAATTTGTGAATGACCCCCAATTTGCAGCAAAAAATATGCTCCAACTTTAAACAGCTATTACTCGGTCAATTTTAATCGTAGAAAAACGGGACATTTTGGACATTACTTGTTAGTGTAAAAGGAAAATTTCACTAAATATAACTTATAGGACCGGGGGACCGTATAAAAATTTAAATTTCGTAATTTTTTAAGAAATGTTTATATTGACCCAAATCGCTTTTAAAATATTTCTTTATATGATTTAAAACATTTTTGTAATTGGAACTATATGTCTATGACTAACGGTTTAAGAATTAGCCATTGGACACCGTTGAGACCGGACACCCTGTATATTGCCAAAAAAAGTTAACACTTTGCACTCGAGGGCTCCGGAATGGAGTCATTTAAAATTTGTCTTCAAACTCGAGGGCTCCGCTATGGAGACAATGCAAAAATTTGGTGATACCCGTCTAGAAAAACCAAGATTACATATTGGCAATTGCTTCGAGAGTCATCACACTTTGGACGATTACAAAATGTAATATTTTTTTTTTTATATCATAACATTTGTATTCATAGAGAATCAAAAAAATAATAAGATATAACTAAAATCACTTCGAGTTGCTGTTAATACGAATGAACAAAAAAATTCGAGTGCAAAGGGTTAAAATATTAAAAAAAATAATTAAATAATTTCTAAAATTGAAAAATAAAAGTGAGAATTATCAAACCTTTTATATCAGTTGCATACCTTGAATTAAATTTTTTTCTTCCTTATTGAACATACAAACAGATTTTAATTAAACTAATTTTTAATCATCGTCTGACATGCCGATTTACTTTAAGACTTAAGCAAAGCATTATTTCAAAAATCAGAAGTAAATTTGCTTCATATACCTTTTATGCTTTCTGTATATTAGTGACTTGTTTATGCGTAGATGTAATAGTTTCTCTATTTATTGAACATTATACTGTATATTATTCATAATTTAAACTATGCCTAAAAGCAGAACTTTTGTTTATACAAGAAGTTTAACATAAAAGAAGGTAGAGGGAGGAATGGGACATGTTTAATTCTTTCTTTTTAATAAGATGAATGTAAATTGCTAATATGCAAATATTTTTAGAAGGTAATATATTAATTATAACATTATAAATATATTCATTTACTTCAAAACATAAAAAAATTGAACTGATGATTTTTAAATGCTATCTCTGACTGTCAATCATAAATTTTCCTTCCAGTGATGAAGGACTGTATATATAGCCGACAATAGACTATTTGTCCCTTATCATACATTGTTTTATAGCCGTTCCACACCTTCCTGTTAGTGGGGAGGTATGGGAGACATTTTGAAATTTATAATTTCTTTATAAAATTGTTTCTGTAAATTATGTTTCGATATAATTCAAGGACATTAGAAAGTGTTTTATTTTGTATTCTAAATATCAAAATTTTGTTTATGTGTCAAACAAAGTTGATTTTCTTATTTTTGTAAAAAGCATCACATTCCTCCCTACTCTCCTTTCAAAGTCAAGTAAATAATAATGTATAATTAAATATGCATAATAAAGATGAGATACATTTTCCAGGAATTATTCAGTGTAACTTTCCTCATAAAGGTATATTAATTCACATTAAAGTCATAAAGTAAAGAAGTTTTATTTTAGGTTTAGCCAGTCTTAATAATAAAAAAAGCTGGATTAATACATAAATATATTTGGTAAAAAGATTGTGATTACCAATTATCAGCAATATCTTTTTTTTTCAGAAATAAATTTATACTTTCTTCATGAAAAAACAATGAGTTCAGTCATATATCGAGAATTATATACAGTAGACTCCCTCAAATCCGCACAGCTTGGGACCAGTGGTTGTGCGGAATTTAGAATTTTGCACATTTCTGGTCATTACTTTGTTTACATCTTTTAAACCGTAATTTGAATGCAATAATGCAATCAAAATTACACAGAATGCTTGCAATATAGTAAAATATTAAAATAATTAAGTAAAGTAATAAACTACAATGATAAAAAGTAAGATAATTTTGAAAATGATTAAATTATTAAAAGTAAAGGTCAAGTAGATAATCAATAATGTATAATTATGTAAATATGCATAATAAAGGTAAGCTACAATGAATTATTCAATGAAACTTTACTCATAAAAGCTAACCTACTAATCCAAATCAAAATCATGAAGTAAAAAAGTTTTACTTTGGGTTTAGCTAATCTTAATAACCAAAAAAGCTTGTTTAATACATGGATATATTTGGTAAAAAGATTGTGATTACCGGTGATATCAGCAATACTTTGATTTTATCCATAAATAAATTTATATTTCCTTCATGAAAAACCACGAGTTCAATCATACTATCGAGATTTACATATTAAAATACATACAGATTCCTATAAAACTAAAACATTCTATAATTCTGCCCTTATATCTGAACTGAAAGTTTCATTGTTTACTTCTGTGATAATATGCGGATTTGAGGGAGTTCCAAGTCCTTTCGAAGTTCAATAAATAAATGCAAAATTTTTGAGGGACAGAAACAAATAAAGACAATTGCATTAATTTATCTATTTCTTTGAGAGTTTCCTTACAGAATAGGGCAGGGGAGTTTATTGACCGTCATTCTTATTTTGTCATCAGAGTTAAATTCATCGCCTAAACAGGTAGAAAGGGGTTTTTAAACACTTAAAAATTACAGGAATTAAAAAAAAATCTAAACTTAGTTTCGGAGTTTGATTAATAATGCATCCTCTGGAATTATTTTTCTAATAAAACCTTCAAGCAACCAGGAAAAAACAGAGTTTGTTTCATTTTCTTCAAAGAAATTGGTCGCTCATGGAGAGGGTTCAAATGGGATGGTCTCTGAATGGAGGTAAAATTAGTATTGAGCCTATGGGAATAAATTTCGTCCCACGAAAAAATGATCGGTCAAGGAGGTGGTCGCACAGGGAGGTTTCACTGTATATATATATGTGGTGTAAATATATGTATATGTTTAATACAGAAAAGTACAAACTTTCATAGGAAAAAGAAAACATCATTCAAATCATTGTGCATGAACTCACTATACACAAATTTTGTTAAAATAAATAATAACTAGCCTGTTAACTTAGAAACTGTCTTTTCCCCAAACTCTTTAGCAGTTCTTGCTGAGAAACTGTCTTTTCCACAAACTCTTTCACAGTTCTTGCCGGGGCAATTTTAGATTTTGTACCCTGTTATCCTGTTAGGACTTTGCTCCAACATCATCTGTAATTGATTTTCTCATCATGCTAGCAACCATGACTTTAGCATCTTTACCAGATGATGTCATTAGGACTTCAAACTAAAAAATACAACATAAAATAATAACAATCAAGAAAAAACTTTTAAACCCTTCATGACAAGCCTCTCTTGTACTACTATTTTCAAATAGTGACATTTTTCCTTATTTAATAAATTTATATTAAATAAGGTAAAAATTACCATTCCGATATAGTAATAGTTACAAGGACTGTGTACACACATGTGTTGTCATGAAGGGCTTAACATTACAATACATTTTGTAATGTATTCAATTGTAGTAAACCAATTTATTTTTATTATTTATTATCAACTACCCCGGTAGCAGAAAGTTCGAGACGGGAGTCGCAGATTTTCTTTTCTCATTTGCAGTTTGCTTTTCTATTGAACCCTTATTTCGCTTTATATTGTGTTTGGCACTTTCTTACTTAATACAAAAACTTAAGATTATTATTAGTAAGATTAATGAAATGCATAATAACATCAAAAGTAAATGCTCGTTTGATTAGCACTTCAACTATAAACCTGCAACCTGTTTTACCTGCAGATTATTTTCTGCCCCTGGAGTATTTGTTGCAGACACTTAGAGAATTATCTGCTACTGGGTCAACTACTAAAACTACACTTACTAAAAGTATTTGCTAACTTTATTTGGTGAAATTGGTTGACGGGATAATCAAGTAGTACCAAAAGAAGTGGTAGTATGAATTTCATGACCTGTCACGGATCTGATGCCAGTACAGATAAAATTATGGGGGGAGAGGACAAGAATGGTAAGGTAATTTCATATTTATTATTTAAACAACAATAATAATAAACCAAGTTTTAATTTATATGAATTTACAAAACATTTAATTTTTAAATAATTCTTTTTTTTTATTTCATTTTTTTCAATTTACTATTAATAACTAAATGTACTGATGGACAATTAAAAAATTAATAAGCTAATTGATAAGCATTTAAGGCTCTTGATTTTATGGGCTGTACTTAATATAATGGTATCACTTCAGGTAGGAGGAGTTTGGCACTTGATATCTTAAGATATCTCTAGGGAGAGGGAGAAGATTCATTTTCGATATTGTTACCATTTTTGATCCAACCAAAATATTCATTTTTCTATTTGTAGTTAACTGTTTCTTTTCATCAAAATATTCAGTTATCTATTTTTATGAAAATGCAAAGTTATTATTAAAATCATTAAATGATTATATACAATTATATCATTGCGAAATGTGGAATACTTCAACATTTGGCTTCCCTATTTTTCTGATATATGTGAATATAATCCGCTGTTGAAGAAACCAGATAGTACGTTTGAAGTGATACTTGTGTTTATTAGTAAAATAAAGAGGAAGAATGTTGTCTATCTGTTTTGTTGATAAGAGCGGCAAGAAACAATATATCTATTGGATACATTATGTAACAAAAAGCTATTATTAAATGCTTTTTAAAATTTTAATTGATATAAACTTATTTCATATTTAACATAGGGATATTTTACGGATTCTTTCTTCTTTATTAGAAAATTTTATAAATAACAGATGTATAACAATATATTTGCATATCACTGAAAATATGTAAAAAGAAAATGAAAGGGGAAAAAAATTAAATAAAAAGAACTTTGAGACACTGATAACAATACTATCCAATATTAGTGATGAATGGGTGGGACATAATCCAGGAATGATAATGTAAAGACCGGAAAGATTACAAAACTACTATAAAGTTGGTAACGTTTTATATGTACAGCTTCTTAATATTAAGAGTTTTGGCGATTCTCAATCAACTGGCAAAATGACATATGAAAATTAATTTCTGCTGCAAATGTATGTTTATTTTTAATAAATAATTTTTTTATTCTTTACTATACATAGCAAATTTATTTTTTGAGAAGTATGCATGCACATGATTTAGTGTTTTTTTTTTTTTTCAGAAAAACTTTTAAATAATTACTTGTGTTTGAAGACAGTTTTTAAATTTTACATACTATAAATAGGAATAGCGAAAAGGGAGATAGTGCGATACGGATAAGATATTTTCAAATAAATTTAATGAAGGACATTATAGTTATACAATTATCATTGTTTAAATATAAATATTATTCAACATATGACAAAACATTTTTTTCTCTTTAAAATAAGGGAGAAGGTTGAATGCATTTTTTTTAACTTAAAATGCAGTTTTTTAGGAATATACTAAAGAAACACCTTTTGAATATAAAGCTTTTTTAAATAGACTTTTAACAATTCTAATTGAAAAAGAGATGTCTGTTTGAATGTTATTTAATTACAACAGAAAATCATCTGTAAATAAATATATATATACGCTAAAAGACGATACGATACAAAATTTAGTCAAAATCGTTAGAGCAGTTTTTTAGATAAAATGTGAAAGCGCACAAGATTTCCTCTAAATGATGATAGGGGACAGTATTGCCATACGTTAAAAATTTCTGAATTCAATGGTATAGGGGGCTAATAGGAAGCAAAAAATGGTCTCAGAAACAAAGTGCACAGTTGATTAGCATATGTAACCTTTATTTATGATTCGAGTAAACATGACAAATAAATATTGAATTAATTATTTATATAAATTAAAATTACTTAGCTCATAATGGGTGCAAAGAATACATGACAATGAGATATGTTTCATTTAAATCCTGGGTAATTTTTTAAGAAGAAAATTTAACAAATAGGTAAGATTCTCTTTGCACACAAATATATTTTTAGCACACTTCTGATATCTTTTTCAAAAGCATTACTGCAATAAAGCCTTTTATATCACATAAGACATTGAGGTACAATATATTCTTTCTGGTCAGAAAAAATTTAATTTTTTGGGGAAAATTACTTTATAGTGAAATAAAAAAAATTAACGATCAAAGAGACTTTACATAAAAGTTTACAGCAACCTAATGAACATGTCAAGAGTTATTTGCTTATTATCAAAAACACAATATGCCATGCAAGAATTTTTGTGGTTTTAGAACAAAATGCAATTTTTTTAAAATTACTAAACACAAGAGATGTGATAATAGTAAATGCAATGACATACACAGGGTTCGTACACAATTTTGACATTAAAAATGTAACAGATTTTCAGGAGATGCCTATTTGGTATGAGACAAATAATACTTAATTTACTATTCCGAGAAAATCCTTGGGAACATATTTCACAAACATAAGGTTTTTCACTTGTTTGAGTCAAGAAATGTCTTCTTAGATGATGATTATGAGAAAATTCTTTAGAACATATTTCACAAACAAAGGATTTTTCTCCTGTATGCGTCAAGAGATGGGCACTTAAATTACTACTATCAGAAAATCCTTTGGAACATCTTTCACAAACAAAGGGTTTTTTTCCTGTATGTGTGAAGAGGTGGTTTCTTAGATGACTAATGCAATTTTTTTATTGCTAAACGCTAAAACACAAGAAATGTAATAATAGCAAAAGCAAAGACATGTGCAGGGTTCATACCCAATTCTTACAATAAAAATTAAAGAGATTTTCAGGAGGTGTCTATTTGGTATGAGTAAAATAGTGCTTTCTTAGATAACTATTTTGAGAAAATCCTCTGGAACATATTTCACAAACAAAAGGTTTTTCTCCTGTATGGGTCAAGAGATGGCTTCTTAGGTTGCTCTTATCAGAAAATGCTTTAGAACATGTTTCACATACAAAAGGTTTTTCACCTGTATGTATCAAGCGATGCTTTCTCAAACTACTGTTATCATTAAAACCTTTGGAACATATTTCACAAACAAAAGGTTTTTCATCGGTATGAATACTTCTGAAATGTCTTATTAGATCGTTATTCTCATTAAATCCTTTGGAACATATTTCACAAACAAAGGGTTTTTCTTCAGTGTGAGTCAAGAGATGCCTTCTTAGATTTCTATTATCAGAAAATCCTTTAGAACATCTTCCACAAATAAAAGTTCTTTCTCCTGTATGGGTGAAAAGATGTGTTCTTAGATGACTGTCCCTAGAAAACGTTTTGAAGCATATTTCACAAGCAAAAGGTTTTTCTCCTGTATGAGTCAAGAGATGGCTTCTTAGATTACCATTCTTAGAGAATCCTTTGAAACATATTTCACAAACAAAGGGTTTCTCTCCTGTATGTGTCAAAAGATGATTTCTTAGATGACTGTTATCATTACATCGTTTGAAACATATTTCACAAACAAAAGGTGTTTCACCTGTATGAATGCTTCTTACATGTCTTCTTAGATTACTATCCTGGGAAAATCCTTTGTAACATATTTCACAAACAAAGGGTTTCTCTCCAGTGTGAGTCAAAAGGTGTGTTCTTAGATATCTATTCCTAGAAAATGCTTTGGAACATACTTCACAAATAAAAGGTTTTTCTACTTTATCAGTGGGGGAATGTTTTTGTTTATTAGCATTTTGAGGAATAAAGTGCTGTTCTCTTGAGGAAGAATTTTCTTCTTTAATCGATGACATTTTCTTAAATGAAAAAGTTTTGTTTCGGATGATAACAGAAACGTCTTCGAAGCATCAGTATGAAGATATTGTTACCATTTTCATCCAAGGAAATGCCTTACTGAACTTCAGCAAAATTTTTTTATCTACCTTTGAATCTAAAAACAGAAAGAAAAATAATAAACGACCCACTGTTTAATAAATTGCAAGAAATTTTAACTGTCAATTAAATAGCCGATTTTACAATTTTCATTTCCTTAAACAGTACAAAATTCATCCTTTAAATTATCATATATATTCTTAGGTATGACTTAACTTTGGTATAGATACCAATACGTATGTGTATATATAAGAAGAAATATTGATCCTGTTCCACATACATTTTCTCTGGAGTTTATGTGACAGGGGCTACACATATATACGTTATCACTTTAGGGTAGAGGGGACTTGCTATTGTAAGATATCTCCAGGGAGAGGAGGGATAATATATTTGATATCATTATCCTTTCTGATCTAATGAAAAAAAAATTGGGTATTTTTTTTCTTTACATCAGTATAGTTTGTTATTTTTTTTAGTCTATAAATTCTTTTTTTATTCCGTTACTTATTTTATGTGAATACAGAGTTATTATTAAAACTATTAAATGCATGTGCGTACCCAAGGGAAGGGGGCGAAATTTTCGAAACTGATGTGAAAAAAAATTGCTGATTTTTTTTCTTTCTTTTTTGGAATTTTTTTTCTATCATACAGCAGACTAGCCATTCTTATTAGTCCCATATTAGCCCACATTGACACCAAACAAGAGAAAGGGGGCTGATGGAGTTACAGCCTCCTCCTCCTCCTCCTGAAATAATCGAAAATTAAATAAAAAAGTGTTTTTTCCTTACTTTTTTAGAAAAAATTGTAATTTCTTCTTCTCTCATACAGCGAAATAGCCATTCTCGTCAACCCCATATTAGTTCACATTGACATCTCAGCATACTCAAAGATGGGGAGAGAGCTGAAGGAATTGCAGCCCCCTCATCTCGAAGTAGTCAAAAATGAAATAAAAATATTCTGGTGATTTTTTTTTTTTTTGCTTCTGTTTGATATAAGTTTGCATTTTCCCCTATCATTCAACAGATGTTTGAATCTTTATTTTGAATGGACTTTGATCTTTTGCATAATATTCCCAGTAATGTAGTTTTAATTTATTATTGGATATTAGATGGCGCCATTAAGTTTATTTTAAATGTTTTCATGAAATTTCTGTTGCTTCTTGATCCCTTTCAGTTTGAATATAACTTCGGTCATGTAACATGTAAATAATTTTTGCCATTTTATATTTAACAAAATTAACTCATGAAGATAGTTTTAACGATAAACTGCAATGGCGAGAATATTTTTTATTTTTCTGATTTTAATTTTTAGATCTTTGTCAAAAATCTCGGAATAAAGTGTGCATTGGATAGCATCTTATTATGGTATTGTTACCTCTAAAATTTAATAGAAATTTTTGGCCATATTTAATCGTTGACAATTGCTAGATTTCGGCGATTGAATTAGGCAAAATTTACTGGTAAGAAAAAAGTTAGATAGTGGTAGCTATGTATTAGCGTAATACTGAAAAAAAAAAAATAAAGCTACAACAAACCTGACATTTAATAAACAGAAAACTTTCAAATAAAAAGTTTCATTCCCCATCTTTCTTAAAAGTAAGGAAAATGTACACCAAATTTTTGTAATATGGCGATTAATTTTCATGTTAATGGTGTTCAAAATCAAGGTTCAGCAGAAAATTTCGTTGAATATAAAATTTCGTTAAAGGGCAGTTCGACAGTAATTTCTTCTATGACATTACTCTAATACATACAATCATTACTTAGTAAAAGTTTATGTTAAAAAAAAACACTACAAGTTCTTACATAGTTAATCAAAAATAAACATTACTGCTAGTTGAAATTGTGGTACAGTACAATGTAAGAATGCTGTCTTATCAAAGTTTATGTTAAAAAAAAAAACTACAAGTTATTACATAATTAATCAAAAATAAACATTACTGTTAGTTAGAACTTGTGGTACACTACAATGTAAGAATGTTGTCTTATCAAAACGACATCTAGTGGGGAGGTGAATAAAAATTTACTGTGCATACGATAATGGCAACAGGGACAAATTTCAAATAAGGATAATTGGTACTTGTCTTTATTCCGGTGAGCACTACCCATTACATTAAAAAAAATATTGCCAAAGTATAGGATTTAACGCCAAAAATGGATGATCATGGGGTTACATTCAATTGATGTCAGATGAGTTTACAGTTTACATGTGTATGTTATGTCATCAAGATATTTTTAATTTGACTTTTCTCTGTATTTTTAATTATGTTTTATTAATTTTTTAGTTCTTTCATTTATTAAAATAACAATTATGTCGTTAAAGAATGATATCATTATAATACAACAGAAAAAAAACACCGAAAAAATATTGCGATGCGTAGAATCTATAAATTTCAACAAAGGCAAACATTTATCCACAAGCTGAAACGATAATTAAGAAAAATTAATTAAGAACTGTTGTATTTAACTACAAAATAACAAAAGCGTGAAATAATGTTTGATTTTAAATGCAACACAAGCAAGTGATGTACATTATTCATTTTTGTTTATTTTGTGGATAAGTCATTTTAGTGTTTCTAATGAACGATATTAGTTAACTTCTATTGTTATGCATTCTCTCGCATTTTGAGAAAAAATGATACAGATTTGTGATCTGCCATCTAAAGAAAATGTTGCAATAACCTATGTTCAAAACTATGGAATTATGTCACAAAAAAGCGTGCATTAATGGGCATGATGTGAGGCTGTCAACAAACTGAACAACATTGGTGGTGTAATGTGAAAAGCTGCAATATAAGAATATCCGTTAGAAAAGGCAGCTGATTGGATGGCTCCAAATTAACACTTGTAATTGCATCATGATTCATTTATAGCTCGTCTGACGAATTAACATGAATAAAATGGGGAAAAAAGCAATTGAATTTAAGTCATAGAACAGTTATTGATTGGAATAATTATCTCGGAGAAATTTGTATATATAACCTTCTAACAAGAAAATCTGGAAAAAATTGGAGGGCCAAAAAAAAAATTGCAGAGATTTATGAAAGTCTCTTTTAAAAGGGAAAATTCAAGGCGGTCAAATTCTTCCTCAGCAATGGTTGTTTGGAGGATTATTCCGAGAAACTGATGAATGTTTGTAAAAGTTCCCGATACAAGTGCTTCTACACTAATGGGAGAAATAACAAAATATACAGGAGATGGCTCTATCATTTTTTCAGATTGATGGCAGGCTTATAAAACTGACTAAATTAAATGCTCCAGTATTCAAAACATCGTTATAATTTTATAGATCCAGAGACTGGTGCATATATATGCAAAACATTGAACGCCTTTAGTTGTCAGTTAAATGGCGAAATAAGAAACAACCCGTCAGCACTTAGATTCATGTTTTACTCAGTTTATATGGGACAGAATTCATAAAAAAAATGATTATTTTGTCATTATTTTGAATGGCATTAGAGATTTTTGGCATGCGGAATAATTACTGCAAATTGTAATTTTTTTCTTTTTATAATTTCAAGGTTTTATGAAATTATCGTTAAATTTTTTTCTAATACGAATGAAATGTGTATTAAAAGATAGTTTCTTGCTGCTCATAATAACTTTTTTATTTGTATCATATTAAATATGTGAAATAAAATATTTATATTTCATTCATAAACGCAATATCTAAAAAAAATCATATTTTCGTTTCATTTAACAATTCTACATTTAAATTCTTAAACTAGTAAATCTTCAGATCAGAGGCCTCAAATTAATTTTTCAAAACAGTTTAATTTTCATCTCACTTCACATAACATATGGTACCTTGAAATCTGCAATTAATAATGTTAGATTATTTGTATATTTCTAAGCGCATACGTTTTCTTAAAAGATCAGAAAATCTAATTTTAAGAATGTCAAATTAACCTGATTTTATGTAATTTTCTCTTTCTGATATGCTATAAAATTTAGTTACTGGGCAACTGTTAAATAAAAAAAAGGATAAAAAAGACATATATATTGCTTCAAAATTGTAAAAATGATAAAGAAAAATCTTACATGTTTTTTAAGCATATGTACAAAATTCCATAAAGTATAGAAAATTGCGAAAGGCCAAGGAAATTATTGAAAAAATTTCAAACAGATTTGATTAATTTAAGACATGGCATAGCAAAACTTTAGCATTCACAATGTAATGCCAAATATTTTAAACATTCTTTTGTCCAAAATTGTCCGAATGAACGAAATTTTATGTCTAGTATGTCGATATTCTCATATAAAAGCATCATATTCTTAAGTTATGTTTTTAACTGTAATTTCACTAATATTTTTATGTATCAAAGTTTGGAATGCAACATTCTTCAATTTGTTTATTTGGCATTACAAATTGACAACCATTTTTTTTAAACAGAAAGCTGTCGACAAGATAATACACAAGTATCGGATAAATTAGCATTCACAATGTAATGCCAAATAATTTAAACATTCTTTTGTCCAAAATTGTCCGAATGAACGAAATTTTATACCTAGTATGTCGATATTCTCATATAAAAGCATCATATTCTTAAGTTATGTTTTTAACTGTAATTTCACTAATATTCTTATGTATCAAAGTTTGGAATGCAACATTCTTCAATTTGTTTATTTGGCATTACAAATTGACAACCATTTTTTTTAAACAGAAAGCTGTCGACAAGATAATACACAAGTATCGGATAAATAATTAAAATGTTTTCTGATTTGTCAAATGTGTAAAAAATATAGAAGGAAAATATACTCACATAATCATTGCATTTATTCTAAAATTTTCGAAATCTTAAAAATAGGAGTTTCAATAAATAAATTTGAAGTTAAGGACAAGCCTTGGTAATGACCTTTAAACTTTATAATTTTTTTAGATATTGATTTTCTTTTTCATATTTCAAGTGCATAATGTAGTGCGTGCTTAAACAGAAATGATCACAAAAAGTCCAAACATTTATAGTTGACTTGATAAATTCACATTTTTAGCCAATAACATAAAATTTCCCATTATCTGAGAATGACTCGCAATATCAAGTTTCATCAATTATAGATTTGTACTAGAGATAGAAAATATAGTTACTTTTGGTTAACAGGTTACTTCGTTCCACACTTCTACAGGTAACAGGTTCCAACAACCTGTTATTTTTATAACATATAACTAATCGATGTGTATGCGGCCAACGGCTGTTTTAATTAGAAGGTCTTTTAAACAAAATGTTTGGAATAATTTTTTGACGTAATTATAAATGCTGTTTTCTATTGAGATGAATCAAAATTAATTTGTGGTTAGAAACTTAATTTTTGCAAGAGAAAAACTTACCTAGTTATGACACTTTGAATTTCATGCATTTTTTTCGTTTTTGGACACTAAAAACACGTTTTTCCATTTGACTAAAACATTGAAAATTCAAAAAATTCTAAGTATCATAAATCAGCAAGTTTTGACAATACAAGAATAAATTATTGCTGCTTTACTTGTTAGAACATGGAAAAACTTTTTCTAAATAAAACTCATAGGACCCAGGCATTGTATAAAATTTGTAATTTGTTATCGATTTAAAAAGTAATTATTCTAATGTAAATCGATTATTATGTAATGCAGAACAAAATTTGAAACATTTTTGCAATTGGAACTATACTTCTAAAACTAACGGTTTAGAAATTAGTTATTGGTAAACGATAAGAGACACCATTTCTAATAATTAACACAGTTTTAACAACGATTTCTAACCCCCAAAAAATCATGCATACAGCATAGATTATGAAACACTTTCCAAAACATTTAGAATACTATAACATAACATCACAATTCACAAATGTGGAAGATGACGTCCTAATGAACAATTTGGAAAACGCATAATGCATTTAAAAACACGATTTCTGCCAGTACCATGAATAGTCGTTAAAATGTACGATTTTTGTGCAGCACTGTATATGATCTACAGATATGTATGCATACAACACAGTATGCGAAAAGTCAGTTCACGCAGTTGAACGCATAATATGTTTTAAAATTTACGCTCAGCAATTTCAACAATGTTGTTGAGAAGTTTTGTTTATGATATAGAATTTATACACACCAAGTAAAATTTAAAAAATAGTTAAATTTAAAAACGCATTTCCAGCAATTATTGTTCGTGGCTTCAATAGTTCAATTATTGCTAATTTTCTTCTATATCCAAATACTTTTGTGTGTTCCTGTAAATAAACAATAAGTTCCATGCACACCATATTCTAGTATAATGGAATTATTTTGAGTGGCCCTCGAAATGAACCAAAAATACTATACACACTTTCTTTACAATACCGAACATGCCATACTAAACCCAAGTAACATATATCCATTTTATGGCAATCGGACAATATTTACGCGAGTTAAAGCAAGGACAGACAAATTGAATTCATAAACACTTTTCAAGAACGTTGGGAAGTATTAAAAAAAAAGAAATTTGATAGTATTTCCTATTTTTATCAAAAAATGGAAAAACTGATTACGTAGTTTCTGTATACACGCTGTTTGCTCTTAAATAACTTATTAACTATTGAATTACCGAGTTATATTTGATTAAAAACTTCCCCTTTTCCATTGGAAATTCAATAATAAAACCATTTTTTTTTTACACAACCTAATAATTATTTCATCCAATGCATACAATGTCTTGAATTTTGCTCTAAACATCCCAAAATTACATTATATGCACGGCACCTGTGAACAACAAGCTTCATAAAATAGAGATACTTCTCTTTTTAATACTTTGTACCACAGTTTACATGTTTGACTATTAGCTTCATTGAACAAATATATAACTGAAGAAAACCCAGAAAAGTTAAAACTAATTCATGTTTGGTCTAATGTTTCAAGAAAATATATCTCTGTTCAATAGAATGTTATACCCACTGTAATGAATGCAATATATAGGGTAGGTGTGCCAGTAATGTACACCGTTCAATGTTATATAAAAATAACCAATAAAAATTTAGCTTTTCGTATTTTCATCATAACTCCCTCTTGCATATTTCATAATCTTGTACTATTGTTACCACTCTTATTCAAACCAACCAGGAAGCAGAAAATAATGTTTCAAAGTTTTGTTTTTCAATGAAAATCTTATTGAACTTGCTTCATTTAATAAATTTATATATTCTTTATTATCTTGGAAAATTTTCAGCTTTTTATTTTGGTAGTAATAAAAAACTTTTAATTTTATACACTAATAGCCTTTTATAAAATTTCATTTATTTTTAAGATTTTAAGACGGGTGTCCATAACTGGTCATGCTTAATTAGTCATTTTCCAATAATGGACACCCCCATGTAGACATTGCTAAAAATGCAATTTCAGTAATGTTTATAGTGCAAAAAATATTTTGACTTAACTGAAAACCTAAATAATAAAATTTAATTTTTAAATTACACTTACCAAAATGCAATAACACAAAAAGCTTTATAAATAGCTGCTTTTAAGTTATTTTAAGTGGTTAATAGAATTTCAATATTTTATTCTTTCTTTTTTTATGCACATAACTTTGCCTTTCATATTTTATAATCTAGCAATCAAACAAGTCAGGAAGCAAAGAATATTGTTTAAGGGCACTGTCAAAAAGGGCTGATAGGGCTGAATCCCGCCACATTTAAATAAAAACAATTAAGTTACAAAAGTTCTTAAAAAAGTATTTTCTGTCTTAAAGGTTTCCGCTTATTCACCTCTGACAAAAAGAAATTATTTAATATTAATGAAAGCTATAGTAATCATGGAACTAGTAAATCTGCAGATCAGTGGCCTCAAACATCAGTTCTACAGTTTTATTTTGAAATTATTTTATTTAATATTTAAAATATCCAACTCAAAATATCATTTCTTTCATATTTGTAATATTAATTATTTCAAGTAATATATCAGGTACTCTCTGAAAGTTTAATTGTTAAAAATAGTGAGACGAAACTATACACCAATGCTCTAAAAACTTTTTATTTTTATTATTATTACTATTACCTTTTAAATCCCCCATTGTCTCAATAATTCGACAGCTGTAATTACCTGATATTTAGTATTTTAAACTATCCATCAAAATAATTAAAATATTGATCTTCTGATACTTACAATAATGGATGCAAACAGCACATGATTATCGCAAATATTTTATTAATTACTGGTATCGTAATTGTTAAACTTTTTTGAAAATAACTATTTGGTTTCATTAGTATGCTTTCATTAAATTCTGGTCCTAAATGTAGTCATAAAAACAATTATATATAATTACTTTTTATGGAGTATCCATTACTGGCATTTTAGGTGTTTTGATATATTTCTGTAATTTACAATTAAATTTTGATTCATACTGGGAAATGAGACTTTTAAAATTGTTAAATATCGTTCATAAATAAAATATTGAAAAAACTGGAATATAATAATTATAACTATTAATAAAAAATAAATTTTTAAAGAAATTCCTTAAGGATATCCATTACTGGCACATCTACCCTATATCTTATATACAAATGCTATATGAAAATATATATTATATATGTATATCTTTACAATACATAGGTACCAACCTTCTGGTTTTATTCAAGTGAGATAACCCTTTTTGCAACAAGACATTTTACTTAGTAAATAAAGCCAAATAATTACAATAAGACACATTTCATTAAATAAACATTCTGTGTCTATTTAAATAGAAAAAAGTGATAGAAGATCACATCATATTACATATAAATATATAATTTTAAAACTTCCTTTAATACGGCAACTATTGACAATGCAGCTACAAAGGAGTCGGTAAAAAAACGCTTGTTGCAACTAGTAGTCGTGGCATCACTGTTGGTACAGTTTATCATACTCACATGGATAAGATGCAAGTACCACTCTTCAAAATGCAATACAACAAAAGAAGATTATTCGCTACTTTTATACAAGCTGCACTCAAGTGATAAATCCCCAAATATAGGTTTTAGTGTCATTTACTGCATTCATTTCATTTAAAAAGACCATTCATTTCATTTAAAATAGAAATAAAAAGGATAATGACAATAATAATAAATAATATCACAATCCAAAACATTTTTTTTTTCATTATCAAAGCACTGTTTCTAATTAGCAGCATTAAAAAAATAAAAGATGCTTTTGGTGAGATTTGCAACTGGTTATGACAAAAGTAGTCAGTTTTTATACAAGTACAGCCATGGTACGCTCGTAACAAATCTAACATTATAAAGATAATGGAATTTCAAAATTATATCCTCTGGAAGTGGTTGCCCTTAAGCTGTTTTAATATTTCAGATAAGTTTTGATAAACTTTATAAGCTGTTTTAATATTTAGGTAAATTTTGACAAATTTTATACAGTAGATACTTTGTTATGCGATCAAATATTTATTTTCAATTGAGATGAATATAGCAAAATTTCTCCTTTGTGAGCAATACGTTTTAAAATTAAACAATTCAACAAAATTCAAAGCTATTGTTTAACTTGCAATCTGAATAATAATCACAAATAAATAAATGAAATTAATACCTGCAACAAAAACATTTTAATAATGTTATATATGACAGCAAAATAACGGCAAATATGAAAGTGGCGATATATGAAGTTTCATGCCATCATAAATGATCAAATTGTGAATTTTTAATGGAAGAGTAACCTGAACTTACCATTAACTTATTGTAGTAAGGAGGGTGGGATCAATAAATATATATATTAAAAACGCTAAGTGTTTTCTTTCGACAGTCCATGTGAAGAAATCACTGCGTCAAATTACACCAATCTTTTTTTAAATGAAAGACATTTAGCCACATATTTTTTTTTATCGTACATTCGTTTTTTCAAATATTTTATTAATTAGCCGTAATTTTAAATAAAAATTCTACAGTTGTGCACACGTAGTATATAAGTCTGCCTTTGGAGTGACGTGCTGCACATGTGCAGATGCTTGCTCAACTGAACTATCACATCACAGGTAGAAGTTGTTTTAAGTTTGTCTGCTATTCAATCTTACTGTGAACAAGCTTTTCTTTCTTTCACAAAGTAAATATTATTTGGCTCTTTCAGAAGTATTAACAATTAAAAAATTTATTGTGTTCGATATTGAGAGCTAGATATGGTTTATTTCAGGGTTGACATATTGTTTTGGTCATATTACACACAGAAGATAGACACAGCGATTTGAGGCTAAAAGTTCTGGCTGGTGATCCGTCTTATGATTTGCCAATAGTTACACATGAAGATTGGGAAACTAGCATGCTAAGTTATAGCTGCTTCTTTGAAAAAATAAGGTATCATAAATATTAGAACTCAAAACTATTTCTGTAAGATCAGAAATCAAATTCGAGGCAATTGAGTCAATTAACTGTTTTCAAACCTGTTGAATTTAGAAGGAAGAAAAACAAGTTCCTGCTAGCATAGAGGGTTAAAGCAGCAGTTTAAAGCTCTGAATTTTAGGCAGGTTTGAGCCCAAGCCTGACAAAATGTGCAATATTTTTCTCGATAATTCATTTCAATAATGATATATTTTATTAGGAAGAGAAGTTATAGGATTTTATTTTATTATTATTATTATTTGAAAGCTATATAATAAAATAAAATTTAACACTCTATAATATTTTGAAAAAAGAATGATTTTATATTTTAAATATTTAAGCTAAAATATTTTGCATGTAATTATTAATTAAATAAATTGAGCTGATCAACAATTTTCGTTATATTTTCTGACCATTATCAAGAATATATAGGTGTGTGTCAGAAAGAATAGTTTGTCATTCATTTGTGCAAAAAATAAAACGGAAAGAAAGAAAAATATTCGTATAAGGGCTATAAAAGAAATTACCTGATATCCAGGTTCAATATTTAAAAAAATTATAAAAATGTAAAGTAAAATTCAAGTAATAAAAAATATATATTATAAATCGTTAGCTGCATCAAGTTTCAAATTTAGGTTTTTAGAGAATAAGACAGATATAAATAAAATTCATGGCAGCTTTTAATGGTCGTGTAGTTAAAAAGAATAATAATAATAAAAATAAATATTGTTATTTTTTCAAAAAAAAAAAGAAAAAAAAAGAGGATATAGTAAGCAAAAATAAAATCTCTACATGGTATTTTTAGGTAAATTTCAGATAAAAAGCAAGCATAATTGGTTGTAAATTATGAACTTAAAATTCTTTCATTTAACTGAATAGGTTAGACCACTGGTTTCTAACCTTTTATGGGCCACGCCCCACCAAAGCATCAGTAAATTCACTACGCCACCCCCCTCCCCACATGTCTCTTATTATTTCAAAAGTAAACTCTATTCACACAATGGAAACTTAATAGAGCCTCAATAATAACTATTCATTTCACAGTTTTTAACATATCAAAGAGGTGAATCTTCTGTTAGAAATGTGTTTTTAGCTTAAATCTTTGCTTTGTGCCAAAAGGAGTTTTGTTATTCTTTCCCAACTTACCTCAATGTTAAAGAAAAGTGTTATATGGTCTGCATTTTTATACCTTATGGGACCCGTTATCCGGAATGCTCCAAAAACCAGAATGCAAAATTATAACCGAAAATTAATTTCTCTTATTTCAAAAATGAAAAACTAAAGATGTATTTTACATCAAGCGTGGGATACAGCAGACAGATATGCTCTCATCCATGGGTGATACAATTTGAGGTCATCTGCATTTTTTTTTCTTTATGGTGTGAATGAGCCTCAAGCTGAAGACTTTAAAATTTACAAGGAGAAGGAAATTACTACAGATCTGCCAGACTAAGCTATAGGAATTTCATGTTTAGAAACTGAATTGCTGGATCAAGAGTCAGTAGAAGGTTGTCTGATTGCTGATAGCGAGGCAATAATAAGTCATGAGATGACTGGCAGTAAAATTTGTAACACATAATGACAAATTATATGTCTAATGGAAGTGATGATGATGACCAGCAGAAAGAAGTGAGTGAAAATTTTCCAACTGAAGAACTGATTTTTATAATGTAGCAAACAAGTTACTTCCATGAACATCAATCATATCAATATACGAGATACAGGAGCAATTAGTGCAAGAGTCATGCTATAAGCAATCAATCTTAATAAAAATGCTCCAAAAATCCAAGTTAAAGGCTTCTGCTCCCGAGTCTTAAAACTAAGTTTTATATATTAATGTATTTTTTTTATTATTATTGTAATTTAGAATGTTTCTTTATTTTGTTTAAATAAGTTATTAAGTTAAAAAATCTGTAATTATGTATTTACATATATTATTCATATTTTATACATTTCATACCGTTATTTTGTGCAATTCTTAATACTTATAGTAAAGTGTTCCGAATTACAGAAAAACTCCTTATCCAGAATATCTCAGGTCCCAAGCATTCTGGATAACAGATCCTATACTGTATTTCATGGGCGTACTCAAGGGGGGGGGGTGCTTATGGGGCTACACCCCCCCCCACCCCCCGAAATTTTCGAAAGTGACATGAAAAAGTGCTGCTTTTTCGCCTTTCTTTTTTGGAAAAAATTTTAATTTTTTAAAATCATACAGCGGACTAGACATTCTCATTAGTCCCATATTAGTCCACATAGACAACGAAGATGAGAAAGGGGGCAGACGGGGGGAGGGGGGTTACAGCCCCCCCTCCTCCCGAAATAGTCGAAAAATTAAATGAAAAAGTAATTTTTCCATATTTTTTTAAGATAAATCTGTATTTTTTTCTTCTGTCATATAGCAAAATAGACATTATTGTTAACACCATATTAGTCCCCACTGACATCACAGCATACCCAAAGATGGGGAGGGGGCTGGTGGAATTTCAGTCCCTCCTCTCGAAATGGTCGAAAATGAAATGATAAAATAGTGCTGAATTTTTTTTGCCTGTTTAAGATAAATTTGCATTTTTTCCCCTATCGTTCAACAGACTATGCGCTTCCTTCGCTTTAGTTCCATAGTAGTCCATATTAACACCAAACAAGAGAAAGGGGGCTGACAGGGTTACACCCCCCTCCCCCAAACCAGAAATAGTCGAAAAATTAAATGAAAAAAGTGTTTTTTTCCTTACTTTTTTAAGATAAATCTGTAATTTTTTCTTCTGTCATACAGCAAAATAGCCATTCTCGTTAACTTAGTCCACATTGACATCACAGCATACCCAAAGATGGGGAGGGGGCTGTTGGAATTACAGCCCCCCTCCTCTCGAAATAGTAGAAAATGAAACGCAAAAATAGTGCTGATTTTTTTCTGTTTGTTTGAGATAAAATTGTATTTTCCCCCTATCATTCAACAGACTAGCTGCTCTCTTCTCTTTAGTTCCATACTAGTGCACAGTGGTACCACATTATACCCAAAGAGGTGAAAGGGGCTATTGGGGTGCCCCCTTCCTAAATAGTTGAAAATGAAATTTAAAAAAGGTTGATTTTTTTCTTCTTGTTTGACATAAATTTGTAATTCTTCTTCTGCCATACAGCGAAAGAGCCATTCTCGCTAACTCAATAGTAGTCCACATTGACATCGCAGCATACCGAAAGAAGGGGAGGCGGCTGATGGGCTTACAGCCCCTCCTATCGAAATAGTCGAGAAAAAAAATATTGCTTTTTTCTTTCTGTTTGAGATAAATTTGCATTTTGTTTTCTCATATCGTTCAACAGACTAGCCACACTCTTCTGTTTAGTTCCATATTAGTGCACAGTGACACCACGTTATACCCAAAGAAGTAGAAATGGGGTGATGGGGTTACAGACCTCTACCAAAATAGTTGAAAATGAAATGAAAAAAAGTGCTGATTTTTTTTCTTTTTGTTTGAGATAAATTTTTAATGCAATTGTTTTCTGCAATACAACGAAATAGACTTTTTGGTTAGTCTCATATCAGCGCACAGTTACATCACAGTATACCCAATGAGGGGAAGGGGGCTGATGGGTTTATAGGCCCCCTTTCGAAGTAATAAAAAAAAAATCGTTTTTTTTTCTTTCGTTTGAGATAAAATTTATTTTTTTTCTGCGACGCAGCTATTCTGGTTAGTCCCATATTCTAGTGCACAGTGATGCCCCAGCAGAAGAAGAAGTCGATGACGACGGGGGTTATGAGGTTATAGCTCCATTCCACCTCCGAAGAGATCGCAGTGAAATGAAAAAAAGGGCTGATATTCCTCCTTTTTCAGATAAATTTGTTTTATTTTCTTGCATGCCACGAATTTGTTTTTCTTGTTAATGCAATATCCTCCTCAGTCCTGCGACCAAATTTACTTGAAACCACAAAATTTATTTTCAAATGACTGAAAAATAGCTCCATGCCTGTTTTACTGGATAAATGAAAACGTATATGATCAGTTCAAGAGACCTACAAGTAAATTCGACAAATCTAAAAGTAGATTAATTTAAGGCGTTTTTTAATTTCTCTCACAGTCAGCGGGCGCCAAGATTATCAATGCGGAAGTATGTTAACGCACAGTAACACTACAGCTAATCTCAAGTCGATTTCGGCTAAATCGGAAATCCGGTGCGGAAGAGTTGACTGTAAAAGTAGCTTATTAACTTTCATTTTTCAGTCGTATTTCCATTCCAAAAATTTGTGTTTTTTCCACGGGTTTTTTGACGAAATTTGCGTTTTTTCCGCGGATCTGTGACGAAATTTTCGTTAGTTTTTCGTGATCCTGTCGAAATTTGTGTTTTTTCGGCGGGTTTTTGATGAAATTAAAGTTTTTTTCGCGGATTTCTGCCGAAATTCGCGTTTTTTCTCGTCTTTTTGATGAAATTAGCTTTTTTTCTGCGGCTCTTTGTCAAAATTCGCGTTTTCTTTGATGAAAGTAGCCTTTTTTCGCGGCTGTTTGACGAAATTCAATTTTTTCCCGCAGTCTTTTATTGAAATTCACGTTTTTCTGTGGTCCTTCTTTGTGACCCTGCTTTTTCTTTTTTTTGCGATCCTTTACCAAAATTCGCGTTTTTTCCGCTTCCCTTTGACGGAATGCGTGTTTTTTAGCGATCCTTTGTCGAAATTTGCGTTTTTTCTACAGCTCATTGACGAAATTCGTATTTTTTTTTACGCAATCCTTCGTCGAAATTTGCGTTTTTCCGCGGATTTTTGACGAAATTTGCTTTTTTTTCTCGACTTTTTGATGAAATTTGCGTTTTTCTGCGGCCTTTTGACAAAATTCATGTTTTTTGTGTCCCTTGACGAAATTCGCGTTGTTTCCAATTTCTTTTGAAGGACTGCGTGCTTTTTTAGCGATCCTTTGTCAAAATTTGCGTTTTTTCTGCGGCCATTTGACGAAATTTGCGATTTTACAGAGGTCATTTGGCGAAATTCGCGTTTTTTTTAACCCAATCATTCATCGAAATTTTCGTTTTTTTCGCGTATTTTTGACGAAATTTGCTTTTTCTCGTCTTTTTTAAGAAATTTGCGTTTTTCTGC
Source organism: Maratus speciosus (assembly GCA_963932465.1). Taxonomy (NCBI): domain Eukaryota; kingdom Metazoa; phylum Arthropoda; class Arachnida; order Araneae; family Salticidae; genus Maratus; species Maratus speciosus. The sequence goes on from OZ010794.1 coordinate 81,736,686, forward strand.
GGTCTTTTGACGAAATTCACGTTTTTTCTGTGTCCCTTTGACGAAATTCGCGTTGTTTCCGCTTTCTTTTGAAGGAATGCGTGTTTTTTAGCGATCCTTTGTCAAAATTTGCGTTTTTTCTGCGGTCCTTTGACAAAATTCACGTTTTTCCGAGATCATTTGACGAAATTCGCGTTTTTTGTTACGCAATCCCTCGTCGAAATTTGCGTTTTTTCTGCGGTCCTTTGACAAAATTCACGTTTTTCCGAGATCATTTGACGAAATTCGCGTTTTTTGTTACGCAATCCCTCGTCGAAATTTGCGTTTTTTCTGCGGCTCTTTGACGAAATTTGCGTTCTTTTCTTGTCTTTTTGATGAAATTCGCGTTTTTTGCGATCTTTTAAGAAATTAGCTTTTTTTCGAAACCCCTTGACGGAATGCGTGTTTTAAGCTATCTTTTTTTTCGAAATTAGCATTTTCCGCGACTTTTGGATGAAATTCGCGTTTTTTCTGCGGCTCTTTGATGAAATTCACGTTTTCTTTTTCGAGATCTTTTGTCGAAATTTGCTTTTTCCGCGGCTTTTTGACTAAATTCGATTTTTTCTGCAGCCTTTTGACGAAATTCACGTTTTCTGTGGTCCTTCTTTGTGACCCTGCTTTTTCTTTTTTTTTCGATCGTTTAACGAAATTCACGTTTTTTCCGCTTCCCTTTGACGGAATGCATGTTTTTTTAGCGATCCTTTGTCGAAATTTGCGTTTTTTCTGCGGCCCTTTGACAAATTTCGCGTTTTTTTAGGCAATCCTTCGTCGAAATTTGCGTTTTTTTTTCTCGAATGAAATTTGCGTTTTTCTGCGGCTTTTTGACGAAATTCACGTTTTTTCTGTATCCTTTTGATGAAATTCGCGTTTTTTCAGCTCCCTTTGACGGAATGAGTGATTTTTAGCAATCCTTTATCGAAATTTGCGTTTTTTCTGCGGCCCTTTGACGAAATTCGTGTTTTTTCTGTGGTCATTTGAAGAAATTCGCGCTTTTTCGGTGGCCATTAGAGGAAATTCGCGTTGTTTCGCAATCCTTCGTCAAAATTTGCGTTTCCCACGACTTTTAACAAAATTTGCGTTTTTTTCTCGTCTTTTTGATGAAATTTGCGCTTTTCTGCGCCCTTTTGACGGAATTCACGTTTTTCCATGTCCCTTTGACGAAATTAGCTTTTTTTGCGATCGGTTACGAAATTAGCTTTTTTTCGCAGCCCTTTGACGGAATGCATGTTTTGAGCGATCTGTTTTCGAAATTCGCGTTTTTTCTGCGGCCTTATGACGAAATTCAGGTTTTTTTTCTGTGCTCATTTGACGAAATTAGCGTTTCCTCCGCTAGCATTTGCCGTAATTCGCGTTTTCTCCGCGATCATTTGACGAAATTTGACTTTTTTTCGCAATTGTTTGACAAACTTCGCATTTTATCCATGGCCTTATGACAAAATTTCGTTTTTTTTTCCTTTTCAGATCCTTTAAAGAAATTGGAATTTTTTTTTTCTGCGAACGATTGATGAAATTGATTTTTTTCGGCGACCATGTAAAAAATCGCGATATTTTTTTAAGCTCAAATTTTCGGACTGATGACCAAATTTTTCAAATTTTCGGAAATTTCGGAACAAAGTCACCCCTGCCCATCCCCTTTCCCCCTGTCTACGGCCTTATTGGCAAATATGATTTCTGTTTATAACACAATTCAACGCGTTTCGTAAGATTTAGAACATTGTGGAAATTTAAGTCAGCCCCCCCCCCCCTCCGAAATAAAATCCTGAGTACGCCACTGCTGTATTTACAAAATATCTTGAAGAGAGACTTACATTTTGCATTAAAATTGATAATATTCACACATTTTATAATTCATTTTTGTAACTTTTTAAGAGTTGCTGGAAAAGCTTTGGACACTACATTTTCTTTCTATGGATAACACAATACACAAGAAGTATTTTCAGATTCTCCTCTTTATCAATTTTAAGTACCCTAATTTTCTGCCTATAATCCGTGACGGCATATTATCCGCAGGTGTCCATTTCATGATATTTTGAAAACAAAAAACACTGTATAATCTGCTGGTGAAATTTTCACTTTAAAAAAAAATTACAAGATCCAAGAGACTAACATTGAGCCACAAGAGAAAAAATGGTTTAGGTGCCGTATATTCCCAGATGGCCGCCATCTTGGATGTTTTGAGATTTCTTCGCGATCTTTATCAATATGTGGAACCCCGTGTGACGTGTGTGTTCTGGCAACCCCGTTTTTCATTCGAGATTGTGCTGCGAGCCGTTTTTGCTTGTGATATCGTGTTGTATGTTTCTGTCAATTATATTTATGTTAAATTTATTGGATGTATTTGATTGAATATGGGTTCTGTAGTCCGTTTAAATGCTCTTGCCGAAGTAATTAAGAAATATGAGGAAATTTTGACGAATAAAGGAGGTTTGTTTACAGTGCATCAGTGCGTATTCATAAGCCTATTTTGGAAAATGACGGTGATGCTAGCCGGTATTTCGTGCTTGAGCTTTCAAGAAAGCAGATGTCTGTTAAGGTATATTAATAATTTTAGGCATATTTTGTTGCCTTACGAGTTTTGTACATCTTGAGATTGCTACACAACGAGAACTGCTGAATTTTGAGATTGCTACACAGCAAGAACTGCTGAATCCAGTGATGTTTTTTTTTTTTCGATTAATGAGCATGTAGTGCTCATACGACATTTAGTGATTGCCACTTTAACGAGTTTTGTTTGTTATTTATATTTTAGTTTGGTTAAGCCTAACATGCACATAAACCGGTGCTTGGCGACATTTACTACTTGGCGGAAAAGGGGTTTTCAGGCCAAGAAAAATTCCAAGATGGCGCCTCCAAGAATTTATGACATCTGTTCCAAAAAAATATTGAATCTAGTGTAAAATATTTTCATTTTTAAAGTTTGTATTTAATATAACACTTGATAAATAAATAAATAAAAAATAGAAAATTCAGTACAAAGATATTTGATGTTCTATTAGGTACACACAGGTAAGAATAAATTTTAAAAGATTACATTACTACTTAGTATAAAAATTATAATTTAATAAGTTAATTACTTAAAATTAATTAGTACATATGTTTAAATGAAATCTAAATTCCTTAAACTAGTTTTTTGTTGCCCTATTTTCATTTTAATATAATTTGGTCTTAATGAGTCTGTATGATATCCTTTTAACATCTGCAGTGATGGTGCCATCTACCGAACTACGAGAAAAATGTTGAAAATCAAGCAAGTATTATCCCAGAATACACTAATGTTATATTTTCTGATTAAAAAAATAATAATAAAAAACATATGAAATGAAAAGATGATTTAATTTAATCAAAGGACTTCATTTAAATATTAACCCAGATTTAATAAGTTGCACTATTTTTAATGTTTATTCAAAAATTATAATAATGAAAATAGAAACTTACCCATTACATTACATCACAAACTTATACAGCAAAAATATAAACAATACTTAATAATTTATTTAATTTAAATGAAATATAAATTCCTTAAACTAGATTTTTTTTGTCTTCTTTTTATTTCAATATGATTCAGTCTTAATGAGTCTATATGCTTTTAACATCTGCAATGATGGCGACATCTACCGAACTACAAGAAAAATATTGAAAATCAAGCAAACATTAGCCCAGAATACACTATTTTATTTCCTGATAAAAAGAAATAATAAAAAACATATGAAATGAAAAGATGTTTTAATTTAATCAAAGGACTTCATTTGAAAATTAATGCAGATTTAATAAGTAGCACTATTTTTAATATTTATTCAAAAATTATAATAATGAAAATAGAAACCCATTACATTACATCACAAACTTGTATGGCAAAAATATAAACAACACTTAATAATTTATTATATAGATGTAAAAAATCAGATACTCTAAATAATAAAATAATTTAATTAAATCCATCAAAATTAGAATCCGATTCGGACAATCTTAACAATTCTTCTGGTAAATTTGTATCATTGTCATTTACAGAGTCATCATCACTAGAACAGTCATAGTCAATTTCACCGATTATTTAAGCCTTTTTAATAGTTTTCTTGGAAATTTTGTCCCAAGCTCCTTTCATCCACTCGCATATGTTTGCGTATGATGCACAACGCATTTTTCTATTTTTTCCTTCTGCCATCCATTTTTCCCATGAGTTTTGCACTTTACTTTTAAATGACTTGTTTACTCATACATCGAGGGGTTGTAAAAACGTTGTCAGAGCACCTGGTATAATGTCCAGTTTCGCTTTAGCAGATTTGCACGCACATTTCCCTTTGTCAATAATGTATACTCTCATACAATCCATGATTAATAATGCACCCTTTGTTTTTCTATAAAAAGCACTTATCCAGAATATCATCATGTTTTCATTCATCCAGCCTTTTTCAACAGCTCGAACTTTCACTCCTTTTGGAAAATTTTCTTCGGGTATAGTTTTTCTTTTAAATATTAGATACCATCGATGTTAATTTTGTCCCATCTGACACACAAGATAAAACTATGGTGAAAGCTGCTTTTTCGTGTCCTGTTGTAGTTACTGAAATGCTCACCTTTCCTCAAGAATCAACAGTACCTATAGTTCGGAGGACAATCGAAACATAATGGCACTTCATCCATATTAATTATTTTCTTTGGGCTGAAATTTTTCTCTTCGATGATTTTTTTCACATAATTTAGGAAATCTTTGGTCATTTCTTCCATATTTTCTGGCAATTCTTGCCCCATGGTTGTACGAGCCTGAACTGAAAGTTTCTTCTGCTTCAAGAGGCGGTAGCACCATGTGCCTCCATCTTCAAAATTGTCAATATTCATTTTTCTGGCCATAATCTGAGCTTTGCATCTTATTTTCACAGTTGACACTGATAGTTTATCTCTCGTTGACTCAAAATCCATGAATGTAGTTCATTTTCGAGAACTCGCCACGCTGCTTGACGCTTTCTGTAAATATTTTGAAGCTGCTCTTTACTTTTCTGCCAAAGTCATATTGGATTCAGCAATATTAAAAATCCTTCGTGTTTCCCTATTACTGATTTCTTCCACTTTTTGAATTATTTTAATTTTAATTTGGATTTGTAACTACCACGTTTATGCTTTGCAGCACCAGACATTCTGCTTTGTTAAGACTTAAGAAGAACGTATTTAGTCAGTCGCGTTCAGAAAAGAAAATGGCAGATAACAACGTGCTGCTCTTAGCAAAGAATCTATAGGAGCATGTGGAAATCAGTGTAGATTTCAGGGGGTGGCCCGGACGGACATTCCCCCCCAGAGCAATGAGATGTCCCCCCCGGAAGATTTGAGATTTTGTGTTTTCAATGGTCAAAAAGTGCAATTCCCCCCCCCCGGAACTCAATAATGTCCCCCCCGGAGCCACAGAAATCCCTCCCGGAGAAAAGTGTCTGGATTCAACACTGGTGGAAATGATTCCCTACTTTTCCCTCTACAGGGATTTCTTCCCGATTGTTTTGCTAGCCAGGATAAAGATTTTGTACTCAAATTATCCCTGCATCCGTAACTGAAAGGGATTATTCTCATCACACAAAAGAATTTACCCTGTGAATACGGATCAGGCAGCACCATATGTTGATTCTTAAGAAAGATATTTGTAAATTTGCTTAAAAAAATTATGTTTATTGACATTTATGAGGATATCGCCAAGGAAAAAATTCGCTGATAATCCACGACAGCATATAATCTGCATTATAAGAAAAATAAAGTTTTTTATCATAGAATCTACAGATTATAGGCAGGAAATTAGGGTATATACGAGAACGTAAACGTGGCTACTCCAGAGATGATTCCGAGTTTTTAAAAATGTTATCAAATGTTAGGGCAGAGGTGGGGGGGAATCTTCTATTCCTGTGTCATCATGAGATGAGATGAGACAAGCACTGTTACACATTCAGGCATGAAAATGAAAATTATTTGGAAAAGAAAGAAAATGGCACAAAGAAATCAAATTTGGGCACAGAAGGCAGTAATGAAATGACCATTTCTGCACAAACACAGTCAAAATAACCCATTTGTAGCAGATATTTTTGTTTGGCACAATTGGCACAGGAATGTAAGTACCCACATAAGTGACAATCTTCTAGATTTATTCAAACGGCCTAAACATTTTTTCAACAGAAAATTTTACTTAATGAATGCAATGAAATAAATACATAAATTTTCTGTGTTTGTTCCAACTGAAAAAAAAAAAAAACAGAAGGCTATATCACATTAAATAATTGGTACTACATAATAAATACTTCTTCAACTGTTTTAAAACATTGTAAGTAGTAACATTGTTGGTAGATTGCGAACCCTCCTAGAATGAGCATAGACAAGTGCCATTGTTCTAAATATAACAAAACATTAAAACATATATATTTTAAATCTGTACAACCACAGCACTTATTGGCAACGGTGTTAAAATATAGTTTTTGTTTTATGTTAATTCATATTTTGTCTCACGTGAACTTACGACATTATGCATTGATGAGTTGTTCATTAGTAACAGACAACTAAACTCGTTGTATCTGACAGAAAATGTGATAGAAGAAATGGCTGCTGTGTTATCCATATTGATGTTATTAAAATTCCTTTCGTAAGTTTCTTTTCTAAATAATGCGTTCCTTTCTTTCTTATTAATGTGTACTTAATTTAATTATCAATCGACTCAAAGCTATCATACTCTGCATATAAGAATACTAATAATTTTTTATAGGTTATGGGCTTTTCAGCTCGCTTTGAATTGTGCTAGTTAGCTCAAGTCTGATTGATTAGAATTAGATATAGATAAATTAGGTTTTGCTCATAGCAAGTGAAGTAAAACATTAGTTTATTTTAGTAGAGAAGATTATCATTAAAATATTTTGAAATTGCATTAAAGTTTAAGAAGAAATGGATTTAACAAAGCAAGTTAAGTTATTGACTGGTGTAGTAGACTGGCCAATATGGAAACGCAAGATTAGAGATTTACTTGATTATCACGAAGGAGCACTTGATGTTATAGATGGTAAATTAAAGAAACCTGAACCATTAAGTAGCACTGCTGACGATAGAGAAATTAAGGAACATAAAGTAAGTTCTGATTTGTATCGTAAAGCTAACAGTTACGTAAAATCTGTGATAGCAAGTACTGTAACAGATGTAGTTTATCAAAAGATTATGGATAAAGAAACAGCACATGAAATGTGGGAAGCCTTAAAGCATCATTTTGAAGCAACGTCAAAAGATCAGTTATTTAAGATATGTACAGAATTTTTCGCATTTAACTGTGCGTTAGGCGATGATGTTTCAACTCACATAGCTAAGTTAAGAACCATTTGGAGCGAATTAAATAACAGACTTAAAGATATTGGTGTAAATAAGTTACCTGATTTAATGTTAGTTTGTAAAGTATTGCAAATTTTACCGCGAAAATTTGAAACCTTTAAGTCTAGCTGGATGTTGTCTAAAAATGAAGACAGAACATTTGATGAGTTAACAGAGCAACTTTGTATGCTTGAGCGAAATTTCATCAAAGTTGGTAAAGGCGATATTACTGTTCAGGAAGCACTAGTAGTTTCAAGATTTGAAAAACAGAATAAAGATAAAAATCACAAATTTATCAAGAAGTCATATAGAGCTGACATTTGTAACTACTGTAACCGTAAAGGTCACTGGGTAAGAAATTGTGGAAAATGGATTTCCGATGGAAAACCAGCCAAAAAGTCGCCAAATACTGATACTAAAGATATAAAGAAAACCGCCAATGGTGCAGTAATGTCTTTTTCTGTCGAAACGAATACTTCGGAAGCAGATTCAACAACTTTTTGGATTGATAATGGAGCAACACAACATATCACGAAGTGTTCAGAGTATTTTACAGATTTCACGCAATTTCTTAGTCCTTGTAGCATTAAGGCTGCTGGAAAGGAAAGATTGTCTGCAATTGGAAAAGGAACTATTAGTTTTAAATCTTTTGCTGGTGGAAAATGTCAAGAAATTCAGCTGAAGGACGTCTGGTATGTACCTGAAGTCAACAAAAATTTATTTTCAGTATTAGCTGCTCAAGACAGAAATCAAGACAGTGAATTTCGATCGACATCTACTGAATTTTGGTTAAAGATAAATGATCAAGTGGTACTGTATGGAACACGCAACGTGTCTGGATCTTTGTTTAAGGCAATAATTGAGCCAATCATGCCAAAGCAAATTTTAGAAATAAACAATACTGAGAAAAACGATTTTTTATTACAGCTTTATCATGAAAGATGGGGTCATCAAGATAAATGTCACATCAAACAAAAGCTTGAAAAAGAGTTAGGAATCAAAGTTCAACTGGAAAATAAGTTATCTGAACCATGCATTAATGGAAAAGCACATCGCTTACCTTTTGGAAACAGAAAGAAAGCAATAGAACCAGGTGAGCTTATTTCGGCCGATGTTTGTGGCCCGTTTCCTGAATCTTTTCAAAACAAACGATACTTAGTTGTATTTAAAGATAGCTTCACAAAGTTTAGGTATGGTTACATGATAAGAGAGAAGTCAGAAGTCAATACTATGTTAAAACATATGCTTGCTCATGCCAAAACTATGGGATACTAAATTAAAGAATTTTTGAGCGATAATGGTGGAGAATTTGACAATAAAGAAATTGAAGCAATTCTACGTGAAGAAGGAATTACAAAAAGACCTACCGCACCTTTTACGCCACAACAGAATGGATCAAGTGAAAGAGAGAACAGAACAATTGTAGAAATGGCAAGAACATTCAAATATTCGAATCCTGAAATTAGTTTTCCGGATGCAATGTGGGCCGAACTAGTATTTTCTGCGATATATATCCTAAATAGAATGGGAAAATCTTCAGTAGAGGGAGTTAGTCCTTATGAATTGTGGATCAAGAAGAAACCTAGAATAAAGCATTTACATGTAATAGGTTCTACATGTTATGCTCATATTCCTGTACAAAAGCGAAGAAAAATGGAAAAGAAAGCTATCAAAGGTTACCTTGTAGGTTACGATTCTGATGAGCGTTACAGAATTTGGATTAAAGAAGAAAACAGGATGATTTTTTCTAGAGATGACATTTTTCATGAAAAATTGAATAAATGTGATAATTCAGTTCATTTACCATTCAACGACAATAAGCAAGAAAATAAAAGTAATCTTTCTAATCAGGGAAATTATGAAGATGAACAACTTGAAGAAGATGAAAAGCAAGATGATTTAAGTGACAGCGATGTTGATAGTGATGAAGAAGTTAAACCATCACATGATATGCAATTGAGAGAATGTGACAAGATTCGAGAGCCTGCACGGTTTGATGATTATATAATGGAAGCTGAGTCATTAATTTATGAAAATTAAAATCCTGAAACATACATAGAAGCAATCAACAGCAAGGACAGCTCAAATTGGAAGAAAGCGATGGAGAATGAAATACAATCTTTAAAAGAAAATGAGACCTGGGAATTTGTTAATTTACCAGAAGGTGCCAAAGTCATACCATGTAAGTGGGTTTATAGAATCAAAACAAATCCAGATGGCAGTATTAACAAGTATAAAGCCAGGCTTGTTATAAAAGGTTATAGTCAACGTCAAGGCATTGATTATATTGAAACTTTTAGTCCTGTAGCAAAATTAGAAACAATACGAGCCATATTGAGTATCGCAGCAGAAGAAAAAATGTATTTATCACAATTTGATGTATCTACAGCATTTTTGTATGGAGAATTAGAAGAAACAATCTACATGCAACAACCAGAATGATATGAGGACGGCACAAAGAGATTATGCAAGCTCAAGCGAAGTTTGTATGGTTTAAAACAAGCTCCACGTTGTTGGAATAAGTGTTTTGGTCAATTTTTATTAAAACCTGATTTCAAAGTGAGTGATGTCGATCCATGTCTATACATTCGAGAGAAGAATGGCAAAACGTTAATTATAGCATTATACGTAGATGATGGATTAATTGCTGCAAATGATCAAGAAGAGTGCGAAATCTTCATTGAAAAGTTAAAAGCCAGATTCAAGATAGTTACTGGAAACGCTTCTTGTTTTCTAGGGCTTGAAATTGAATATCAGAAAAACGGAGATATTACTATTAGTCAAAAAGGATATGCCAAGAAAATTCTTAAGAGATTTGGATTTGAAAATTGCAAGCAAGTAGCAACACCGATGTTAAAGGAATCAAGATCACAAAATACTGAAGAATCTAAGAAAGTTATTTTTCCATATAGACAAGCAGTTGGAGCTCTAATGTACCTAATGGTAGGAACGACACTAGATCTAGCTTACAGTGTAGGAGTTTTATCAAGAACACTAGAAAACCCATCTGCTGAAGATGTAGTGAGAGTAAAAAGAGCTTTTTGCTACATATCAAAAACAAGAAATTTCGTATTACTTATCGCGCAACAAATTCAAATAGAGTATTAAAGTGTTTCAGTGATGCAGATTTTGGAGGATGCATAAAAACTGGAAGATCAACATCTGGGTCAGTGATAATATATGCTGGAGGTGCAATCTCGTGGCACAGTCAAAGACAAACCATTGTGGCTACTTCAACAACAGAGGCTGAAGTTATAGCAGCATTTGAAACAACTAAAGAAATTCTTTGGCTCAGAGGATTGTATGAAGGAATAGTAAAACTAAAAGAAATACCTATTCTTCAAGTAGACAATAGTGCAGCTGTAAAACTTGCCCATAATCCAGAATATCACAGGAGAACAAAACATATAGAAATAAAGCATTTCTTCGTTCGTAAGAAGGTATTAGAAGGAAAGTTAGTTGTAGAGCAAATTTCAACTGAGAAACAGATTGCAGATATTATGACCAAGCCGTTAGCCAATACTCGATTACTAATATTGTGTGATCAAATGGGATCATCAGGCTAGAGACTAAATATGTAATTAACAAGGGAAAGTGTTAAAATATAGTTTTTGTTTTATGTTAATTCATATTTTGTCTCACGTGAACTTATGACATTATGCATTGATGAGTTGTTCATTAGTAACAGATAACTAAACTCATTGTATCTGACAGAAAATGTGATAAAAGAAATGGCTGTTCTGTTATCCATATTGATGTTATTAAAATTCATTTCGTAAGTTTCTTTTCTAAAAAATGTGTTCCTTTCTTTCTTATTAATGTGTACTTAATTTGATTATCAATCGACTCAAAGCTATCATACTCTGCCTATAAGAATACTAATAATTTTTAATGTGTAATTAACAAATCTTATATTACGAAGATATTGGAATTTCAAAATATTGGCTCCTTAAATTGTTTTTATATTTTATGTACATTTTGATAAAATTTATATAGGAACTTCAGTATGCTACCAATTGTTTAAAAAATATTTACTTTTAATATAACAGAATACAACCAAATTCAGTCTTTGAACAACACAATGTTTTAAATTTAAACATTAAAAAATGAAATTCAAACCAATTTGCTGTTTTGAAATTTAAATTCGAATAATATTCGAGGAACTAATTACAAACAAATAAATTATTAAAATTATCTGCTAACATAAAAATATACAATAAAACATTATAATAATGCTTTAAATGACTATGGGCTGAATGAAAGTTGCGACACATGAAATTACGTGTAGTCACATTATCAAACCGCAAATTGTAGAATTTTAGTTGAAGATTAACCAAAGAAACTATGTTATCATTAACTTACTATAGTAAAGAGGGTGAGATCAATAAATTGATGCTTTAAAAGTTACCTGATATTACAGATGGGGTAAGACTCAAGACGCCAATGGAAGAATGAATCATGGAATTTTACATCATGATTCATTGAAAACGATTCATTCATTCGAAATGGACGATTACGAGAATGGTGAAATTGTTGTTGTTCCTGATACCATCCGGTATAGTTGACTAATTACTGATATTATTTATAAATTAAACTGCTACAATGGCGATATGACTAGTACTTTTTATCCCTTGCTATAATACTGGCTATCAGACAGCCATTTATCGAAACAAGCTTTACAAATAATCTTAAGTTAAATTTTCGTGAGTTAATCAAATTACATTGCATCAAATTCTATTCCCGATGCATATTTAAGTGCTAGATTAGCGAATTTTGACTAATGCTTTCTGTTCCTTTTTTACAAATAAATGTTTTGTTTTGCTTGTTGAAAATTTTTATTGCAGCAGATTTATTGATTGATTCATTATTCATGAATGACGCCTCCTCTCTGATTCTAAAAGTAGCTAATTTTTGAAATCAGTTTTCTGACACTGACCCAACCTCTTTATTACAATAAATTACTGGTAAGCTATGTTTCTTTGGTTATTCATCTATTAAAAATTCTACATTTTGTGATGTGATCGTATGATGGCACAAAATTTTATGTGTCTCAAGTTAAATTTTGCTAACATTAATAATCATTTAAAATGTTTGGAACGCAGGTAAGACGAACACTTTAATATTTTTGAACTTAAACGTGTTAAAAAGTTAAATTTTACATAATATTTAAATAAAAAAGGTACCTTCCTTTTGATAAACAAGAATTCTTTTACAAATCTGCTATAAAAACTATGTTTTGAGATATTATTTAATATAACATTTTTAATTAATAAAATTTTAATTTTCATAGTTGTGATCATAATTTTTGGAACAGATGTATTATAATCCCGCATCCGCCATCTTAGATTTTTTTCTCGGCGTGAATTAAAAATTGTTTTTTAATTAATTGTTATAATTATTACATTCCAGTTTTTTCAATATTATATTAATCATTCAACAACATTTAATCATTGGCGACATTTACTACTTGGTGAAAAAGGAATTTTCATGCAAGAAAAAAAATCCAAGATTGTGGATGTACATCTGTTCCTAATTTACTTATATTGTAAAATCAAAGATAAATTTTAAAGGATTTGTAAGAAACATTTTACCGTCATAAAGTGCTTATTTCTAAAAAATGTATAAATAATACAATCAGAGGCATAGCTACCGGGGAGCTGTTGGAGCTAACTGCTCTTTGCACACGAATCCTAAGTTTGCAAAATTAGAAAAAGCGAAATAAAGATTTGTAAACGTATTTGTATATATATTTTTTAAATCATTAATCAGATATTACAGATCAATCATGTTACAATCAGCATATTCCTATGGTATTTTACCTTGTGTTTAATGTCAACTATTTCAATTTAAAACATGTTTTTATAAACAATCAGAAGAAATTACTTCTATTTTATTTGTGAAGTTGTAATTTTAATTCCTATCTTATTGCAGCCTCAAGTAACTTTTCCAATACTGTTTTAGCATGCTTGATTTTTTTTTCTGTAACTTTTCCGTAGCAAATGTTTCAAAATTTTCAAATTTTAAATCAAAACTTATGTCCAAGGATCTCATCAGTCACTTTATTGGCTATCATTATTTCCAAATATTAGTCTTCCCCATACATTTTTATTTTTAAATATTTTAAAAATTTAGAATGATGATTGTTGATTGGAAATAATGGTAATGGTAGCTAAAAAAGTCATTGCTTAGAAACCAATATTTATGATGTGACAGCAGCCTTAGCTATTTAGTTATTTTACAATTTCAAAAAAAAAAAAAAAAAGTTTCAGATGTTGAAGAAAATTCTTAACTAATTTACAAACCAAAAAAGAAAAATTTTTTGATTTTTTTTTAATACGAGCCAGATTTAGGCAGGTCCATGGAGACAAAATTCAAACAGGGGGGAGGGGTGAAGAGGAAGTGGCAAATTAAAATTTGTGTGTGTTGTTTTTGAGATTTTGAAAATATGGCAAATCTCAAATGCAGAACTCATAAGTGTTTTCGGTACTACTTGATTATCCTGTTAACCAATTTCACCAAATTATACAATTTGACCTAATTTTTATTTTAAATAATGAAAGAACAAATATACAAGTAAAAAATAGAATTAAAAATCACTTTATGACATAACAAAAAAGTGTATCATGTTTAATGTCAAGCGAATGTGACCTTTATGATCATATATTATAGGCATTTAATCTTATAGTTTAGCGATAGTTTTTCGGTCGATGAGATGATCAAGTTGTACTGGATTTGCCTTTAAAAAGAGAGAAAAAGTTAAGTATCAGTGTTCCTTAGGGCCTGATTAGAACCTATGCAAATTTACATCACTTTTTTCAAGAAGTATTTTTCTACATTAACAGGGGTGAGAAATTTCTAGGAAATCTTACCAGCCAAGGATTTATTTTACCCGCCAGTGAAATACAACGTACAGTTGAAAATTGTTATGACAAAATTTATGCAACTGCAAAAATAGTTGACTACTATTGCTACAGATTCATTTTCTTTTCTGTCAAATTAAGAAATATATAGAAGAGAGGAACGTTTAATATAGAATATAATTTAGTACCATGTCTACATCGCAGTAATTTGGAAATTTGCAAAATATAGTTAACTATTAAAAAAAAAAATCGGCATATCTCTATAATTTGCAGTTTTCAAAGACTACATAAAAATTCACTTGCCAGTAACGAGTAAAATCGTGTATTTCCCCACCTCTGCATATTTAACCTTATTTAATCACAGAATTATATGATTAAACTTGCTGATCTGCTCTACGTTGTCCGAGCCCTTGATAAATGACTCTTAAATAAACCTCATATTTGTATGATTTTATATCTTTGATTCCATTTTGTCTGAATTTATACTTTTGAATGAAAAAAATTATTAATAAATATTGGTTACTTTTCGGTTAGCCGGGCACCAGTGTTATATATACATACATATACACATATATGTAAATCTATATATATACGCACACACACACACATATATATATATCAGTGGCGTGGCGTGAAAAATTTCGGTGGTCATCGCAGTTACTTAAGTTTGTGGTGAAAAATTATTAACTCTAAAATTCAATGGTTGAATGTTCAAAAAAGAAACTTTAAATCTCACCTTCACTTATACATGAACTCCAAATGTTCTGCTAAAACTGGATCGTAGAGTTTTAAAAGCTTATTAAGAGTTTTAAAATATTGCTTGGTCATCGCCGCATCCAGCAATGACCGGACACCACACCACTGATATATATACATATATGTGTATATGTATTAGGGTGTACCAGGAGAGGCCAAAAAAATAAAAAGTTTGAAAATGCCAAGTCTCACCTTTTAAAAATGGTCTTTCTGTCATAATATGATGTTACAAAAAATTCAAGTCATTTCACAAAGGTTTAGGGGTCCCCCAAGCTAATTGAAAATAGGGAATTTATGGAAAATTTGAATTTCTAATTAATATGCAGGATTGCAGAATCTAACCATCCTTCTCTTACAATTTTTTTAATCCTAAATTTGTTTAAGAACACTTTATCATGTTTAACAATGATTTCATTTGATGTTATATTTTTATTAATTTTTTTAATAAAAACTTATAACTATGCAAATATATCCGAGGACCATATTTCATTTTTCTGATCATTACTCTTCTAATGCTCTTCAATCTTTATTAATCTGCTGGATTTCATTAAATTAATATCATGTACTACAATGTTTCTAATTTCTAATAAAAATAATAGATGGCAGCTCCAGCAGGTGTTAAAGGAAAGTTTATGAAGCCAATAAATCTTTTGAAGAAACCTCTGATGAAAAATTTGTAGTAAAAATGCATTCAGATTAATGCAAACCCAAAGGTAATAAAAGAAAGTTATGCAGTCGCAGATCCATTATTACTCCAAGTGTTGCTGCTGTTTTAGATTGAACTAACACCAGCATTAGGAGATCCACAATGATGATAATAGCATCTGTAATAAACAAAGAAGGTTGCTCTTCCTCTACCATGACGTCTGACCCGCTTGTAAAAATCCATAGTGCTTTCAAAAAGTACTGTTGATCAGGAACACCAATATCTTTGCCAAGAAATGGTTCAACAGTTAAAACCCCAGTTTGAAGCACCAAAGTCAGTTCATTATAGTGGAAAATTGTTAGCCAATTTGTCATCAAAAAGCACAGGAAAGATTGATCGTTTAGCGGTACTAATTCTTTCTTTGCAAGATAAAAGTACTAAGCTTCTTGGAGTTTCTAAGTTATTGTCTGGAACTGTCAAAGCAGCAGCTGATGCTGTTTTCAAGCTCTTAAAATCATGGAAATGTGAATCTCAAGTAATTGGCATGTGTTTCGATACAACCCATACAAATAGTAAAATTCAAAGGAGCATGTACAATTCTTGAGCAAAAGATAGGCAGAAATCATTTGTGGATAGCATGTCGGCATCACATTCACATGTTTGAGATTCTTCCTTTTGATGCATTTAGTGTGTGTTTTGGACAATCTACTAAGGCAGAAATCTTTTTATTTAGGAGATTCCGAGAAAACTGGTGTAAGATCAAACACCATGAACCAAACAAGCAATCAGTACCCATCATAAT
This sequence comes from Maratus speciosus, assembly GCA_963932465.1. NCBI lineage: Eukaryota > Metazoa > Arthropoda > Arachnida > Araneae > Salticidae > Maratus > Maratus speciosus. Next base: position 81,753,088 of record OZ010794.1, read on the forward strand.
AGCATCGGACAGTTTAAAAACAATTACTACAAAACTACCTAGGGATAACTACAAAGAATTTTTAAATATTGTAAAAATCCATATGATCAAGGGTGGGGAATTTTCAGAAAATTCTTACCAGCCAAGGATTTATTTTACCCGCCAGCAAAATGAAATGTACAGTTGGAAATTGCTATAATGAAACTTAGGCGATTGCAAAAATAGTTGATTACTATTGCTACAATACATTTTCACATATATATTTTTTCCCCTGTAAAATTAAGAAAAATATACACAAGAGAGAAAAGTTTAATAAAGAATATAACTTAATACCGAGTTTACATCACAGTAATTTGGAAAGTTGTAAAATATAGCTAACTAGTAAAAAAAATAAAGTTCTTGGCATGGAGTTTTTTAAATACTGCCTACAAATTCACTTGTCCTGTCATAAAATCCACTCGCCAGTGGCGAGTAAAATCATGTATTTCCCCATCCTTGCATATGATTGATTACTGATTGGATGAATGATAGGAATTAAGGATTGGATTAGACATTCAATTTACAATTCAGAAACCATGTGCTCTTCACCATCCTCGCTAGATGGCAAAAGCCATTTATTCCTTGAAAATGAAGTTATTGTTTAATGGAAATGAAAGCACAATGGTATTAACTGCTCGAGAGTTTCAAGGTATACAACGATTTAATCGTCTTGCTGTGTGTGTATATTTGCAGTCTTGGTTTACCTGCCGATCTGCTGTTGATGCTCCTTTTAATGATGTTTCACTGATTCAAAGGTTGAAAGAATATGATGACAAACAATTAAGCAATATTAGATTAAAAACGATGTTACGTCATTCATGGTATGGGAGTGGAGAACTGCAACACATACTAGCTTGTTTTCAGATCTTCTTTCTGATGAGCAAAAATCAAAGATAGTTTTGAACACGAAAGAAGAAAGGATTTCTAATTCACCTATTAGAAATACTTTCTCTCACATTGGATAATTTGTGTATTTCTAATAGTTTCTTTGAAACAGCTAAAATTGAAGATTGTTTCCTCAATGTACCAGTCAAAGATTGGCCCAAAACGCCATCCTATAAAAAAGCTGCATTATTTGCTAAAAACTTGCCTTATCTAAAAGATACTGCTGAACAAGCAGTTGTATTCATACATTACTTTAGTTGTTCACCAAAGAGCAAGAACAGTTTTTGTTACAAGTCATAGAGATAGGGATGGACAGAGAGAAATTTTGTAAAGAGCAATCGCCAAAATCGTTTTGAAATGTAGTTGGTAAAACAAAGTGTGAAAATGTAAAAAAAAATGTGTAAATAAGTATGTGATAACTTTAAAACATTCTTCTTCAATGGTTTTATTTACCAATCGTAAGATAATTGTTTACCTAAGTTCACTTTTTCCACATAATTATACAGAAGGTAGAAATGTCTGCAAAATCACATTTTCCTTGATTTCAGTAATATATTATACATCTTCCTACCAAAGCAAAAACATAATTTATACAAAATTTGTTTGAAACAATATATAAGTAGCTTTCATAAATGAAAAAAAAATGTCATTTGAACATTAAGAGTTTTTAATGTAGCTAATAAAAAAATGCCGCATTTCACATTATTTTGGCCATTTTTATGTTAGTTCAATGTCCTTGGGGGACCTCTAAATATTTTTTTTTTAATTCTGAATCAATTCAAGGTGTTTTATATTCACAGGAAGAACATTTTTAGAGGGTGACAGTTCACAATTTTAAAAGTTGATTTTTTTGGGAGACCCTAGTATGTATATATAAAACTGGCGCCCAGCTAATCAAAGAGTACCAAACATTGAATTGAAAGTATATGCTGTTTAGTATTTTATTTTCTGTGTAATTAGTTTTTTGGATTCTATGTGTACCAAAAGCGAGCTAAATTGCAGCTAAACATTGAGGTTTTTACTGATTTCGTCAAAATTTTCACATAAAAAATATTTCGACCAATACAAACGTTTCAAAATTTTTGTAGGTGATGTAAATCTGCTCTGTTTACTGTTTAGATGCTGTATAAAGATTGTATTAAAATACAGATGTTTAGTAACTTTTAGCGTAGAAAAAATATCATTTTCATGAGGCACAAAGTGACCTCCATTTGCTCGTGTATTTGAAAGGAGCAAAATTCATATTTTAATGAATCTGTCTTTTTTGTTTATTAAATCTGGATAAACATGACATAAAAATTTCATTATTTTATGGTTATGCTATAAATTATATTCTCATCTAAGATAAAAAAAAAAAAAAAAAAAAAAATATATATATGGTGCAGCAGTAGCTTTCGCACAAAATCTGCAACTCTAACTATACTGAAACCATATTGTTTATTTACTTTTTGTATTAATTTCGGTTTTAATCTGTAATGATTTTTATTTTTTTTGTGATTTCCTACGTAGTTCTGCCTAAAATGGCTGATTCCAGTATTTCTATTGAAAAAATTCAGGAAAAGAAAACACGTTAGTTTGACAATAATCAAAAAAGTAGAAATCACAAAAATGCTTTTAAAGCTACATTTTTATTTTATATAATTATTAATTAATTATCAAATTGTTTTAACATTTTACTTAATTATTTTAATAGTTTATATTACTTTAAGCATTCATTATAATTTTCAATGCATAGGTACAGTCGTGGAAAAAAAAAGTAAACACCCCCTACTAACTCCTCAACAGATTATCGTAGAAGAAAGTTACTGGTGCCGAACGATAGGAAATAAAGTCTACTTTTAAATGATGTATATATAATTTTCTTAGGGGGCCATCTACTTATTAAAACGAACCATAACTTTGTTTTTTTTCAATGGCAGTACCCAATTCTGACTGCATAAATGAACTCTACACCCTTCAATTAGCCTAAAAACAAATTTTTATGCAATTCGTACGATAAATTTCCGAGAAATTAATTATTTTAAAACGGGCGTATTTTAAGGGTTGTATCCAAATTGAAGTTCCGTACTCAATTGTTAACTGAAAGAGCCCCCTTCTTGATCTAGACACCTTAAGCACCACTCAAGCAGTCAATGGAGCCTGCTAGATTACACAACAGCAGAAGTAATTTCAAAATATCTAGTCACTTCAATCACAGACGGCCCCTTAAAACACTCTTTTGCCGTTTTTTAAGCATAATTTGAAAACTACTTGGAAGAAAATTGTGAAATTTCGGATTCTCATAAAGCAGGACTTAATAAAACTAAATCCATCAAAAAAACTGTAGGTTGCAATTCATAATTTTTTCGAATATTAATTTCATAATTCATATCATAAAATTATAAAAATTGCAAATTCAGTGTATTTATGTTTGGGTATAGGTATTAGTATTATTGCTGCACAAAAAATTAGCACATTAGGAGCATAATTTCAGGAGATATAAATAAAAATATGAAAATGTAATTTAACATTAGAAGCACTAAATTTTGAATGTTTATAATTCAAAAACTTATCATTCAAATGACTTGAAATTTGATGTCTAGGCATAGTTTTAACCGAAGATTTGAAATATCTGGTTAAAATTGGGTATTGCCATTGAAAAAAATAAAGTTTGGATTCGTTTTAATATGTAGATGGTCCCCTAAGCAAATTTTATATACATCATTTAAAAGTAGACATTATTTCCATTCGTTCGGTACCAGTAACTTTCATCTACAATAATTTGTTGAGGAGTTTGTGTGTGTGTGTGTGTGGGGGGGGGTGTTTTCTTTTTTTTCCACAACTGTACATTCAAATTCCTGTTTAAAAAATATATCTAAATAAAACAGTAACCAGAAGTCCGCAGAGTTCTAAAATCTGCACAACCCTCTGGCTTCAAGAGCAGATTTGATCGAGTCTACTGTATTTCATAAATTTTGTAACTGGGTTTATAAATATAGTCATTAAAACACACATGAAAAAGTATTCTTTATGATAGCCTAAGAGGCTGGTATGTGATAAAATCAAGTCATCTGTGAGAAATGCGTCAAAATTTTTGGATACTCCTTCATAATTTGAAAAAAGTGCATTCAACAGTCGATGGTGCTTTAACAAGAAAAGAAAACAATTTATTGAAAAAACATACTAAAGATTCAAGAGCAGATTTGATCGAGTCTACTGTATTTCATAAATTTTGTAACTGGGTTTATAAATATAGTCATTAAAACACACATGAAAAAGTATTCTTTATGATAGCCTAAGAGGCTGGTATGTGATAAAATCAAGTCATCTGTGAGAAATGCGTCAAAATTTTTGGATACTCCTTCATAATTTGAAAAAAGTGCATTCAACAGTCGATGGTGCTTTAACAAGAAAAGAAAACAATTTATTGAAAAAACATACTAAAGAAGTTAAAAATAAGAAAATAAATTTAGTAACTAAAGAAATCAACAATAAAACTGGAAATATAAAGCAATGTGCTAATAAAGAGTATTGATAGACCAGATAAAATCCATGAGAAATTCAAAGTAAAAATCAATGTGTGTGTATTCATGGTTTTCATCAATTAGTTATTTTTATATTAGGGAAATTTGAATGGTGTAATTATAATTATTAAATGTTCTGTAATATGGCCACCATGCACATATTTTTTCTTCAAGCATAATGTTGTAGCACAGTTGTCTTTCATAAATACATGGTAAGTAATACATGTTCACGATCTTTTTATTGGTTATACTAAACTGAGTAAATTTAATTTTCAAGTATTATTTTGTATATAAATTACTTATTTATGCTTATATGATTCCTACTTAAATGTCTTTTAGTGTATTTTTTCTTTCTAAATGCACTTTATTTTATGAATGACTTTGTATCAAAGTAGTGTTGTGAAAAAAATGAAAACTTCTGTATTTTAAGACTGACTTGAATGCAGTAATCCCATAACATTCGTCAGGGTTGGAAGCCCCCGTGAATATCAAAATAGCCAATATTGAGACTATCTTCCCATACATAAAATGGGGTTAGGTTTTATGATTTTTTTTAATCAAGAGAAGCAATTGAAACATAAAAATATATTTATTCAGCATTAAAATGCACATGCTGTAAATGCATTTGAATAATTGTAAAAATGTTGTACACAGTTTAGTTGTTAGTTGATGACCGAAAAAAATTATTGATATACGATTGTTTGGAAGAACAGAAATTTTGTTTATGAATTTCCATATAAGGAAATCTGGCCTCGATTACTCTTTTAAATTTAAGAATCCTCAGCCAAAGAAATTGAAGCTTGAAGAAGGGAAACTTTCATAGACGCAATGTAAATCCCCGACCCTCAGTGAAACAGTGCAAACAGCTAAGCGGTAGAAGCCGCATAAAGGGGCGAAAGGTAACACGGGGTTTACTTGGCGCGCTTTTGCGTGATCGCCAGTAGCGATAATTATCAAAATGAGGAGTAACGCTGTGCTCACCGCTGTCCCCTGTCCGCGCAAAAGCAGTGCGCTCCCCTCCCCCTCTTTTCGTGGATGGAGCTTCTCTCCGAGGGAGAAACCCCTTGAAGGTCAAAGATAATAGAATACGTTAGATGAATCTGTTAGTTGTTATGTTAGATTTCGAGTGAAAGTGGAACTTTCGATACGTAAAATTTATTATTTTACAGAGTGCTATATCACTGAAGATTTTTCCATTGTACGTATTCATCGGCTATATACCGGGTGTCCCAAAAAGGACTGACTGATTTTAAAAATCAATAACTTGCAAACGGTGACAGATATTTAAAAAATTCTTGCAGGAGGGTTATGCATAAGGTCAAAAGTTTTTTTACAGTGATTTTCAATTTTAGTTCGGATTACAAACAATAGATGGCGCTGCGATCAATAGACGCTGAATTCAGGCTCGATTTTTGGTACTTCGTGGCCCGGATAATACATTTCCATCTTTTTCAGCATGGAACAAGAGAAAGGACCAGAAATCAAGCCTGTATTTAGCGACTATTGCTTACAGCGCCATCTATTGTTTGTAATTCGAACTAAAATCGAAAATCACTGTAATAAAACTTTTGACCTTATGTATAACCCTCCTGCAAGAATTTTTTAAATATCTGTCACCGTTTGCAAGTTATTGAATTTTAAAATCAGTCAGTCCTTTTTGGGACACCCAGTATTTGCAATACAGAAAATATATCATAACAACAGAACATGAACAGATCATATTAAAAAATGTGTCCCAATCGCTGTTAAGTCAAACTGACCAAGAAATGTCATTTTGAATTCTCGCGGGGCGTTGGCGCGAAGGTGTTATCTTAGGTTTACTACAAGAAAGTTTGGCGAATGGACTCTATTCAGGTGATGCCAGAGCTGCGGTATGATGATCTGTTATTCTAGTTACTGCACCGGCAGAATATCAGTATGCGCAGGCGCAAACACCGCTAGCAGACGACTTTAGCCTTGATCCAGGTTGAATGCATACGTTTTAACTGAAAATTTTCAAATTTAGGGAATTTTCTCGCATAAAGAACTACATTTTGAATTTAGATTACAATATATTAAGCATATGCTGCTGCATCAAAGAATTCTTTTGCGGTATTTTTAACAAACAAGCATTAATAACTCACACTCCATAGACTGCTATGCTAAACATCGCCAGCAGACGAATTTTAGCCTCAACCTCAGGTCGCGTGCATATGGTCCATTGGTAGATGCAATGAAGAATGCCTATGATTGGATCTCCGCTTTGAGTGTGTTTACCAGCAGAGCTGGTTGCACTGTTTTGGTTAGTTACGGTTTCCAAAGCCTTCCCTTCTTTTCCTCTACGTTCTTTGCCTCAGCAGCGACGGATCGTATTTTATTGCTTTCTCAACAAGTTGTTGTGGAAGCTTTAAAATTTCCCAGAAATATTTTCACTTGCATTAAAAATTTTGAATTTTAAAAAATTAGGAATGTTTTATTTTTAGCATCAATTTATGTTTCGGGCTTGTTGGAATTACTCATCTATGTTTTACTTCAATACACGGGCTGACATTCTCGAAATTTAAGCTATATAGTACAATGCAGCTATCCAGTGTCAAATAGTTTATGGAATTATTGAAACAAAGCGGGATTACTTTGTAAAAAATATTCTTTATAAAACAAAATTCGCGAATAACCAAGTTCAGTTTTCGCGAATCTTGAAATGGTTTTCATTTTTTATTTTGCGAATAATTAAAACTCGTGAATGTTAAGGGATTACGTATATGCAGAAATTTTAATTTAGGAAATTTGAGACCAACCTGTCCCTTGTAGTAATAATAAATTAGTTATTCCAAAACTATTTCTGCACTTTCATTGTAAATTCTGGAATCTTGCTATTAAACAGGCATTTTATGATGTTTCTAAATGACGCATTGCAACTGTAACAGCATTATATTAAATATTCTTGTTTTGTTAATTTTTATTTAACATACAAAAAGTTTATTGATTGAAGTGTTTTTGAAAAAAATATTTCTGTTTGTGTAATTTTCCCTTCTCGTCTGATGTTCTAGTGTAACTATTCTATTTTCTGCAGACTCTAAAATAAAATTATCTTAATATAACTCGGTTTAACGACACTCTTCACACATTTCATCATCCAGTTTGCATGGACAGATCAAAGAATGTTTGTAGTCGTATTCCTAAATTGCTCAAGAAGATTGTAAAGGGCAACCGGATGGTCGCGTGTGGGCTTTTCTATAAGGATTGGCCAATTATCAAAACAACACAAACGTTTATTATACACATAGGACGGGACGGTGAACACAGACTGGCACAAACAAATTTACACATGACACTAAGTCATATAAAACAAAACTTATAGTTTCATCTTGATTCTTTACGGCTGGCACTAGCCAAAACCGTTCTCAGTAGTTTTGGATCACCTTCTTAGGCGAAGCCATCCCAGATTCTGCTCTGTTTCTCCTCTTTTGGCCACAGATGGCGCTTCTATAGGTGAGAGGGGTTGTACAAACATCACACCTCCCCATTCAAAGTTTTGATTTAGTCTTTAAAGACTAATCAAAATCTAATGGAATCTCTATAAACATTTTAGCATACACACTATTAATAAAAATCAAAATTACAATACTTACTTAACATAAAGATAACTAAAAAGAATAACTAAGATACTATGCAATATGAGATTATGATACTAGTACTAATACGTTAAAGTTCTAGAATAAATATTTTAAAGTTCAAATAATAATGTTCAATCAATTAATGTCCACAAAAGTCATTTTCAGAAAAGTCTTGAAGGAAACATGTAATCACAAACAAAATAAATCAAAAGTTTATCGTGAGTTTTTTTTTTGAACGGCAAAGTCTCTTTCGTTTAAGTCCAGTGTGAGGCATATAGTCTGCTTAAGGAATCTGCATTAGTGTGGAGTTTTCCACGTCGATAGGCTATGTGGGCTTGAAATCGCTGCAATGCCAGAGCCCACCTCTGAAGGCGCGCACTTTGGGATGCACAATCGGTCAAGAATTTCAAAGGGTTGTGGTCACTTGCGAGCCATATATATAATGTTCAAACTTTTTTAGAGCGAAAATAACCGCGTAGGCTTCCTTCTCTATAGTAGCATAATTTTCTTGGCATTTCGATAGTTTTTTGCTAATGAAAGCAATGGGATGTTCTTGGTCATTTTCATCTTTTTGAGATAGGCAAGCACCTATCGCGTACGATGAAGCATCTGCATGTATGATGAAGGGTTTTGTAAAGTTCGGTGAATAACAAATGGGCGTTTGGCTGATTGCCTGCTTCAGATCACGGAAAGCTGTTTCACACTGCTCAGTCCAGGTAATTTCATTAGGAGCACGTTTTTTTGTAAGTTCAATTAATGGTCGGGCTATTTCAGAGAATGTCGGGATATAGGACCTATAATAGGACAGAAGGCCTAATAAACTTCTGACATCTTTCTTGGATTTCGGCACTTCTAAATTTTGGATGGCTGCTACTTTCTCTGGATCAGGAGCATGTCTGCCTGATCCTACCACATGTCCTAGGAATTTTGTCTGGGATCGTGCAAAGACACATTTCTGAAAATTTACTGTCAGGTTTGCTTCTTCGAGGGTTGTCAGAACAGCGTCTAGGTGCTTGAGATGGTCAGTCCAGTTATTAGAAAAAACTACCACGTCATCTATGTATGTTTCGGCATATTCTTTATGTTGGACTAAAGTGCGATTCATGGATCTTTGAAACGTGGCTGCCGCGTTACGTAGCCCGAACGGCATAACTACGAAGGAATACTGTCCTCGGTGTGTGACGAAAGACGTTAAATATTTAGAGTCTTCACTTAATCTTATCTGCCAGTACCCTTTCAGTAAGTCCAACAGGCTGATGAATTTCGCTGGAGCGACTTTGTAGAGCAAGTCGGTAGCGTTAGGCATAGGGAATGAGTCGACTTCTGTCTGGGAGTTTAAATATCGATAGTCCACACATAATCTAACTGAGGAGTCCTTTTTGGCTACACATACGATCGGATGAGCATATTCACTCTCCGAGTGCTCGATTAGTCCTTTCCTGAATTGAATATCTGTCACATTTTTCAGTTAGATGATTATCTGACCTGCAAAACAAACAAACATTCTCTAAAGCAAACACTTCAGCTACGCCAGATGTTTTGTTAATCTGTTTACACTCCGGTAATATTCCTGATAAGTACTTTGGCCTTGAATGGTCAGAAGATAAATTTATAATTTGAGTTTGCTTTTCCCTAGCCTCCAAATCATTTCGGATAAATGATAATAATTTATCCAAGCTGTAATTCTCTTCAGAATTTTTGACACTTTGTCTATTGAACTCAAGCGATAAATTATACGGTAATGCTTTTAATATTATCGGAGTCAATAATGCATCAAAACTGTCCGCTTCCATTTCTAATGACCTTAGACTACGAATCTGCGTTTGAATAGCGTCATATAATTTACGTAATGACATGACGTCATGCGATTTTGTAACCGGTTTTAAAGTTAACAGCGTATTAATATAACTGGTAATAATTAAATCTTTCCTACCAAATTGTCTTTTAAGTAAGTCGACTGCTTCTATGTAATTTTTATCAGATAACGCAAAACCCGATATAGAATTATACGCACTCCCTCCTAAATAACTGAATAAATAATTCATTTTCTCAATATTTGAGAGGTGTTCATTGTCATGTACCGCTGTTTTAAACGAGTTCCAGAAATTCTGGAAAAATTTAATATCTCCATAATATTTCTCAATTTTAAGTGTCGGTAGTTTGACCGTGTTAGGAAATTCTACGCACCTATTTGCGGGACATACAGGGGGTGGGGGTTCTTTTTGTTTTAATTTTTTATTCACTCTGAACTTCCAGAGCGTAATTTTTTCCTGGTACTCTGCCGACGCCTTGGCATCTTTCTCGACTTCAGATAAATCATCAATTAATGTTAGGATTTCGTGATCCTCTTGTTTCAAATCACTACCTTTCTGTTCTAACATCGCCAAATTTTCTTCAAGATCGTCTAAGTTTGTCGTGTCGGACACAAAATTATCTTCGATTTTTTTAATTATTGACGTAATAGAACTTTTAGTGACTCCGCGAGCTTTTTTTAATTTTGATAACTTATCTGCTATACTTAAAGTAATGTAATAAAATCTTACCTCCGTAAAAATATAATCCGATACGGATAATATAAATCAAAAATAATCCGCACGTCCAGGGAAAAAATAATCCAGGTATAGGGTATCTTTAATGCACATTAAATTCACTTGTTGAATTCACTTTGGCCAAATCCCACAATACTTCTGACGCCAGTGTAAAGGGCAACCGGATGGTCGCGTGTGGGCTTTTCTATAAGGATTGGCCAATTATCAAAACAACACAAACGTTTATTATACACATAGGACGGGACGGTGAACACAGACTGGCACAAACAAATTTACACATGACACTAAGTCATATAAAACAAAACTTATAGTTTCATCTTGATTCTTTACGGCTGGCACTAGCCAAAACCGTTCTCAGTAGTTTTGATTCACCTTCTTAAGCGAAGCCATCCCAGATTCTGCTCTGTTTCTCCTCTTTTGGCCACAGATGGCGCTTCTATAGGTGAGAGGGGTTGTACAAACATCACAAAGATTTATGTTTTTATTTCTATAATCAATTACAGGGAGCTTTAAGCATGGTAAAAATGCTAATAAATGTTATAACAACATGTATAATAATCACTTATAACCAGATTAAGCTAAATAATGCTAGAAAAAGTGATGGAATATCCTTATTTCGATTGACGAGCGTTTCATCGCATAAACGGCGAAATTTTCAAAATCATTCATGATAGAAATATTGCTACAATACATTTGTGAAAATATTTCTATCATGAATGATTTTGAAAATGTCGCTGTTTGTGCGATGAAACAATCGTCAATCTAAATAAAGATATTTCATCACCTTTTTATAGCAATATTTAGCTTAATCTGCTAATAAATGATTAAAATATTGTTATATTATTTATTAACAATGCAACATTAAATAATGCAGAATGTTTTACCAATAATCATTAATATTAGATTAAAAAAATGTTGAAATCTAGAGAATTTCTGACTAAACACATTTGCATCTTAGAATTACATTGCCAGAAAAATAGTTTATCTTCTATCCATTCCTTGTAAAATGTATCATTGTTTTTGTAGATGATATGAAATTATAGAATTTTCTTCTTAAATTTTCTTTATTTTTTATTTATAATAAATTTATTCATTTCAAAATTGTTGCTATTTATTTTATTTATAATTTAATCTTTGTACTGTTAGGAAATACATCTGACACACCTCCGGTTCCGTTGATGTCAGATAATTGGGAATCTACTGTATTTTTTAACACTTTCCTACGAAGTTGAAAAATGTTTATGATTTCGGTTTGTCTGTCCGCACTCTAACTAACGTAAATGTACTGCAATTGTCCTGAAATTTTTGGATGTTCTTCAATGTTACTCTAGCACAATCCCTATTTCAAATTAAGTTTCTAGCATGTTTAGTTTATTTATAGGAACAGTCCAAAGTATTCCGTTACATTCCGGCCAATGGGAAAAAACCGTTTCAAATGAATTTTAAAGATGTTACACCCTTTCAAATTAATAAAATTTATATGTATTTGCGAAATGCTTTAAAATATGCATTCTGTAGAATATGCGGTGCAAAGTATACTTTTTATTCATTTACAGGGCCACACAAAAATCGTTATGTAATGTTATGGGAGGGAATTGTTTGCGGCATACACTAAATATTTTACACTATTTCATATATAATGAAATTGATATACGTCGCTGACGCTTACTATAATTTATTTCATGTATAATACAAAGTGCATAGCATTTACAGGGACACACAAAAGATTTAAGATAGTATATTCTATCCGAAGTACTGTATGTTAGCGATGATGTCAGGAAATGCATTTTTAATCATGATACGCGCTTTTAAATTTTACAATATTTATGCAAACTATATGGAGTGTATAAATGCTATAGTTGATATACAGGGCTACACAAAAGAATTCTTAAAGATTACTAAATATGAGCGTAAATTGTTTAAAGGTGGTTTTTAAATGAGTTATGCATTTTTACGCTGAACTGCATTTAGTTTACTAAAAAAAATGTTTGTAGGAAATGGATAAAACAATATACAGGGTCATGCAAAAAATTGGATACATGGTCGTCTATAAATGTTAATTTCTGGAAATGTGGTTGTAATAGTTTTATAGTTTGAATTAAGTTTTATCTAAATAGTGGCGTATAATAAAGGTACTAGGTAAATTACAGGTCTGGACAAAAGTATTCAAGTATGTTTCCATGTTCTAATAGAAGTTGCTGAAAGAGAAATTTTAACCTGTTATGCGTTTTCTTATTAAACTAAATTTTCGCATTATGTAGTATATATATCAACCTGCAGATCAAAAACAGGCTGTTGAAAAGAATTAGAATACATATTAGGCTATGGACAGTAACTGCTGAAATCAGTTTTTCAAATGTTTTGTCTGTTTTCTAAAATGTTTTGTCTGTTTTCTAAAATGTTTACTTACTTATCTTATTTAACTTATTTCTCTAAATAAGGAAGTTTTGTTAAAGATTTCAGGAATTGTTGGAAAGTGTTTCATAATCTGTGCTTGATGCATGATTTTTCTTTCCTGTTAATATTATGGTAGTAATCTTATTTCAATTTATTTTCTACATTGATTTTAATTTTTCATCTAAGTTTATTTTCTTGATAATTGCTTTTTGATGAATCATAAAAAGTGAATTATTAATTTTATTTTATTGCAGATGCATAAAGCCATTAATATAGATACACATCACATCACTCAAAACAATCTTTAAAGTGTGAAATATCTACCAAAATATTTCTTTACAAGAACTTTTTGGAAAAGCAGCTTCTGGCTCACAGCAAGGAAAATCATTTGTTTGTGAGTTGTGAAGAAGAATTTCTCCCAAAAGAGTAATTTATCCACTCATCTTTTAAAGCATATGGCTGAAAACCCTTTCTTGAGTGTCACATGTAACAAAAAATTCTCTCATAATAATAAGTTAAGACAGCATCTTCTAGTTCATACTGGTGAGAAACCTTTTGTATGTGACATATGCAGTAAGAAGTTCTCACAAAAGAGCTATTTAAGCAAGCATCTGTTAATTCATACTGGTGAAAAACCTTTTGTGTGTGAGATATGCAACAAGAAATTTCGTGCAAAGGGTAATTTAAGCAAGCATCTGTTAATTCATACCGGTGATAAAACTTTTGTATGTGAAATATGCAGCAAGACATTTTCTAAAAAGGGTAGTTTAATCACGCATCTATTAATTCATACTGGTGAGAAACCTTTTGTATGTGAGATATGCAACAAGGCATTCCGTGAAAAGGGTAATTTAAGCAAGCATCTGTTAACTCATACTGGTGAGAATCCTTTTGTATGTGAGATATGTAACAAGAAATTCTCACAAAAGAACTATTTAAGCAAACATAAGTTAATTCATACTGGTGAGAAACCTTTTGTATGTGATATATGCAATAAGAAATTTTCTCAAAACAGTAATTTAACCAGGCATCTGTCAATGCATACTGGTGAGAAACCTTTTGTATGCGAGATATGCAATAAGAAATTCTCTTTGAAGAATAAGTTAAGCAGACATCTGTTAGTTCATACTGGTGAGAAACCTTTTGTATGTGAGATATGCAACAAGACATTCTTTGAAAAAAGTAAGTTAAGCAGACATTTGTTAATTCATACTGGTGAGAAACCATTTGTGTGTGAAATATGCAACAAGAAATTTTCTCGAAACAGTGATTTAACCAGGCATCTCTTAATACATACTGGTGAGAAACCTTTTGTATGCATGATATGCAATGAGAAATTCTCTTTAAAGAATAAGTTAAGCAGACATCTGTTAGTTCATACTGGTGAGAAACCTTTTGTATGTGAGATATGAAACAAGAAATTCTCTCATGAGAGTTATTTAAGCAAACATCTGCTAATTCATACTGGTGAAAAACCTTTTGTATATGAGATATGTAATAAAAAATTCTCACAAAAGAATAAATTATGTGAACATCTATTAATTCATACTGGTGAGAAACCTTTAGTTTGCTAGATATGCGACTACAAATTCTCTCAAAAGGGTAATTTAAGCAAGCATCTGTTAATTCGTACTGGTGAGAAACCTTTTATATGTGAAATGTGCAATAACAGATTCTCTCAAAATAGTGTTTTAAGAGGGCATCTTTTAATTCAACAACCTTTTGTGTGAGGTATGCAGGAAGAAATTCCCACATAAGAGCCATTTAAACGAACATCTGTTAATTCATACTGGAGAGAAACATTTTGTATGTGAAAGTTGCAGCAAGAAATTTTCTCAAAGCAGTAATTTAAGCAAGTAGCAGTTAATTCATCCTGGTGAGAAGCCTTTTGTGTGAGATAAACAATAAAAAAATTCAAAATTGTAATTTAAGTGTTTATTTGTTCTTAACCAATTATTTTAGTAGAAACCACAACATATTCTAGTATTATGAAAGTGGCACTACATGTCAAATATTACGGTCACTAAAATGAAACACTGACCAATGAAAATATTTGAACTTCAAAGTAGTATATCTTCAGATTAGAAGTGTTAACATTATCTATGGCAAACGTATTCTTATTTTCATCTTGCTTTATATTTTTAAAAAAATCTTACAGTTTTGCCTTTATCTTTTGCATAATGTAGATTTACAGGTTTATAATATTCTCATATGATTGAGGCTATTTCAGTTAAAAATTTCATGTTAAACAGGATTTCTTACAATGAATTCTTTGAGTGTAAAAATGACTTTCTTGCAAACTGAAAAATAAAGGAATTAAAATAATAAAACTTTGTAAAAAATCACTATAAAATAAAACAATACACAGAACGCGTTTCGAGTTAAAAAAAACATAACAGCTCGTCATCAGCTACAGCAAACACGTGTCCGCAAGCAAACAAGGTCAAAAAATGAACTGAAGGTAAAGAATGTTGTAAAGAATGCGACAGATGGCGCTAGCTGAAAGAGGAACATGCAGAAGAGAAAGGTGTTGCCAAAAAGATAGAAGAGAAATTGATAGGGGGGGAAATGGAAATAAAAGAAATAAACAAAATTAAAATAAAATAAAAGAAGTAAATTAAAAAATATAAATAATAATAATAATAATAAATAAAGAAATATAAAAGAATAAAACAAGGAAAAACCAAAAGATCCTTTTTTTTCTTACAAAATAAAAAGAAACAAGAGAAAAGGGAAAAGAATTACAAAAGTAATTTCCACTCTGTAGATAGGAAAGGAGATGATGGGAGATCATTGACAAGATTAGCAGAATTTTTAGAAATAAAATATGCTTCATGAAAATCCAAGTGAGAGGGAGAGGCAGGGGAAGAAATAATTTTGGCCATGGAGAAATTGAAACAATGACTGGAAGACCAACAGTGAGAAGCAATCGAAGATTTAGAGATTTCTTGATTTGCAATATACCTCTGATGCTTGCCTAATCTAAATTTTAAAGCTCTCTTTGTTTGACCAATATAACCTAAATTGCAAGAGCAAGGAATATAATAAACACCCCACCGGTTCTCAGTAGAAACAGGATCTTTTAAAGAAGAGAATTTAATTTTATTCATAGGTTTGAAGATAACTTTAAAATTAAAACGAGAAAGCATTTTAGCAATTTTGAAACAGAGAAGAGAAAAAAAGGGCAGAACTATTATAGAATTAAAATTAAGAGGATTATTTGAATCAGAAAATGGACGTTTAGGCTTATTAAATTTATACAAAGCTTTATCAATCAAAGAGGGATTATAACCACGAGCAAAGGCAAGAGATTTGATATAATTAATTTCATTATTCAGAGCAGAAGAGTCAGAACAAATGCGTAACGCCCTAAAAACAAAAGTATAAAAGGACGCCACTTTTTGTTGAGGATGATGATTTGAAAGAGCATGTGGAGGAAGAGAGACAGCGAAAGGTTTTCTATAAACGGAGGTAGAGAACCGATCTGGGAGTTTTGAAACCAAGATGTCAAGGAAAGGAAGAAAATTGTTCTCTTCGACTTCGAGAGTAAATTGAATACAAGGATCAACATAATTAGCAAGAGAAAGGAGATTAGAAAGATCCAGGTCAGAGGGAATTAAAATGAAAGTGTCGTCATCATACCTAAACCAGAAAGGAAATTTATATAAACTGAAGAGTTTTTCTTCAACAAAATGCATATAAATATCACATAAAAGAGGAGACAGTGGATTACCCATGGCCAAACCCTCAGTTTGAGAATAGAAAGAATTATTAAACTGAAAAGCAGTTTGCCTGACACAAATACTAACTAAATGCAGGATTTCATCAATCTCAATGGAAGAGTAATGAAATTCGCGCAGCCTTCTTTCCAAACAATCAATTGCCCCTTGAACAGGCACGTTAGTGAAAAGGGATTTAATATCTAAGGAAACCATTATATAATTGCAAGGAGAAAGGCGTTTAATTTTATCAACAAAGTCATAAGAGTTTTTCACGGTGTGAAAGTTACTGGAAGATAAAGGAGCGAGTAACTTAGAAAGGAACTTAGCAAGTTTATAAGAAGCAGTACCAATATTGGAAACGATAGGGCGAAAGGAAAGAGTAGGTTTATGGATCTTAGAAAGAGCATAGAAACGAGCACAATTAGCGATAGAAGGGGTGACCAAACGTTTGGTGTTATCATTAAGAAAGACAATTTTTATTCCTCCTCAACAAAAAGTAGCGTCCTTTTATACTTTTGTTTTTAGGGCGTTACGCATTTGTTCTGACTCTTCTGCTCTGAATAATGAAATTAATTATCTCAAATCTCTTGTCCTTGCTCGTGGTTATAATCCCTCTTTGACTGATAAAGCTTTGTATAAATTTAATAAGCCTAAACGTCCTTTTTCTGATTCAAATAATCCTCCTAATTTTAATTCTATAATAGTTCTGCCCTTTTATTCTCTTCTCTGTTTCAAAATTGCTAAAATGCTTTCTCGTTTTAATTTTAAAGTTATCTTCAAACCTATGAATAAAATTAAACTATCTTCTCTAAAAGATCCTGTTCCTACTGAGAACCGGTGGGGTGTTTATTATATTCCTTGCTCTTGCAATTTAGGTTATATTGGTCAAACAAAGAGAGCTTTAAAATTCAGATTAGGCGAGCATCAGAGGTATATTGCAAATCAAGAAATCTCTAAATCTTCGATTGCTTCTCACTGTTGGTCTTCCAGTCATTGTTTTAATTTCTCCATGGCCAAAATTATTTCTTCCCCTGCCTCTCCCTCTCACTTGGATTTTCATGAAGCATATTTTATTTCTAAAAATTCTGCTAATCTTGTCAATGATCTCCCATCATCTCCTTTCCTATCTCCAGCGTGGAAATTACTTTTGTAATTCTTTTCCCTTTTCTCTTGTTTCTTTTCTTTTAATTTTGTAAGAAAAAAAGGATCTTTTGGTTTTTTCTTGTTTTATTCTTTTATATTTCTTTATTTATTATTATTATTTATATTTTTTAATGTACTTCTTTTATTTTTAATTTTGTTTAATTTATTTTAATTTTGTTTATTTCTTTTATTTCCATTTTTTCCCCTATCAATTTCTCTTCTATCTTTATGGCAACACATTTCTTTTCTGCATGTTCCTCTTTCAACTCGCACCATCTGTCGCATTCTTTGCAATATTCTTTACCTTCAGTTAATTTTTTTACCTTGTTCGCTTGCGGACACGTGTTTGCTGTAGCTGATGACGAGCTGTTATGTTTTTTTAGCTCGAAACGCGTCCTGTGTATTGTTTTATTTTATGGTGATTTTTTACAAAGTTTTATTATTTTAATTGCTTCAAATCGCCAGTTTTCGGTGCTGTTTCGCTGAAAAATAAAGGGTTGCTACCCCACAAATATTCTGTAATATCGAAAATAAAATAAAACTAACTATTGAAAAAACTGTTTATGTCTTTGATACACAGATTGTAATTTCATAAAGGAATGAGAATTCTATAAGGTTTTATAATGTGCATAAATGTTGGTATTTGAAATTTTCACTACTTAATCCAGTTCAGTCTCTTAAAAGATTTTGACACACTTGAGAAGTATTTAAGACATTGATTGAATTGTCTCACATATGTCTGAGCTCTAACTATCGTGAATTACTTTGACTTCTATGTATTTGATATATGTCACTGATGTTTACTATTGCACATTCATTACTGAAAATCAATTGTGTAGTATTTATAGTTTGTTCGGAGGTGCACAAAAAATAATTACCGCATATTTCCGTGGATAAGCCGAGGGTTTTTGGCCATTTTTTTTTTTTTGTTTTAAAGTTGGAGGATCGCCTTATACACGAGACTAAGCTATTTCCAAAATTTATATTCTAAAATGAAAAAGAATGTAAATTAAAAAAAAACATAAATAATACTTAGAAAATTCAAAAATACTTTAATACTCCATTCTTTTAGAATGAAAATAGTCATCATTCACTATCCAGGTTCATTAATCAGAATTTTAAAGCAACTGCATAAAATCGCTTGCCATCATTTGTATGTCAGAATGAATATCATCAGTGTCTAATTCATCATCATCATCGCCCTCTTCTTCAAAAGTGGCACCATTCTCAGTTCCATCTCTCCTATTACTAATGGAACATTTTTGAAGGATCGGACGATCATTTCTTTTGGTAATTCAAGAAAAGCCTCTTTCACCCATTCATAGATTTTTGTGATGTCAACTTTTTAAAATTACCGCCATTTGTCAAAGATGCTTTCCAAGAGGACATCTATTTAGTTCATTTCGAATGGAGCCTGTCTTTAAATGGACTTTTTATACAAACCTCCAGTGGTTGAAGAATAGAAATAAGGCCATCGGGGATCATAGATACCGCAGATCTCATCTCAGAGGGAAGTTGTTTTACTTTTTATGTGCGGTACGCTTTAAACGTATCCCAAACAAGCAGAGATGGCTTTTTAAAAACGGCTCATTTTCTTTTATCTTATGCATTTTAATCCTATCTACAATTCCATTTTCATCGATCCAACATTGCGGATAGCCACGCGTGATAATACCACTTCAGAAATATGTCCCACAAATCGGTGTTTTCCGTTTAAAATTTATAATGGAAGATAAACGTGCTTCGTCCTTTATCAGCTTAAAACAACCGCGAAGCCCCTTTTTCCATGACCAGTTATTTTAATAAAAACTATCGTTACACCTTTCTCCTAAAATGTGCAAAAGATACAATGATTAATCCATGTTTATGGAAATGTGCAGAAAAGATATTGAAGCCCTTCATTATTGTTTTTATATATTTTTACTAGAAAGGTAGCCCGTCAAAAATGACGGAGATTTAGATATAAAGATATATACAACTCATGTGCAAGAATATGAGTTTTCTCATTTGTTCCGCAGTGATAGATGAAAATAACACATTTTAAGAACGAAACACATTTATGAAAAACTGTGTACAGTAGAAGACCACTAATCTGCACAATTCCAAGTTTTCTGCAGATTTTTGCGGTCATGTCTATTCAGTCTTTGTTTACATTTTTTTTAAATTCATATATTGGACAATTTAGATTATTAAGCCTTAAAAATAAATAAATTACACACTTGAAGTAAGGTAAAAACTATTAAATTATCGTATAGGATTTCATAAAATGGTATTATATGGTATTATATGTGTGTGCTTCACGATCTTGGTTACGACTTTGGCGAAATTGGCTGCAACTTGTCATAATTCTAATAGTGTGGGCCTCTATAACAAAAAAGTAACCTGTTTTTAGTAAAATTTCTGATATAAAGTAGTTTTCAAAAACTTGTGTAAAATTGCAGGCCGTTCTCATGTTATGCCAGTCCTGCGAATAATATTTCTAACACTGAAGAGTTTCCATGTATATGTGGAATTTAGAAAAGCTTCTCCAAAAGAAAGGTCCTGAAATGACATTGTAATTCTTCTAACTTCAAAGTTTAATCGGGCCCTGATGTTGTTTACTGAAATCTAATAAATACAGTTATTTTGAATATTACAACAGAATTAAACAGCTAAACTTATTTAACTTAAACTCGCTGTTACTTCCCGACGTTATTTTTTAGTATTAAGAAAGAAAATTATTTAAATTTTTCAAATCATGCACATTTATAATTTTTTTTTCGTCTTTAATAACTAAATAATGAAAAAAATATGCTTTTGTTCTGATCTCATAAATACGACAATAAAATAATGTAACTAAGAGACATAGCAAAATTAAATCTTTGTGATTTCAAACCATAAACAAATGATACCGCCACCATTTTACATACTATGACGTCATTAGAATATTGTCCATTGATTGTTGGAGAACTTACTTTGTGAATGATTACCTCAATGATTTAATATTTTTTACGGTTCGCGATGAATGAATCACTTGTGTTTGTTTAGGTTTATGGAATGAGATATTAAGCCGTGAACCCAATTTCAATTAAAGTTATCCAAAGATATATGTATTTTTAATCGAAATTAAAAACAATGCCTTAATCTCGAAATAAAATGTTTTAGTTTGTATAATTGGTTATTTCTGTTAATTATTTATTTAGGTACTTTTCCATTATAGCGCATTTAAAAAAAAAACTTGGCGTAATTCGGGCATCAGAAAGTGAGATATGTTGCCAAAATATACAACTATGAAAACAAATCTAATGAACTTTTATTTTTGTTTATATATGCACTTATATACATAAAAAAATCGTTTCTAAATATATATAATATTTTTTTATATACAAATTACGGCACAGATTTCAGATATGAACCGGGATACCTATGTCGCTAAAATGGTGTTATTTTGCCGGCTATTGGTTTTTATTTATTAATAAATTGTTTAGGCACAGATGTCATATTCGCCCCATATTGGCGCGATTTTTTTTCCGACGCCGATTTGACGAAAACATCAACAGCATAAGCAACAACATCCGGGTTACCATATCAAGCAAAATAACGACACTTTGGCGCCGGTTAAGTATACATTGCGTATATGACATTGGCGTCAGAAAAAAATCGCGCCAATATGGGGCGAATATGACATCTGTGCCATTGTTTATTTACTTTTATTTTCTGTTTTTAAATTATATAAACTGTTTTGTTCTATAGTTATTATTCAAACTTTTATTTATTTATAGTTATTTCCTTTTCAAAATGATAGCAAATAATTTAAAAATATATAAGTAACTGGTATTCGAAAGCGAGATTTCTGCCGAATTGGCGTCAGAGAAAAATCACGCCAACCCCGATGCGTATATAACATCTGTGCAAAAAATACTTCTGTTTCTTTATAAAAATGGATAAATAGTTTTTTTTTACAATAAATTGTATACGTATGCAAAAAATTGCTTGTGAGTATGAAGCAGTAAATAGGTTGTCAGAAAATACGTTGGCAAACTTCTTTCTCCCTAAGAAACTTTTCTCCGAAGTATTGTACGTACATAAGTAATGATTGCTAGAAATGCATTTTTAATTATGATATACGCTTTTATGTTTCACTACATTTATGCATACTATACCGTGTGTATAAATGCTACAGTTCATATGCAGGGCTACACAAAAGAATTCGTAAGGGTTCCTGAGTATGAGAATAAATTGCTTAAAGGTGGTTTTTAAAAGAGTTATGCAGTTTTACGCTGAACTGCATTTAGATTACTAAGAAATGTTTGTAGAATATAGATAAAATGATATACAGGGTCACGCAAAGAATTGGATACATAACCGTCTATGGATGATAATATCTGGAAATATGATTTCAGTAGCTTTAAGAGTAGCTTAAATTAAATTTTAGCTAAATAGTGGCATGTAATAACGGTACTATTGCTATGGACGGTAACTGCTGAAATCAATTTTTTAAAAAAATTATGCTTTTTCTAAAATGTTTACTTAGTTATCTTATTTACCTTATTTCCCTAAATAACGAAGTTTTGTTAAAGCATTCAGGATGTGTTAGAAAGTGTTTCATATTCTATGCTTAACGCATGATTTTTCTTTCTTCTTTAGTCTTATTTTGTATTTATTTTATTCTTAATTTTTAGTCTTATACTGCTTTATAGAAACTTTGGCACAGTTGTCATATATACCCCATATTGCAGCGATTTTTTCCGACGCCAATTTGGCGAAAACATCAACAGCATAAACAACAACATACGGGTTACCATATCAAGCAAAATAACGACACTTTGATGACAGTTAAGTACCCGTTGTGTATATGACATCTGTGCCGAAACTTTAATATTTAATGTTTAAACTCTTCGCTCCACTCACCTTGCATATAGTATAAACTATAACACAGATAGCGCAAAATAATAGACAGTTTGATACTTTTCCACTGTAGGGGCTTTGGCATTTTTTAAAAAAAGTTTGGTGTAATTTGGGCATCAGAAAGTGAGATTTGGGTACTTTTCCGTTATGCGGATACCATTGTCGCCAAGCGTAATAGTTGGCGCAAAATGAAAGTCACGTGAATTAAGGCATTTGAAAAATAAAAGAAAAAATATTGTCGTACTAAAGTGAGCATTTAAAAAATATAACATTTGAAAATTACAAACTTTTACGAACTATTTTATTAAATCACAAATATATACTTAAAATAATTGAACAAATAACTGTTATAAAATAAAGCAATAAAATAAAACTCATATTAAACTGCTGGCATAAAATTACAAATATCTTTCAGCATTTTGAAATAATTGGCGCATTAGCATACATGGTACTTTTCCTTTATACGGACAGCATGCTAAAATGTATGCTAATGCGCCAATTATTTCAACCTTGATCGTAGATTTTTATTGTAAACCATGCGAAACATTGTGATTTGTTATTTATGAAACGTGAATCACGTGAATGATTATTGTTTAACCTTAACCTTGGAAAGCTTTTTAATCTGCTATTAATCGAATTAAAAATGCTTTTTTTTATATAAAGTTGTAGTTTACTTTTACTGCTGATGCTGAGATGGATTTTATCATTTGGCAATTACCAGATGATGAGAAAATCGTGATAAAACTGTTTCAGGAATTTGGAATTCTGCATAATAAAAGATTGTGTTCAAAAAATCATGAAATGAAATTATGGATGAGTTCTGGAAATCCGAAATTGAGTTGCAGCTTACGATCATGCGAAGAAAGCGTAGAAATACGACAAAAAACTTGGTTTAAAGGATCGCGGGTGACTTTTCTTAATGCTTTGAGGTTTATATATTTATCGTGCAAAGAGTTGACATCGATTGAGTTTTGTGAGCTGCAACTTGATATGAACCACAACAAAACAGTGGAATGGAATAGTTATTCGAGAGAAGTTTGTGCAAATGCTTTGTGTTCTTGACCAAATAGAAAAATCGGTGGACCTAATAAAATTATAGAAGTAGATGAAAGTCATGTATTATTTATACAGATTGTTGGAAATGATATAAAACAGATGAACTGCTAAGTGCTGGTTATGATCATTTCACAGTAAATCACAAATACAATTTTGTCGACCCTAATACTGGATGTCATACTCCAAATGTTGAAAGATTATGGGGCATCGCAAAATGGTGCAACAAAAGACATCGGGAAGCTGTTCGTCATCATTTAGAGTCGTATCTCATAGATTTTATGTGGCTACGCCTTCATTCAAAAAATGAAATGTTTACTGCAATGCTGAAAGATATTTATAATTTTATGGCAGCATTTTAATATGATTTTTTATTTTATTACTTTATAGTATAACAGTTATTTGTTCATTTATTTTAAGTATATATTTGTGATTTAATAAAATAGTTCGTAAAAGTTTGTAATTTTCAAATGTTATATTTTTAAAATGCCCACTTTACTATCGAGAATGTTTTTTCTTTTATTTTTCAAATGTTTCAATTCACCTTATTTTCATTTTGCTCCAACTATTGCACTTGGCGACAATGCTGTCCGTATAATGGAAAAGTACCGCATGCATTTTGGCATGGTGTCCGTATAACGGAAAAATATTGAGAATTGTTGTCAAATCATATAAACAGCTATGGAAACAAACTTGATGAGTGTTTTTTTTTGGTACAGATGTCATATTCGCCCCATATTGGCGCGATTTTTTTCTGTCGCCAATATCATATAGGCAACGGGTACTTAACTTGCGCCAAAGGGCTTGATGTGGTAACCCGGATTATGTTGTTTATGCTGTTGATGTTTACGCCAAATTGGCAACCCAAAAAAATCGAGCCAATATGGGGCGAATATGACATCTGTTCCTTTTTTTTTATATGTTTATTTTATATGTATATTATTCATGTTTTTATGTACAAATTGCATCTGTTTCTGTATAAAATTAGAGAAACGGCTTTTTTAATCGTATAAATAAATCGTATAAATATCGAAAAAAAATGCATGTGTATATAAAATGAAACAGTGGATAGGTTCCGGGAAAATGTTGCCAAATTTCTTTTTTCGCCAAGGCACTTATACTGGAAAAGTACCTAAAGCCCATTAAAATCGCGCAGTTAGGAGATCATACAGTACAGCGTCGTCTATTGGCGGTTATTTTATTAGTAGCATCGGGAGGAAGATGTAAAGATGTACTTCAAATTCTCACCCATAGATTTTGAAAAAATGTCTTAAAAGAGCGGAGTTTAAATTACATTTTGGTGACCTCCTTTATGAAAGATTAATAGTTATAAATGGGAATTTCACCAAATCAGCCAGCTATTGCCAAGTTGGCCAACATTTGGCGCTACTGTGGTAACCCTGCATTAGTATTTTTCAACAATTACTCATTTCAATGAGGTGGTCCTACCGGAATCGTGAGGGACACACAGAGACTTGGATTTTATATAAATAGATAGTGAGACAAAAACTGCCTTGTCATTTAGACTTACTTTAAAATTATGTTTAAATATCTTAATTATCAGTTGCTCAGTCAAATGTTCTATTTACATGGAATCCTGTTTATGTTGCACTCCTGTATATATTTTAAATCAAACATTATTTAAAATTAATTTCATTTTCATTCTGTATTGTTACATTTCAAAATGATAATAATAACTTTGCGACATTACAATTTTCACTAGTTTCTGTTCTAGCGTACTTTAGAGCCATTCGGATTGGCTCTCCAGATTCAGATGTGGAAGTAGCCAGACAACTGATCATCTTTCGCATGTGTTCGAATGTTTTTTTTTTTCAGCTATTTCATTTTTTATGCTATATAAGTTTAATTTAAATGAATTATTTTTTATTTTTAGATGACGAAACTGATATTAGCTACTCAAAAGAATTAAAAATATAACCTGCATCATACTAAAAGTGTTTTTTTCTGTAAAAGTTTTTAAGATGAAGACTGTTTCATAAATTTTAAATATTATTTAAAATCTAAATTTTTAAAACAAAAATATCATTATTAATATTAGAAATGCATTGTTAATTATAAATAAACTAGTTACTTTCAGAGGATTATATACATATTAGGGGCTCTGCCCCCTGCAAGCTACGCTCGCCAACCCCCGTTCAGACACCGCAGAATCTAAAAACACGCTATCTGATCGGTTTAAAAATATTATAGAAGATTGAATTATACTGAAAAAAACTGTGCAGATCTTACTGTAAACGGGTTTCCATTCAATTTCCTTTGATTTCAAAAATTTAAGGCCGAATTAGTTGCTGTTAAGGCATCCAATGGTTGTTTTTGTGTTTGATTAAAGAGGATCAGTTAAACGTTTGAAAAGAAGCTAAAAATAAAAGGAATTAAGTGTACAGAGTCTTTGTCTCCCGGTATTTTAAAACAATTTCTATAACAATAGCCTAAGTCATGTGACTATCATGAAGAGTTTCGGGCTAACCACTTCGCTTTTTATATTCCTGGTGCCATTTTGGTACTTTAATATTAGCCAGGTACAGGTGATAAGTCGCCAAATATTATTCTATCGCCATCATTTCATCTATATTATAATAGTCCAAGTCATGTAACTGCCATAAAAATAAATACGCTCTGATTCCCTTCGCTTTTCATATGAAAGTTTGGCCCAGATATCATATACGACCCCATATTGGCACGATTTTTTTCCGATGCTAATTTGGGGAAAAGATCAACAGCATAAACAACAACATCCGGCTTATCATATCAAGCAAAATAACGATACTATGGCGCCAGTTAAGTACACGTTGCGTATATCACATTGGCGTCAGAAAAAAATAGCGCCAATGTGGGACCGTATGTGGCATCTGTGCCGAAAGTTTTCCATTTCGATTTTTAAAAAAATCATTTTTTTTCGAATAATACTACATAAAAGCATTGTCGCAAAGAATTCTTGGTACTGTTACGCTAGCCGGGTGCAAATCTCGCCAATAACTATTTTTCAACTCGCCAGTTAGCATTTTTTTTAATTTTCGAGTGGTAAATTAAAACATTGCTTTGAAGTTGAAATTGAATGTCATCGTTTGTTACATTATTTAATATTTAGCCAGATTCCATATACGCACCCGGTTTGGCGTGATTTTTTTTAACGCAAATTTGGCGAAATCCTCGTTTTCCAATACCAGTTACATATGTATTTTTGGTACTACTTAGTTATCCCGTCGAACAAAAATCTATCACCAAACTATAAGATTAAATGCCAATAATGGTTGATAAATGTCACATATACTTGACTTTAAGCAAGTTACACGTCTTTACGTCATCAAGTGATTTTTATTTCGACATTTTATTTGTATATTTATTAATGTTATACTATTTTCTTTGTTCTTTCGTTATTTAAAATAAAAAATATGTCAATTTGTATAATTTGGCGAGTGGTTTGGCGATTTATATAATTTGGCGAAATGGGTCGATGGAATAACTAAGTAGTACCGTATTTTTTAATTATTTTCTATTATATTTTATTTTTAAAGGAAAATAACCAAAAAAATAATTAACTATAGAACAAAACAATTTATATAATTAAAAAAAAGAAAATAAAGTAAATAAACACTTATTATTAAATAAACAACAATAGTCGGGTTACCATGTCAACCAAAATAATGCCATTTTGGCGGCAATTAGGTACCCCGGTGCGTATATGACATCTGTGTCTAATATTTTTCATTTCGTTTAAAAAAAAATAAAGAAGTGAAAGCCATTTATTTTAAATGTTTCTGTTTGTATTAAATAAAATGATAATGAAATACAAATTGAATTATGAGTAAAAGTAAAATGATACATTTCTTAGCATACATTTAAGGGAGGCCAAACTTCTCGCCAAATTAGTTTAAAATAGTAACCTTTTCTAAAATCTGAAAAAAAACTGTTTGATTAAAATTTGAGTTGCCATCATTAGAAAAATGTATATAAAATTAGAAAAAAATTAATATTTCGAAAACTAATTGGAAATTAAAAATTCTAATACCAGTTTTAAAATCTGCGGATCAATATTGATTTTTGGTGTTAATTTCATCGCAAAGTATTCCATATTTTAGGAGAAATCGCCGTGATAATCAATTGTTTAATTAGTCGATTCAAAGAATCGTTACATTTCAGCCGTTTCATATATTCGTTTCATTAGGATTTTATATATATAGAAAAGATGTATGGACACGATCAAATTACCTCTTTAAACACCAGGATAGACTACACTCTCAGATTAGAATATTTATATTGCTTATATTTACAAGGGTTATTTACAAAGAAATAACTGATAAGTCTTAAATATAACTTCGTCATTCTTTTTTGTTCATTCAAACACACTACGTCTTTTGTATTCGGGTTTTAAAAACATTCTTCTACACTACTCTGTTCTCCAGTTCACCGCGCCAAAACATGACAGTCCTTTTCTGTTCTCTCCTCACTTCATTTCTGAAGCTCACTCGTAGCCACGCCTCCTGCGTTTAGCGGGTCGGTAGAGCGTCTTTAAGGCAGAGTAGCGTTCGCAAGTAGTAAAATACGCATGATTTAGAGGAAGGGAATTAGCCTTCCTACAATCGTCTATTTTAACGATCGTTCAGCCTTGGACGACATCGTGGTCCGCTGGGAGGAGCAGCTGGATCACCTGAAAGATTTAAAAAAAGAGAGAGCAGCATCCAAAGGTCTGGATTGAAAAAAAGAGTCATTTTTAGTAAACCACTGGGGGAACATTTAAAAGTTCAAGAGAACATTCTCTCATCATAAATATATTGTTTTAAAGTATTTCTTGAAAGAATTCTTTCTCTTTTTTTTCTTCTTTTACGCCTTTTCGTCTTCTTTCTCGTTACGTCTTTTCATCTGATTCGTCTTCCCTTTGATTATGTCTTTTTATCTGATTCTTCTTCTTACGTCTTTTCCTCTCCATTTGTTTTCGCATTTCTTCGAAATAAATTTTGTAGAATCTTGTGTGTTAGCCCGGTGAGTGTGCCGTAGTCGAGTGATGCCATAATCGAGGAAATTCTTTTTTTTCGATGTCGAGCTTCAGCAGTCCACGGTTTCATGTATTCGGCGTAAGTACTTGTGATCATTGGACCTTCATTAAACCCAACTTTTTTCACATCGTAGTTGTCATTATTTTGTGCTTTTATGACTTTATAAGGACCTAAATATTTTGGTTTTAACTTCAAACCTGGACCTTGTGTTCGTTTTATAGCAACCATATCGTTAAGTTTAAATTTGTTAGGCTTTTTCGTCTGAGATTATAAGTTTTACTTTTCTATTCTTGGACTTTTAAAATTTGTTGTTTAGCGTCTTTTCCCAACTCTTCACTATTATTAATAAAATCGGATTGTATTTCAGCATTCAAAAGATTAGTAATCTCGATGTTATTTTTTAATTTCATCTTAGTACCAAACATCAACTCGAAAGGGGTTGTGTTCATACTTCTTTGAAAGGTCGAATTTATCACTTGTTGGACATTACTTACCAGGGTATATCACTTCGTTGGATTATCTATTGACAATTTGGACAAGACAGATATTCAAACAGAATTTAAATGCTCGACCTGGCCGTTAGTCCTTGGTAACCCTGTGTTAATCGGTATGTGTTGAATGTTTTCTCTGACACAATAATCTTCAAAAGTTTTAGAGGTAAAGGCAGAACCTTTATCCGAAATAATGCGAAATGGACTTCCAATATCAGTTCTTTGGATTTCTAATTTTGATATTACTTCAACGGCATTGGTAGATTTTGTGTGACACAACCAAACAAATTTTGTAAAAGCGTCAATGACCGAGAAAATATGCTTGTAATTTTTATTCGTACTCTGCAATGGACCAAGTGATCAAGATGGTACATATGTAGCGGAGTTTCTTCTTTTTCTATAGGTTGCAGCAAACCTTCTTGTTTACTAGATTTTTGATTAATTAAAATAAAAGGAACACAATTTGCTATACATTTCTTAATTTTTTTGTATAACTTTGGGGATGTAAAAATCATACTCTAGAACATAGACACGGTACTAGTATGAGACATGTTGATGCAATTAGCAGATATCAAAGCTTTTCCGTTTCCGTTCATGCGACAGCGTAATGACCTTTTTCGTAAGCGGGTTTAATTATATTCATTTGCATTTCGTCTGGGACAACTAACAAATCATTACCATTAACGCAGTTATAAAGAACATCATTTTTAACTAAATAATCATCATAAGATTTTACTTTGAGGACTTCTTTCATGATTGGGGATTTCTTTTATGCTCATCAGTATCTTGAGCTTGGATAATTTTTAAAGTTAAGCTATCGTGGATTATCATACAAATAGGATATCTGCTTAATGCATCAACATACCTCATACTAGTACTGTGTCTATGCTCTATAGCAGACATGTCAAACTCGTTTACCGCTGCGGGCTACATAAAAAATGTAGAAATTATCCTTAACATTACACAGAATAAAATTTGTTTGTACAAAGAATAGCCATATTAAAGAAAAAGTAACGCAAAGTTCAAAAATTATTATCATACACAGTTTATTTCATCTTTTGTTTAAAAAAAAAATACTCAAAATTACTTTTCATCAACCAAATTTAAAAAAATTAATCCAGTTTTCTAAATTATATTTATTTAAAAAATTAACTGTACTCGCTGGTCTGTTAATCTTGATCTAGCAAAGGCATAGCTGTCAATCTGCTGTTTTTCTTCAAGTTAAAAATAAAAATATACATTTTGAATCAGAAAATTTATTTAATAAAATGTGGCTTGTATCTATGCGCTATTTGTTTGATTTCATCAAAATCATTCTTAAATACCTTTTCTCGTTCACATTATGTTTATTTGACATGAAAAATAACAAAAGCTTGCACACTATACTTTAAAGATTGGTCAATTGATGAACAGTTAAAGAAATATGGAAAACACGAGTTCATTTACTTTCACTCTAATATGGCATCGCAACTTAATTTTTCTTAACTGTAGCAATAAATTCTGAACAATAATTTCAACATCAGTGAATGGAGCTAAAGTAAACAGATTAAACGGATTTTCATATTTCTTTAAATTCAAAATTCTTCTTTCGAATACATTTTTTAATATAATTTTTTTAATTTCCATCCTGGTGATTTTTGTATTAATGTCTGGCAACATTTAAAATTAAATACATTTTCTTTTTGAAAATTGTTTTGTCAAAGTAATAAATTATATTTGAAAACGCTAATAATGTCAAATAATAAGATAGAATTATAAAATTTTTCTTTTGAATTTTTTAATGTACTTGTGTTTATAGCGTTTTTAAATTTCTTTAACTTCTCCAGACACTATGGACTTTACCCACGAATGGCAACAGCCACGCCTCTGCGGGGAAAATCCCTCCGAAAAAGACTGTTTATTGGACGAAGGGGGAGCAGTGTTAAAATGTACTTCACGCCTATTGGTGTCTTTCTTCTTTTTACCCGCGGCAGACGTCACATGGGTAAAGTCCGCTGTGAATGATTTCGGCTCTTGGAATATTTAATGTAATAACAACAATGCTTGTTTTTCGAAGCAAATGTCCTTTTCTTCGATAGACATGGTGAAAGCACTTTGATTTTCTTTTAAGAAGTATCGGTTTGAATGCTGACAGTATATCTTTCCGATGTTTAGACGAACTTTTGCAAGTTTTCTTTATATTTTGTGCTGTAGCACCTCTTAATATTATTTTCTTTCCAAACTCCAATAGTGTCTATAGATTAAACATAAAATTTCAAACTTCCTTTGAATATAATTGTATTGTAAATCACTTAAAAAAATCTGCAAGGCTTATTTTCAGCTTATCATATTTATTCATAGTGATAAAGAGCTTTAACATATTTTTTTAATATAAATCATGGGTTATATGAGAGTATGTCAACGAAATGTATGTATATAAAAAAATGAAAGAATAATCATAATGGTTTCATTCAATTACACAATTACAAACCAAAGTAATGAAAATAATTAAAGATCTTAAATTCAAAACCTGGATGAATATAATCGCGGGTTTTGTGTCAAACACAAAAGTGATAATTTTTACAACTTTCAAAGCAACTCATAGAAAGCTATTTAATTTTATATTTTGACTTTTTAAAAATTTCAACTGTTCTTAATAAGAGACGAATTTTAGTAATTTTAAAATACGTTTCGTATTACTTATTAAATACAGCATATTATTTCGTAAAGTGCTGTAAAATCGGAGACAGCAGTAAAATAAAGTATTAGTTTTGACATGACACAAATAAAAGTTATACGTAAAATTCTGTAAAAATTTCAAGAACCTCTAAATTTTCAGTCATACGATCAGTCGCTTCAGTCGGTCGCTTTTTGACTTTTTGATTGGTTATCGTTGTATCCACAATTTTTTTGTGTGCTAAAATCAAAAATTGAGTTATATCTGTCTATATACACCACTGTTACCATTTAAGTTGGATTTTTAAAATTCAGATTTCTACCACATTCTGAAGAGAAATACTCCCCTTTGGCAATAAGAAAATAAATAAAATAATTTTCATTTAAAAAAAATAGTGGTAGCATTCTGAATTTAAAAAAAAAGGCCTTCCAACCTGGTAAGATTCGATATACAGTGTGGTTATAATTATACTTCCCCTATAAACAGCATCCTACAGCGCAAACGGGTGAACGGAATGCAACGAAATTTGGTATATAGACTATACACGAGATGCGCTCATGGAATTTTGGGAAAAAAAAATTAGTTCCAAAATATCCACCAGGGGACACCTTTTCCGGAAAAACATTAAATTTAACACAATAAACGGCCAAAACAGCCGGTTTTACATTTTATTACTCATAATTCTTGTTCTGGATTGTTAATATTGTTTTTGTATTCCGTTTTGGTCGTTTATTTTGTTAAATTTAATGTCTTTTACTGAAAAGACGCCTTCTGGTGGACATTTTGGAACTATTTTTTTTTCGAAATCCCGTGAGCGCATCTCGTGTATAGTCTATATACCAAATTCCCTCGCATTCCGTTCACCCGTTTGCGCTGTAGGATGCTGTTTATAGGGGAAGTTTAATTATAACCACCCTGTACATGTATTTCGAATGTTTGCCATCTCTAAGACCATGGTTGCTAAAAGTGTGTTTGTTCAAAGTGTATTTTAAGCATGCATGTTCTAATAACTACACTAACAGGGAAAACAGGGGAACAGGGAAAAACTATAGGGATTATTAGATTTCTTCTTTTTCGTCATTTTAAAATAGATAATTGAAATAAAAAAAACATTTTTCCACATTTCGATCATCCGGAATCAATTTATTTTAGAAAACAAACAATCGTCAGTCGATTTCAAATTCCATAGACGGAAAGAAAGGTTTTCTTTTGAATTTTAAAGAGAAAATGACTTCTATAACCTTAATAAATTGAAAAGAGCCCAGTTAAACTGATGGCATCGAGCTCACAGGCTATTCAAACTAATTCTATATTATGCTCTTATTTCAAAGAACAATGCCCTCGAAAAATAAATTAAAGAGGGATTAACCCCCACCCCTCTGTTTCCCATCTTTATACCTAACATGTGAGCCTCCAAATCTCATCAGGGAAGCATTTTATCAGAATAAACCGCCATACTAAATTTCAAGCAAATCGGACAGAAAAACCCATTTATCTAAATTAAGCGGGGGGGATTGCCCCCCGTTTCCCCTTTGTAATTAACCAATGAACCCCCAAAACTAGTAAAAGAACCTTATCAGAATGAACCTATTTGCAAAATTTGAGGCAAATCGGATAATTCTGTCTAAAAAACCCATTTTTCTAAATTAAAAGGGGATTAGACCCCCGAGCCCTTCTTTATACTTAACCAATGAACCCCCATAAGTAATCAGGGAACAGCCTTCTCAGAATTAACCTATTTACAAATTCTGATGCAAATCGGATAATTCTACCTAAAAAACCCATTTATCTAATATAAGGGGGAGGGCATAGCCCCCTGTTCCCCCATTATACTTAACCAATGAACCCCCCAAAAGTATTTAAAGAAGAACCTTATCAGAATGAAACTATTTACAGAATGTGATGCAAATCGGAAAATTCTGCTTGAAAAACCAACTTATCTAAATTAAGAGGGGGTGGAGGGGGACTAGCCCCCGTTCCCTCCTTTATATTTAACCAATGAACCCCAAAAAGTAATCGGAGAAGCACCTTATCAGAATGAACCTATTTACAAAATTTGATAATAGGCAAATCGAAAATTCCGCCTGAAAAACCCATTTTTCTAAATTAAGGGGGGGGGGGGATTTGCCACCGTTCCCCTCTTTATACTTAACCAATGAACCCCCCAAAATAATCAGGGAAGCGCTTTTTAGAATGAATCTTGAAAAGAAAATCGAAGCAAATCGGTTATTTCTATCAAGAGTTATTGCGTTACGTACGTACATACAGAACCTGCGGGCACATTAGCTCTCAGGCTTTGAAGATAGCCTGTGAGCTAAAAGCAGAAAGAAAATAATAAGAATTTAATTATCACATGCTGAAAGCAGAAAATAAGGAAAGTTTCGCCAAAATATTTACATATAAACATTAAAAAAGTACGAAAACTTTAAAATAAGGAAGTTATCACACGCAGAACGCATTTAAAGGTGATAATTACTTTATTTATAAAGGGCCCAAACATTATATGTCGTTAAGATTAAAGTACCTCAATTTAAAGTGCCTAAAATAATTAAGTTATTACAAGTGAAAAACTTTTAATGGTGAATATTATATCATACTTAAAAGCTCAAATAATATTTCCAAATGCTTTTAAGTTAAATAATACGTGTACCCGTGAATCTTAAAACAGAAAAAAATAAAAATAAATTACTACATGAAACATGCATTTAATAGGGAAAATTACGTCGTATAATAAAACGATACATTTAAAACTATTTTTATTCCAGAGACTTCTAATCTGACTTCACATGGTATAATATTAGTGCGCCAAACAAATTTGTTTATATATTACATCATTTGATGACTACAGGTAAATGTATGCGCAAAATGCTTTCGATTTAATTTGTAGGAATTACTATTCAATAAATAAATATTAGAAAATTCGTATATTTTTATTAATAAATACAAACGGTACAACTTGATTATCCCGCGGAATAATTTTGCCAAATTATACAAACTTGCATAATTTTATTTTAAAGAACGAAAGAACAAATAAATTAGCGAAACATTAATAAAAATACAAATATAAAATCGAATTAAAAATCCTTGATGACGTAACAAGCACGTGTATCGTGTCAAGTGAATGTGACATTTACGATCAACCATTTGGCGTTTAATCTCATAGTTTGGCGATAGTTTTTTGGTCGACGGGATAATAAAGTAATACCACACAAACAATATACATTGTAAAAATAACTTGAAAATATCCATGATGGCATATTAAAATAGCGAAAAGATCTCATGAATCAGCTATACCTGTTCTTGAAATATCTAAAACTCGATCAAGATATAAAATATAAGCGTAAAATTACAAAACAAAATGCTTTTCTATACGTGGATCTGAGAACTATTCCCAAGCAGACCGAGTTTTTTAATCTGAAACCTAAAGGAAGAATGTTGTTCATAGCGTTGTAATAAAAGTCAGAAAGATAGCGTAATTTTTAACCTAATCATTTTATACAAGCTAATTTTCAAATGTGTAATTGATCTTACTTATCAATTGCGAAAAAAGACGTCATTTATTACAACAGTGATGAATGAGGCCATGGTAAGACGGTGGGTGCCCCCCAAAAAGGGGACCATCCTCCGGTCCCAGGCTCTTTTCAAGCCCATATGTCCACGCAGGGAACCGTTCGCAAGACATGCCCCGCGGCGCGTCCCGAAGGTCGCCGCCAGACAAGCCCCAGCAAGACAGAGTCCCCACGCAACTCCGGCCAGGCCGACGAGCTGCCCAGCGCACGCAACGACGGCTGCTCCCAAGAAAGAGACGAATGGCCGCATGCGACAATCCTCACCACCCAGCTAGAAAAACCAAGTGGTCCCTAAACTTGGTTACCCGATCCGGTAAACCCCGCAAGACCGCAGGAACCAGACGCCTATAAGACGCTGGGCCCACGAAACTGAGCCGAGGCTTCCCGAGACGGAGTTCCTTTACGGAAGACTCACAAGATCAAATACCATTTTCCGGCAAAGACATTTATGTGGGTCAGCCGATAAGAAAGTTATTTAGAGGCCCCTAGCTTGAAAACCCGGGAGGACGGGGAAAGTCCCTCCAGCCGTAAAGCGACCCAGCTCCGGTCTTTTCGCCCAGACTGCCCGGCTCAACCGACGGAACCCCTCGCGGATCACGCCGGGAACCAGAGAGACCAGACTATGTGCCGTTAGCGACCCCAGGTGGGCACGGAAAGCTCCACCTAGACGGAATAGACTCCGCCTCGCTAGGGGGTTGGATGGAACAGAGTCCCGCCCGCCCACAGCGACTCGACTCCGCCCGAGGACGGAGAAGCCACGGGAGGCCGGCAGAAGCCCGCCCACCACTACCTTACCTAGCCCTTTCGTGGTCATGCACGCATATACGTGGTCGCACTTTGGTACTTGAAAGTGGTCATAAACGCATATAGGCGGTCGGACTTTTGTACTTGTAGATGGTCATAAGCGCGTATAGGCGGTCAAAATATTCTAGTTGTAAATGGTTATGAGCGCGTTTGCGCGTTTGTGCTTCCCCCCACTTCTCGAGACTGGAAGTTAAAGAAGGCGTTTATCAATCACCCTCTCTTTCCACACACACAATAGGTGTTAGGCAGACTATTTGTCAACTGGATTACCGTATTTTAAGTCGAATGCCTTTAGAGAACTTCGTTTTCTGTAAATGCTTAAGAATGGCATTGTATTTCGAAACATATACTAGGCAACTTTATAGAATATCATCGTTCCCAGCTAGAAAAAGTTTGCAAAAAAAGTGTAAAAAAAAGTGCACAAAAAGCGAGCGTATTTGGCACCTCTGCTTATGCATAATGAGTGCACACTGAATTGTGCACAAAAAGTGTATACCTAAATTGTTCACTTTTATACACAATCAGAGGTGCCAAATACGCTCGGATTGTGTGCACTTTTTTGTTTACACTTTTTTTGCATACCTAAATTGTTCACTTTTTATACACAATCAGTGGTGCCAAATACGCTCGGATTTTGTGCACTTTTTTGTTTACACATTTTTTGCATACCTGAGTTGTGCACCTTTTATACACAATCAGTGGTGCCAAATACCCTCAGATTTTGTGCACTTTTTTTTACACTTTTTTTGCCCATCTAAATTTTACCACAAAAAGGCTTAATTATTGCAGTTCCCGGAACAGATGTCATAAGTTCCCACGGCTGCCACCTTGGAATTTTCTTCGCGTGAAAACCCCTTTTCCGCCAAGTAGTAAATGTCGCCAAGCACCGGTTTATATGCATGTTTCGCTTAACGAAAATAAAATGTAAATAATAAACAAAATTCGCTAAAGTGGCAATCAGTAATCTTGTAAGAGCGCTTCGTGCACATTAACTGAAAAAAAACCATCACTGCATTCAGCAGTTCTTCCGGTGTAGCATTCTCAAAATTCAGCAGTTCTCGCTTTCTAGCAATCTCAAAATATAAAAACTCTTAAGGCAGCAGAATATACATAAAAAATGAAACTCGCTAAAGTGGCAATCAGTAATCTTGTATGAGCGCTTCGCGCACATCAACCAGAAAAAAAAACCATCACTGCATTCAGCAGTTTTCCCGGTGTAGCATTCTTAAGATTCCGAAGTTCTCACTTTCTAGCAATCACAAAATGTAAAAAACTCTTAAAGCAGCAAAATATACTTAAAATTATCAACATACCTTAACAGATATCTGCTTTCTTGAAAGCTCCAGTACGAAATCTTTCTCATAACACCACCATCATTTTCCAAAATAGGCTTATGAATATGCATTGAGACACAATAAACAAACCTACTTTTCTTCTCAAAATTTCCTCATATTTCTTAATTACTTCAGCAAAAGCTTTTAAACAGATTACAGAAACCATATAGTCAGTCAAATACATCCAATAAATTTAACATAAAAATAAAAAGACAGAGCGATACAACACAATATCAAAATCCATCCACAAAATCCACCACTTCTCAGTGGTTGCCAGAACACAACACGTCAGAATACATATGTCACACGGGGTTCCACATATCGAGGTTGCCATATTTTAAACACCGCCAACACACCAACAAAAAATCGCCAAACAATTCAAAACAATGGCTGAGGGAACATAAGGCATCTAAGCCCAGTTCAGTTCCCTTAACCAGAAACGTACCATCTGTGAGATGGTTTCGTCGATATATCTGCCCTTAATATTTTCGCATTCCGGCATTCAAAACTTATTTTTATGCTGTTATATAAAAAAATTGCTCCTATTAATGCATTACTATTAAAGATTAAATGTTTAAGTTCACTATTTGATAAATTATTAAGTGGTCTGTTTGTGCACAGGATTTTCACATTTCCGGTTAAGGGTTAAACATATTGCTATCACATACATAATTCACACTGCAATATCAATACGGCAAAATCAATAATAAGACCAAAAAACAAGCATAAATTTATTGGTGTACCTGTCATGGAACAGTGGCACAACAGAGAGCTGAGCAATATTCTTATAATAGTATGAAATTAAAAAAAAAAAGATGTTTCTATAAATATAACCTAAAATTGAACCTTATAACATACGATGAAGCTATATTTTAAATTTTAAAACATTATGATGAATTCTTCACAATTTTTTAATTTCTAATTACAGCTGAAGGAAGGTTAAATGCTTGTAATATTTGGTACTTTATTTCGGTTAGCCGGGCGCCAATGTTATAGATACATATATAAGTCTATATACATGTTTATATAAATATATATACTACATATATATGTATATAGGTGATATAGACAATATATGTATATACATATGTGTGTGTGTATACATATATATGTATGTATATATAACACTGGCACTCGGCTAAACTAAAACTACCTAATATTTTTACGAGTGGTGCACCAAGTACTCCTGTGAGTACCAAGTAATTGTGTGCAAGAAAAAAGCACTTATGTGCACATGATGTGAGCTTAGGGGTAATACTCCTCTGTGGGTTATAAATACACATAAACATTCATCATGAATCAGGGTTGCAAAAAAGCCGGCTAAAATTAAAAAAAGCCACGCCAGCAGCTTTTATTGTTTTTAAACGGCTTTTTTTGGCCAAAATTGGCCTTTTTTGGCCATAATCGGCTTTACAATGAAGCATTGTAATTATAAACTACATATTTTAAAGTGTTTTTAATTAAGAGGACAATAGTAACTTAGTTACATGTTTCATTACTTAATTAATTTTAAGAGCTATTAATATACAAGTCTTATTTTATTTCTAATAAACATTTAAAATTATACATAGTCA
The DNA here is from genome assembly GCA_963932465.1 of Maratus speciosus. Classification (NCBI taxonomy): domain Eukaryota; kingdom Metazoa; phylum Arthropoda; class Arachnida; order Araneae; family Salticidae; genus Maratus; species Maratus speciosus. The sequence goes on from OZ010794.1 coordinate 81,792,284, forward strand.
TATAATAAAAACATCATTTCTCACTATTAAAAAAACATTATGAATAGCATATGCATGAATATGCTTAACAACAAGCTTTTCGAAAATTTATTTAGAGAAATTTTATTTATTTATTTATTTTCTTGTTTAAATGCTCTATTTTTTATACACTTATGTACCTAACTCTCCTCAAATATTATATCCTTTCTAATTTTTCTTTTAACATTTATAAGTTAACTCTCCATATGGACACATAAGAATGTTTCCATTTTGATGTGCTACATTTTGTCATTGTTTAATTAAATATGATCTTTAAAATGTGTAGTATATGTGGAGCTATATAATGTAATATAAAATTTCAAAACACCAGTTTGGAGTCTAACTTAATATTCTTTTCAATATATATATATATATATATATATATATATATATATATATATATATATATATATATATATATATATATATTATATATATATATATATATATATATATATATATATATATATATTATATATATATATATATATATATTATATATATATATATATATATTTTTTTTTTTTTTTCAGACATAATGCCTTCACAGTTGCCTTCTAGCAGTTAAAGACTTATGTTGGAATACAACGTCCATTTATCTTACCCTTTTATTTCAGCGCATGCGCGTACAGTGACGTTTCTACAAATCCGCTCTGCGAGCGAGATTATTTAGTTCTGTTAAAAACATGTCAGTGCTTAGTCGCACTTAAGCTATGTATATATTTTTGTCTTCGTGTTAGTGTTAATAAATGTTTATGTCGAGCTATTCTGCTAACTTTGTGTGCCCCCAAAACCAACAAAGGTTATGGGACCAGAGACGCTACTCACTGCGCTATAAATAGCAGAAATATTTTTTAATTCGAACTTTCGAATCATAAAGTCTTAAGCCTAAACCGAAACTAAGAACTCTTCTACGTTCTGATTAACTGTTTTGATTTGTGGCTGCGAGATATTTTATTTAATCATGTCCCATGTTACGACAATTGAAAAGCTCGGCAAAGATAACTTTGATAGCTGGAAACTTCAAATTGAAGCAGTATTAATAAAAAATGATCATTGGGATTATGTAATCGGCAAAGAAGAGAAACCGGCCGAAGGTAGCGCTGATGAAAAGAAATGGCTCCAGGCTGATCAAAAAGCCCGTGCTGATATAATTCTGGCCATAAATCCTAGTGAATTGTGCCACATCAAGCATTGTGCGACTTCAAATTCTGTATGGAATAAATTGAAAGACGTTTATGAATCAAGAGGCCCCGCAAAGAAAGCAACGCTGTTAAAACAGCTTCTGTTTCGAAAGATGAGTTTCAGTGAAACGATGTCTGAACATTTAAATATCTTTTTTGAGATTGTTGATAAATTAAAAGAAATGGAAATAGAAATTGCGGATGATTTGTTATCAATTCTTCTACTCTACAGTGTTCCTGAGAATTTCGAAAATTTTAGATGCGCTATAGAATCGAGAGATGAATTACCTAAACCCGATTCTTTGAAAATTAAGATGCTAGAAGAATGGGAAGCTAGAAAAGGAAAAACGACTCATGATTCTCAAAATGCCTATTATATAGAAAACAAGAGAAATAATCAAGAACAGAAGAAAAATGAAAAATGGAAGACTAATACAAATAAAAATTTTCCTGCAGAGAGAAATTATCGTAATTTCAAGTGCAATTATTGCTCCAAAATCGGGCATAAAGCTAACGAATGTAGAAAGAAAATAGCTGACAGAAAGCTTGCATCTTTAAATAAAAGAAATCAAGGTTCAATGATTAGTTATGAAGAACCGGTTAGTATGGCATTTAACGACGTATATCATGAATCTACTGTATGGTGTTTAGACAGTGGTTGTACATCTCATATGTGCAAAGATAAAAATTTATTTACAGAATTTCATCCTCGTGATAATTCTACAATACAGCTTGCGGTTAATAAAACAGCAAAAATCACAGGAATAGGAACAGTTCTTATTACAGTGCCTAACGGTAGTGGGACTACTAATCTCACCCTTAAGAACGTTCTGTGTGTACCCGAGTTAAAATGTAATTTGATTTCAACGTCAAAAGCAACGGCTAATAATCGTTCTGTGCTTTTTAAAGAACGATATGCTAAAATAATTGAGCCTAATGGTTCTATACTAGTACAAGCTGTTCGTCAAGGTGATTTATATTATGTACATCCAATCCCCGAAAGAGCTGCAATAGCACAGGTAAGTGATTTTGTAAAATGGCATTTAAAGTTAGGACATTTAAATGAGTCTGATTTAAAGAAACTTAAATCTAATAATATGGTTAGAAATTTAAATTTCAATGATGGTGAGTCTCTTAAAGATTGTAAAGTTTGTATTCAAGGTAAACAAACTGTCCGCCCTTTTCCTAAACAATCAAATTTTGAAAGTAATGATTTATTATTTCGTATCCATTCAGATTTATGTGGGCCCATGAGAGTCCCTTCCCATGGAGGATCGCGATATTTTGTTACTTTTATTGATGATAAATCACGTTATATTGAAGTTAGTTTTCTTAAAACCAAGGATGAGGTTAAGAATGCATTTGTTAAATACAAAGCAGCAGTCGAAAACCGACTAGGAAAGAAAATAAAATTTCTTCGTACAGATAATGGCTTAGAATATTGCGGCGAAGAATTTGATAAATATATCGAAGAATGCGGTATAAAACGAGAATTTTCTTCCCCTTTAACCCCTCAGCAAAATGGCACCCCTGAAAGATCGAATAGAACGTTAACTGAAATGGCAAGGTGTTTACTTTTACAAAGTAATCTTCCACAATCTTTTTGGGCCGAAGCTATAAATTGTGCTGCTTACATACGCAATCGCTGCCCGACACGACGTTTAAGCGAAAATAAAACTCCATATGAAGTATTCTTTGGCATCAAGCCAACTTTATCATACTTCAAAATATTTGGGCAAAAATGTTTCGTACTTAATAAAAGGCAAAATAAGGGAAAATTTGATCCTAGATCAGAAGAACATATTTTTGTAGGTTATTCTAATGAATCAAAAGCATATAGGCTTTGGAACAAGAAATCTAGAAAAATTGTTATAAGCCGTGATGTTCGATTTATTAACGAATTTGAAAATGATCCCTCCTGTAACACCGAAATAAAATTAATTTTTCCTTTCTCTCAAAATAATGAAAATACGAGCGCAAATACAATTACGCAACAATCAGAAATATTTTCAGTCATGAAAACGGAACCAGACAATTCTAGTGGCGACAGTGAAAGAGAAATTGATTCGCAATCTGATGAAATTTCCGACCCCCCTTCTTTCAGAACGCGCGGGAGGCCAAGAAAAATAAAAACAGGTAGAAAAGGGAGACCTCGAAAGGAATATCAAACAATTATTATTCCGAAAGAAGAAAAATCTCAAACTGCAGTAAATAATTCTTTCGATTCTTGTCCTGAATTATTTGAAGCTCTAAATAGTCCGTATAAAAACGAATGGATAAATGCGATGAATTTAGAATTTAATTCATTAATGCAAGAAAATGCATGGCAAATAGTAGATAGGCCAAAACATAAGAAAATTATAGGATCTAAGTGGGTTTAAAAAACAAAATATAAGCCAGATGGGTCAATCGAGAAATTTAAAGCGAGATTGGTGGCAAAAGGCTGTACACAAAAACCTGGCATCGATTTTGACGAAAATTTTTCTCCTGTAGCTAGATTAAGTTCAATAAGAACTGCGATCGCATATGGCATCCAAAATGGGTTCACTGCATATCAATTAGATTTTATTATGGCTTATGTAAATGGTGATTTAACTGAAGAAATATACATGGAATTACCTGAAGGTTTTAAAAATGAATCTAATGCTGACAAAGTTTGTTTATTAAAAAAATCCCTTTATGGATTAAAACAATCGGGTCGCCAATGGTTCAAAAAATTAGATGAAAAATTGAAACAAATGAAGTTTAAATCACTAAATGCTGATAAATGTGTGTATTTTTCTAAATCTCCCATTGAAGCTATTATCATTGTTTATGTTGATGATCTCATAATTCTTACTAAATGTAAAGAAGATTATCAATATATTCGAGATGAATTAGCAAAATCATTTAAAATGAAAGATTTAGGTCTCTTACACTATTGTTTGTGCATAGAATTTATGCAAAACGGGGACAATATTAAAATTACACAAAAGAAATACATTGAAGATATTCTGAGCAAATTTAATATGCAAGAATCCAAACCAATATCTACACCTTTTGATAATAACGTGAAGCTTACTAAAGATATGTGTCCCAAAACTGAAGAAGAAAAGTCTGAAATGAATAATATTCCCTACCGTCAATTAATAGGATCCCTTATGTATTTATCAGTTGCTACTAGACCTGATATAACTCACGCTGTGAATTTCTTAAGTCAATTTAACAACAATCCAGGTAAACCTCATTGGATAGCTGCAAAAAGAATTTTGCGATACCTAAAAGGAACCCAAGATCAAGGACTGATCTTTAAGCGTGATTCTGAATCCTTGATTGCATTTGTCGATGCCGATTGGGCGTCGGATGTGAATGACAGAAAATCGTACACTGGCTACATTTTTAAATACGCCAGTGGAGCCATATCGTGGGAATCGAGAAAACAACGAACTGTCGCCTTATCCACAACAGAGGCGGAGTACATGGCATTGTCAGAAGCCGCCAAAGAGATTTTGCATCTCAGACGGTTTTTAAGTGAACTTTCTCCTGAAACAGTGACTGCGCCTACTATAATATTTTGTGATAACCAGTCTGCTCAAAAATTAGTACAAAATCCGGTTTACCATTCGCGCACCAAACACATCGACATTCGACATCATTTTGTGCGTGAAATTTACGATAATGGCGAAATAGAGGTTAAATACCTAGAGACAGAAAATATGCCTGCAGACATTTTAACCAAAGCTTTAAATGCTTATAAACATAAAAAATGTTGTGAAATGATAGGACAAAATGTTTAAAATTTTTCAGCATTATTCTGTATCCTTTTTTATATAAGTATATAATTTGTATTTGTAATTTTTATATTCATATCATTTCTCTGTAATTTGCTTAATAGGAGAACATTGTTTTGTTAAGAAAATGCACGTTGTAAAGGGGGAATTGTTGGAATACAACGTCCATTTATCTTACCCTTTTATTTCAGCGCATGCGCGTACAGTGACGTTTCTACAAATCCGCTCTGCGAGCGAGATTATTTAGTTCTGTTAAAAACATGTCAGTGCTTAGTCGCACTTAAGCTATGTATATATTTTTGTCTTCGTGTTAGTGTTAATAAATGTTTATGTCGAGCTATTCTGCTAACTTTGTGTGCCCCCAAAACCAACAACTTAGTTATTTGACAAAATTTAATAGAAATTTATAATTTTCTTAGTAGAAAATATTTATAAGTGTATTATAAATTAATTGATCCAAATTTAAAACAAATTAGTTAAAACAAATTTAAAACAAAAAAAGCCAGCCGGCTTTTTTTGGCCTGGCTAAAAGAGGGCAACCCTGTCATGAACATATAATATTTTTTTTTATTAACTTCAATTCAAAGTTTAATTTACTGTATACCTTTTGAAGATAATTTTTGTAAATTTCCATGCCCTATAAAAAAAACTTTGGGATATTTAGACACCTGATCGACAAAATTCACAATTTTTCCAAAACCAATCGATAAAATTCCAATTTTTCCGCACCCAATTGACAAAATTCGCTATTTTTTCACACCCGACTGACAGAATTTACTATTTTTCTACACCCGATAAAACACAAAATTCCCTTTTTTCCGTGCCTGATCGACGAAGTTCGCTATTTTTCCGTGAATCAACGAAATTTATGATTATTCCACTCGTAATCGACAAAATTCATAATTTTCTACACCTGTTCAACAAAATTTCCTTGTTTTCCAGCGCCTGATCAACGTAGTTCACTATTTTTCCATGAATCAACGAAATTTGAGATTTTCCCGCACTTTATCGACAAAATTCGCACTTTTTCTATGCCCGATCAAACAAATGCGCAATTTTTCTATGCCAGATTGACAAATTTCGCTATCTTTTCATACCCGACCAGTGAAATTCGCTATTTTTTCACACCTTATTGACAAAATTCACTATTTTTCGACACCCAATCAACAAAACTCCCTTTTTTTCACACCTGATCAACAAAACTCTCCTTTTTTCCCGCACTTGATCGACGAAGTTTGCTATTTTTTCGTGATTCAATGAAATTGAGATTTTTTCCATTCCTAATCGACAAAATTCATGATTTTCTACACCTGTTCAACAAAATTTCCTTTTTTTCCATATCCATTCAACAAAATTCCCCTTTTTCCTGCGTCTGATCAACGTAGTGCACTATTTTTCAGTGAAACAACGAAATTTGAGGTTTTTCCGCACATTATCGACAAAACTCGCTCTTTTTCTATGCCCGATCAAACAAATTCGCGATTTTTCTACGCCAGATTGACAAATTTGGCAATCTTTTCATACCCGACCAGTGAAATTCGCTATTTTTTCACACCTTATTGACAAAATTCACTATTTTTCGACACCCAATCAACAAAATTCCCTTTTTTTCACACCTGATCAACAAAACTCTCCTTTTCCCCGCACCTGTTTGACGAAGTTTGCTATTTTTTCGTGATTCAATGAAATTTTGACATTTTCTCCATTCCTAATCGACAAAATTCATGATTTTCTACACCTTTTCAACAAAATTCCCTTTTTTTCCACACCCGTTCAACAATATTTCCATTTTCTGCCGCGCCTGATCGACGAAGTTCGCTATTTTTCCGTGAATCAACGAAATTTGAGATTTTTCCGCACATTATCGACAAAATTCACACTTTTTCTATGCCCGATCAAACAAATTCGCAATTTTTCTACGCCGGATTGACAAGTTTCACAATCTTTTCATACCCGACCAGCGAAATTCGCTATTTTTTCACACCCAATTGACAAAATTCACTATTTTTCAACACCCAATCCACAAGATTCCCTTTTTTACACACATGATCAACAAAATTCTCCTTTTTTCCCGTGCCTGCGAGTGAAGAAGTTTCCTATTTTTTCGTGAATCAATGAAATTTGAGATTTTTCCGTACATTATCGACAAAATTCACAATTTTTCTATGCCCGATCAAACAAATTCGCGATTTTTCTACGCCGGATTGGCAAGTTTCGCAATCTTTTCATACCCGACCAGCGAAATTCGCTATTTTTTCACAGCCAATTGACATAATTCGCTATTTTTCGACAACCAATGTCATCAACATATATATTTTTTTAATTAACTTCAAAGTTTAATTTACTGTATACCTTTTGAAGACAATTTTTGTAAATTTCCATGCCCTATAAAAAAAACTTTGGGATATTTAGACACCTGATTGACAAAATTCACAATTTTTCCAAAGCCAATCGATAAAATTCCAATTTTTCTGCACCCAATTGACAAAATTCGCTATCTTTTCACACCCATCTGACAAAATTTACTATTTTTCTACACCCGATAAAACACAAAATTCCTTTTTTTCCGTGCCTGATTGACGAAGTTCGCTATTTTTCCGTGAATCAACGAAATTAGCGATTATTCCGCTCCTAATAGACAAAATTCATAATTTTCTACACCTGTTCAACAAAATTTTCTTTTTTTCCATAAAAATCAACAAAATTCCCCTTTTTTCCTGCGCCTGATCAACGTGTAGTTCACTATTTTTTAGTGAATCAAAGAAATTTGAGATTTTTCCGCACATTATCGACAAAACTCGCACTTTTTCTATGCCCGATCAAACAAATTCGCGATTTTTCTACGCCAGATTGACAAATTTTGCTATCTTTTAATATCCGACCAGTGAAATTCGCTATTTTTTCACACCTTATTGACAAAATTCACTATTTTTCAACACCCAATCAACAAAATTCCCTTTTTTTCATACCTGATGAACAAAACTCTCCTTTTTCCCCGCACCTGATCGACGAAGTTTGCTATTTTTTTCGTGATTCAATGAAATTGAGATTTTTTCCATTCCTAATCGACAAAATTCATGATTTTCTACACCCTTTCAACAAAATTCCCTTTTTTTCCACACCCGTTCAACAAAATTCTCCTTTTCTGCTGCGCCTGATCGAGAAAGTTTGCTATTTTTCCGTGAATCAAGGAAATTTGAGATTTTTCCGAACATTATCGACAAAATTCACACTTTTTCTATGCCTAATCAAACAAATTCGCAATTTTTCTATGCTGGATTGACAAGTTTCGCAATCTTTTCATACCCGACCAGCGAAATTCGCTATTTTTTCACACCCAGTTGATAAAATTCACTATTTTTCGACACCCAATCCACAAAATTCCCTTTTTTACACACATGATCAATAAAATGCCCCTTTTTTTCCACGCATTATTGAAGAAGTTTGCTATTTTTTCGTGAATCAACGAAATTAGAGATTTTTCTGTACATTATCGACAAAATTCACACTTTTTCCATGCCCGATCAAACAAATTCGCGATTTTTCTACGCCAGATTGACAAATTTCGCTATCTTTTCATACCCGACCAGTGAAATTCGCTATTTTTTCACACCCTATTGGCAAAATTCACTATTTTTCGATACCTAATCAACAAAATTCCCTTTTTTTCACACCTGATCAACAAAACTCTCCTTTTTTCCCGCACTTGATCGACGAAGTTTGCTATTTTTTCGTGATTCAATGAAATTTTGAGATTTTTTCCATTCCTAATCGACAAAATTCATGATTTTCTACACCCTTTCAACAAAATTCACCTTTTCTGCCGCGCCTGATCGACAAAGTTCGCTATTTTTCCGTGAATCAACGAAATTTGAGATTTTTCCACTCCTAATCGACAAAATTCATAATTTTCTACACCTGTTCAACAAAATTTCCTTTTTTTCCATATCCATTCAACAAAATTCCCCTTTTTCCTGCGTCTGATCAACGTAGTGCACTATTTTTCAGTGAAACAACGAAATTTGAGGTTTTTCCGCACATTATCGACAAAACTCGCACTTTTTCTATGCCCGATCAAACAAATTCGCGATTTTTCTACGCCAGATTGACAAATTTGGCTATCTTTTCATACCCGACCAGTGAAATTCGCTATTTTTTCACACCTTATTGACAAAATTCACTATTTTTCGACACCCAATCAACAAAATTCCCTTTTTTTCACACCTGATCAACAAAACTCTCCTTTTCCCCGCACCTGTTTGACGAAGTTTGCTATTTTTTCGTGATTCAATGAAATTTTGACATTTTCTCCATTCCTAATCGACAAAATTCACGATTTTCTACACCCTTTCAACAAAATTCCCTTTTTTTTCCACACCCGTTCAACAATATTCCCCTTTTCTGCCGCGCCTGATCGACGAAGTTCGCTATTTTTCCGTGTATCAACGAAATTTGAGATTTTTCCGCACATTATCGACAAAATTCACACTTTTTCTATGCCCGATCAAACAAATTCGCAATTTTTCTACGCCAGATTGACAAGTTTCGCAATCTTTTCATACCCGACCAGCGAAATTCGCTATTTTTTCACACCCAATTGACATAATTCGCTATTTTTCGACACCTGATCAACAAAATTTCCTTTTTTTCTGCACCTGATCGACGAAGTTTGCTATTTTTCAGTGAAACAACGAAATTTGAGATTTTTCTGCATATTATCGACAAAACTCGCACTTTTTCTATGCCCGATCAAACAAATTCGCGATTTTTCTACGCCAGATTGACAAATTTCGCTATCTTTTCATACCCGACCAGCGAAATTCGCTATTTTTTTCACACCCAATTGACAGAATTCGCTATTTTTCGACACCTGATCAACAAAATTTCCTTTTTTTCTGCACCTGATCGACGAAGTTTACTATTTTTCAGTGAAACAACGAAATTTGAGATTTTTTTTTGCACTTTATCAACAAAATTCGCACTTTTTCTATGCCCGATCAAACAAATTCGCAATTTTTCTACGCCAGATTGACAAATTTCACTATCTTTTCATACCCGACCAGTGAAATTCGCTATTTTTTCACACCTTATTGACAAAATTCACTATTTTTCGACACCCAATCTACAAAATTCCCTTTTTTTCACACCTGATCAACAAAACTCTCCTTTTCCCCGCACCTGTTTGACGAAGTTTGCTATTTTTTCGTGATTCAATGAAATTTTGACATTTTCTCCATTCCTAATCGACAAAATTCACGATTTTCTTTTTTTCCACACCCGTTCAACAATATTCCCCTTTTCTGCCGCGCCTGATCGACGAAGTTCGCTATTTTTCCGTGAATCAACGAAATTTGAGATTTTTCCGCACATTATCGACAAAATTCACACTTTTTCTATGCCCGATCAAACAAATTCGCAATTTTTCTACGCCGGATTGACAAGTTTCACAATCTTTTCATACCCGACCAGCGAAATTCGCTATTTTTTCACACCCAATTGACAGAATTCGCTATTTTTCGACACCTGATCAATAAAATTTCCTTTTTTTCTGCACCTGATCGACGAAGTTTACTATTTTTCAGTGAAACAACGAAATTTGAGATTTTTCCGCACATTATCGACAAAACTCGCACTTTTTCTATGCCCGATCAAACAAATTCGCGATTTTTCTATGCCAGATTGACAAATTTCGCTATCTTTTCATACCCGACCAGTGAAATTCGCTATTTTTTCACACCTTATTGACAAAATTCACTATTTTTCAACACCGAATCAACAAAATTCCCTTTTTTTCATACCTGATCAACAAAACTCTCCTTTTCCCCGCACCTGTTCGACGAAGTTTGCTATTTTTCGTGATTCAATGAAATTGACATTTTCTCCATTCCTAATCGACAAAATTCACGATTTTCTACACCCTTTCAACAAAATTCCCTTTTTTTCCACACCCGTTCAACAATATTCCCCTTTTCTGCTGCGCCTGATCGACGAAGTTTGCTCTTTTTCCGTGAATCAACGAAATTTGAGATTTTTCTGCACATTATCGACAAAACTCGCACTTTTTCTATGCCCGATCAAACAAATTCGCGATTTTTCTACGCCAGATTGACAAATTTTGCTATCTTTTCATACCCGACCAGTGAAATTCGCTATTTTTTCACACCTTATTGACAAAATTCACTATTTTTCAACACCCAATCAACAAAATTCCCTTTTTTTCATACCTGATCAACAAAACTCTCCTTTTCCCCGCACCTGTTCGACGAAGTTTGCTATTTTTTCGTGATTCAATGAAATTTTGACATTTTCTCCATTCCTAATCGACAAAATTCACGATTTTCTACACCCTTTCAACAAAATTCCCTTTTTTTCCACACCCGTTCAACAATATTCCCCTTTTCTGCCGCGCCTGATCGACGAAGTTCGCTATTTTCCCGTGTATCAACGAAATTTGAGATTTTTCCGCACATTATCGACAAAATTCACACTTTTTCTATGCCCGATCAAACAAATTCGCAATTTTTCTACGCCAGATTGACAAGTTTCGCAATCTTTTCATACCCGACCAGCGAAATTCGCTGTTTTTTCACACCCAATTGACATAATTCGCTATTTTTCGACACCTGATCAACAAAATTTCCTTTTTTTCTGCACCTGATCGACGAAGTTTGCTATTTTTCAGTGAAACAACGAAATTTGAGATTTTTCTGCATATTATCGACAAAACTCGCACTTTTTCTATGCCCGATCAAACAAATTCGCGATTTTTCTACGCCAGATTGACAAATTTCGCTATCTTTTCATACCCGACCAGCGAAATTCGCTATTTTTTCACACCCAATTGACAGAATTCGCTATTTTTCGACACCTGATCAACAAAATTTCCTTTTTTTCTGCACCTGATCGACGAAGTTTGCTATTTTTCAGTGAAACAACGAAATTTGAGATTTTTCCGCACATTATCGACAAAACTCGCACTTTTTCTATGCCCGATCAAACAAATTCGCGATTTTTCTACGCCAGATTGACAAATTTCGCTATCTGTTCATACTCGACCAGTGAAATTCGCTATTTTTTCACACCTTATTGACAAAATTCACTACTTTTCGACACCCAATCAACAAAATTCCCTTTTTTTCATACCTGATCAACAAAACTCTCCTTTTCCCCGCACCTGTTCGACGAAGTTTGCTATTTTTTCGTGATTCAATGAAATTTTGACATTTTCTCCATTCCTAATCGACAAAATTCACGATTTTCTACACCCTTTCAACAAAATTCCCTTTTTTTCCACACCCGTTCAACAATATTCCCCTTTTCTGCCGCGCCTGATCGACGAAGTTCGCTATTTTTCCGTGAATCAACGAAGTTTGTGATTTTTCCGCACATTATCGATAAAATTCACACTTTTTCTATGCCCGATCAAACAAATTCGCAATTTTTCTACGCCGGATTGACAAGTTTCACAATCTTTTCATACCCGACCAGCGAAATTCGCTATTTTTTCACACCCAATTGACAGAATTCGCTATTTTTCGACACCTGATCAACAAAATTTCCTTTTTTTCTGCACCTGATCGACGAAGTTTGCTATTTTTCCATGAATCAATGAAATTTGAGATTTTACCACTCCTAATCGACAAAATTCATGATTTTCTACACCCGTTCAACAAAATTCACTTTTTTCCCACATCCGTTCAACGAAATACCCCTTTTTTTCCTGTTCTTGATCGACAAAGTTCACTATTTTTCCATGAATCAAAGAAATTTGACATTTTCCCGCACATTATCAACAACCATTAGAAGAGAAGACATGGCACGTTGTTGCAGATCTGCAACAATCAAAAGTTTACGCTTATTTTATACATATTATAAATTTCTTAGCTCGAAAATGGTCTTTAAATAAAGAATTTAAACTTACCTTTGTAAACAATATACTTGTCTGCAGACTTTTTTAACTCCACTATTTCAAAGTTTAATTCAGCAAAAATCACATTTAGCTGATCAAGCGATAAATGAAACTTTGGCGTGAAAAAAAAATAAACATTCGCCATCTGTTGCGGATTTAATGACATAATTATACTACTAGCAGTGTAGTAGAATAACAACATTCAACAAAATCGTGTTTTGATTTTTACTGTCAAAATATCATTGACTTTTTGGGTATGTTGCAGATCTGCAACACAGGGATACAAAGGGTTAATTTCTTTAGGCAAGTAGGTACCTATTTTAGTTATCAACACAGTTTTGGCGGGAACTATCTGACCTTCTATCTTCGTAGTAAATTGATGAGTTTCCAAGCTATAAATTCCAGTTATTTCTTCACACGATACATCTGTCGGGATGCCATGCAGCAGGAACCACGTGGTAATGCTTTCATGTTGGAGAACAGGTGATACCGGTATTTCTTCCAATTCTTGGATGTCTAAGATTTGTTGCGCTGTTTCTAGAGAGCTTGTCGTTGCTAAGATTTTCCCTCGCCAGGTTAGTTTCAACTCATTAATTTGGTCATGACTGAATAATTTCTTGAATTCCGTTCTTTAGACGACGCGGGTGTATGCTTGGGAGAGCCCCATTTGCTTCCAAAAAGATTATAGGGTACTTTTCAGTTAGCCGGGCGCCAGTGTTATGTACACATAAATATATGTATATACACATGTATGTATACATATATATATGCACATGTATGTATATACATATATTGTATATATACACATATATCCACATATATGTATATCTATACATATGTATATATACACATATATCCACATATATGTATATCTATACATATGTATATATACACATATATCCACATATATGTATATCTATACATATGTATATATACATAATACTAACACCCGGCTAACCGAAAAGTACCGATTTTAATTTCCTCGTACATATCACTCTGCAGCACTTGTATTCAGGCCCTGTTTACGGAATAGGCCCATGAAGCCCGTGCTTACCCACTGAGATACGAAAGGGCCCCCAATTTTACTTTTCAAAACTAATTATTAGAAAAAAGAAACTCAATCAGGATAAAAAATGCATTATTTTTCTTTTGAAATTTTTTTGTTCTTACTATGTGGCAATTTGTAAATCACAAAAGATATTTTGAAGTTCAAATACTGTAGTTCCATATTTGTCATTTACAAAATAAATTGGTTATTTACAATTAAAAATATAATAAAATACTTTTTCATAGTATGTATATATAGGTAGTTAGTTTTAGTTTAATATTAAGTGTTATTTACTCTAAACTTTGATGGTAAAATTTCAAATTATTTAAGCATACGAAAAAGGGATTTAGTAATTAAAAACGCAATTTGTAGAGTAATAGGGGACCCTGTGTGACGTCGGGCTTCCCCTACTTCCAAGTGTTAAGCGGGCCCTGCTTGTATTATTTCCTTTGGTGAGATATCCAAATAATAAACGTTGTTTTCCTGAACTGAAGATACGCCGTTTGCTACGGTATCATCCTCCATCTTGCTGTCGTTCATTTCTCCATTATTTTCAGTGAGGGCATTTGAATCCATTGCATTTTCTTCACTTTCATTTTTAGAAGATATCAATCCCTTTTTCCTAGTATTAGGCTTTATCCTTTTTGAAGTTTTACTCTTATTTCTTACAAATTTCGCTACTAATAACGCCCGCCACGCCGGCCACGCAGCTCGATGCATGTAAACACAAGGAAAGGAGTGTTGAGTTGAATTGCAGCTACACATGCGAAAATAAAAATCAAGGCCGTGATCGAGATAGATTTTCGCTGTTAGCGAAACGAGATCCACTAATCAGAAGCCTGTATTTTTGCGACCTTTTCATTGTTTGCAAATATGCAGGCTTCTGATTGGTCAATCTCGTTTGGCTAATATCGAAAAATGTATCTGGATCTCTGCCCAAATGTTTAAATAGAAATTTGAAAGAAATTAATAAGAAATAAACGTTTTTCATTTGATTTTTGAAAGCAGAAGTAATTTTCATAATAACTGGAATTTATGCTTGATCGATGATAAGGGATGCTATTAGTAATCATCAAAAAGAAGAGAATTTGCGTGAGTGTGTGTGTGGGGGGGGGGGGAGTCCACTGCCCTTCCCTCGATTTTAAAATTTAACTAGCTAAATTTTTTTTTTTGATAATTTTGAAAACTTCATAAAATGTATTATTTTCGAAGAATTTAAAATAAAAGAGGAAGTAAGGAATTTTCTGATAGGGCATGGGAGGGGCATTGCCCTCCCTGCATTTTAAAATTTGATTAATTAAAATTTATTTTTTTCCTATTTTGAAATACAGAGTCAAATTTATTATTTACGTGTAACTTAAAATAAAGATAAACTAAGAATTTTCCTTTGGGGGAAGGGGGCTTAGGAGGGCCATTTCCCCTCCCTCGATTTAAAAATTTAACTAACTAAATTTTATTTTTCTCCGATTTTGAAAAAAAAAAAAGTAAAATTTATTCTTTCAAGTAACTTAAAATAAAAGTGGAACTGTGGATTTTCTGTTAAGGAGGGGGGTAGGAGAGGTCCATTTTGCCACTCCCTGGATTTTGAAACTTATTTAATTAAAATGTGTTTTTCACCAATTTTGAAATGCACAGCAAAATTATTTATTTCGAATACATTAAAGAGGAACTAAGAACTTTTACTTGGGTAGAAAGGGTCATATGAGAGCCATTGCTCCTCCCTCGAATTTGATTTAATCTAAATTATTTCTAAATTTTATTTTTAATGATTTTGAAAAACACAGTAAAATTTTCTCTTTTCGAGTAACTTAACATAAAAGAGGAATTAAATATTTTTCTGTAAAGTTAGAGGGTTTAGGTGAACCATTACCCGTACCGCAGATTTTAAAATTTAATTAATTAAAATTCTTTTTTGCTTATTTTGAAAAACATAGTAAAATTGATTTTTTTCAAGCGACTTAAAATAAAGGGGGAACTCAGGAAATTTCCGTTAAAGAAAGAGGGGGGGGGAGCCCCATTGCCTCTTCCTGGATTTTGAAATTTAAATAATTAAAATTTGTTTTTTTCTTATTTTGAAAAACATAGTAAAATGTATTTATTTCGTTTACCTTAAAATTAAAATGGAATTGAGAATTTTCGTTTTTTTCCGGGGGGGGGGGGCGGGGTAAATATACTATTTAAAATGAAAGTACTAATTATTACATCCATAAAAAATATATAATTTTTGGAAAATTGGAATCTACAGTTTTTTTTTTTTTTTTTTTTTTTTTTTTTTGCATAAAAAATGCACACTTTTCGCGAACACGGAATATTAATTTATTTTATGCAAAAAATGTGCACAGTTTTTGACAACATAGGATATACACTTTTTTGTATGTATAAAAAATACAGACAGTTTGCACAAAAGGTGCATACTTTTCGAAGTGTTCAAAAATAGTCACTTTTTTTGCACAAATTGTGTACAATATATACTATTTTGCAAAAAAAGTGCAGACATTTTCTAGCTGGGTTTACTTATTTTATTTTATTATTTCTGTCCATAAGATTCTAATTCATTATTATAATTATTATTATTTCAAATCATTTGCCATATAATATTTATTTATTTTGCATGTTCATTATTTATTATGTAATATTTATTTCTTTTGCTCTTTTAATGAATATACACGTTCTTTTCTTTCCTTTTTATTTCTAAATGTATGACTTTTTTTCATTTAACTATAATACTAAATAACTAAACTGTTCTTTACTTACAGCACTTTTGTTGTGTAATAATAATAAAAATCTCAAACATCCACTTTAACATTACACTTCAAAAATAATATTTTTATTTATTATTGTTGCTCAGATTTTATTCAAATTCTAGCATAATTTTAAAACTGGTACCGTGAAACCTGTCTATAATGACGCTGAAGGGACCAGAAAAAGCATCGATGTAGATAGGTTTTCAATTTCATTATAGGTAGATTAAAGACTGTTCATTGATTCAGAGTACATAATAAAATAATTATTATATATAGATGAATCCTTCGTTTAACTTTTTAGAATTATCTAATTAAATAATGAAATTTAATTATTTTCTTATCAATAATAAGAATTCTGGATTTTTTAATAAATATATAAAGAGTGTACAATGTCATATATATGAAAGTGCGCGCTAAGGAAAAAAACGAACAGGGATTCACAATTTTGACTATTAAGCAGGAGAAATAAATTTCAGATATTGTTCATTTGAATATAAACCAAAGAGAAATACTTGGTGTAAAAAAAAAAAAAAAAAAAAAAAGTACTTGGATGTTTAAATGTAGAAGATAAGAAGAGAAATAGTACTTTTATTTATTCACAGACATTATTTGACATTCCCAGCCTTGTAAAAAGAAATGAAAAAAGAATCATGTAAAAATTTCATGTAAAAAGAAATAAAGTTTGTGCTGAATTAATTCACGTGCATGTACAACACTCTTTACCATTTTCCTTTGGCATTCTAACAGGGTACCTTTATCAGTATTTTCACTGAACCCAATAAAATTGATTAACTAAATTTAAATACTCTTCAATATTTATAGGGGACTTAAATATATGTTGCAGAATTCATATGATCTAAAAAATAAATATCTCCATATTGCTCTTTTTTAGAAACATTCAGTTGATCGCTTCGTTCAAAAGTTAATCGTGAGTGTACTTCACTGACGAAAACACGCATTGACTAATATTATTCCTAAGGAAGAATTTTTTAAAGATAGCTTGCTTACATTTCAGTATTTTTAAACGATTTTCTTTGATTTGAGTAGCTGAGGTCGATCTGTACAAAGGACTTTTTTACTTCTTCTATTTTATTTGCAGGGTTTTTTAATGGGGATACTTTTACTTTCGAAACCGGTTCCGAAAGTAAAAGTATCCTAAATTAAAAGAAAAAACTTTAAACAAAATCGAAAAAGAGAAAAACGGACTTTCTATAGACAGGGGCCCCAATGCAAAAGAATCGTTTAAAAAAAATGGAAATCAAATCGAGGCATCTAAAAAAATCTCTTCCACCGAATAAACATTAGCGAGCGGGTGCTTTCGCGTGAGTGAAGTAGCCTATTAATTGTTGAAAGTAGATCAAAAACTCCAAGCAATTAAACATCATATACGGGTTTATTAAGTCCAAATGTTTGCAGTAATCTGCAATGCTTTTTTAATATTTTAGAGCAAAAATAAAGTAATTTTATTTTTCAATTTGAAAACTTTCTTTAATCATATGAGACAAAGTTAATGATAATTCTACCGTGAAGGCTGTATTTCAAAATCTCTACAAACATATCATAACTTTTTTTTGTTGCTGTTTGTTTGTGTTTTTCTGTTCTTATCTCGATTTTCCTTTTGTTTATATAGCAGTTTACATACAAAGAGGTTTGCCATGAAAGGATTATTTTAATCAATAAAATGATGTTTACACAGTACTTCTCAGGTTGGGAGATATAACCTATCATCTCACCAATATGATTAAGCAAAGTAAAAAATAATAATAATTTTAAGATAGGTAATGCATTCATACGCATTAAAGACAGATAATCTTAACAAAAGTTACTCTTCCTTGTTTTTACTTGCATTAAAAAATAAATAAAGGTGTATTTTTACACATACAGTCGAACCTCGTTAACATGATCCTCAAGGGGAAACAATATTTTGTTCATGTTATCAGTATGAAATCTTTGTATTCGTTTTTATAGGCGACTGTGAAAACAATTCATGTTAAAAGTAATTCACGTTAAGCGTGTTCATCTTAACGAGGTTTGACTGTATTTATATTTGTGGTTTTCATTATATTTGTACTTATATTTTTGAATAACTTGTACCGTGCATTAGTATATTTATAAGCAGTATATAGTCCCATTTTTAGCATTATTATAGCAAATACTTGGCTTAATATGAAAAAAGTTCTATTTGTTTTTCTTTTGAAAGTTGAGGGGGGGGGGGGAATCCAAAAACCATTCTTATATTTATATCAGTGGCTGTGTCCGCTTGGTAAATTAAAAACATTGTGTACTATTTGTGCTTTCTTTATATAACGAGCCCCAATATAGCGACTCTTACATTAAAACTGCCATATTAAAAAGCCCTAAATCTTATTTATTCTCACAGTTGTGTTTCACAGAGAAGAACCAGAGATGTAGCCAGAAAAATGCTTATGAGACTACATTTCTCCGAACTATATCTAAAATTATCAATATTTTTTACCTAATCATTCTACTAAATACAACAGAGTTGACCAAATATTCCAGTGTAATTAATTCCAATGATACTTTAAAAGTTTCCATGAGTTTTCTTTGAAGTAAGTTTTGAAAGAGAGTAAATATCTATTGTTATCTAGTCCAGCTCTTGAAACCTGTGAATGACATCGAAATACTATCTGTAAGTGACTCTTTGAGCTTTGATAAAACTATGATTGACAGTCCCACCCCTTCCCTTGTAAAGATGATTTCTAAAGAAAACAGTTCACAGGAACAGTAAAATTCCAAAAAGCGGTAGCTTGCTACATATTTTTTTCATTGTCGCTTATTTAATAAAAGGATTATGAAAAGTTTATGTTTTAAACTAGCTCTTTTAAAATTAGTATTAATCAATAATTTATTAAATCATGAATATTGCACAATGTAACATAAAAGATTGTTGATATAAAAATAAAGTAAGACATCATTAAAAAAAAAATCTTTTCTGACATCACAGCAGAAATCTTAGAATAACTCCCCCCCCCCCCCCCCTACCCAACGAAAAATAAAAAGTGATAGCCGAAGAGTTGTCTTTATTGTAGCCTAAGAATTATTATTAAACTTATGGTTATTTTTAATAATAAAAACTTTGTTGCACATTTTCTGTATATTATCAAATTCTGCTTCATTCCGCAAGCGCGCTTATAGAAGAATTTAGTAATTTAGTTATTCTACCTGAATTCTTTTAAATAATCACTTTTAATGGTCTATTTTAAAAAAATCAAATTCGTGATATTTTATATGCGCATGTTAGCTCCGATATCGTGAAATCAAGAAAAATTTTCTCCGATTAAGTCATACACTAATGACAATTTGTAATTCTAAATTATGAGGAACCTCTATTATATTTATTTATTTCACATTTTCCAGCATAGTTGAAAAGGGTTTATGACTTCCGTTTGTCTGTCAGTACTCTGTCTTGCGTAAATATAATTCGATTTCCCTGAAATTTTGTGTGTTATTAACATTTACTATGGCTCGATCGCCAGTGAAAATGAAGTGTGTATAATACACAGTACACTTACAGGGGCATTCAAAAGCATTCCATTACATTACGGTGAATGGGAAAAAATCGTTTCAAGTGCAACACTAAAACATGCTTTCTGTAGAATTTGAAATGCAAACAATTTATTATTCACTTACAGAGTCGCACAAAATATTTCCGTTACATAATGGTCTACGGGGAATATAGTTTGCAATATATTTTAATGTAGATACTCAATTTCAAACGAATTTAGGTAAAAAGGTCAACGATAAAAAGGTCAATAGTAAAAAATTCAATGGTAAAAGTAATAAATATTATAAATACTTAAATGAACCTAAAATTGAGATCTATTAGTTATTAAAGTTACATATATATTCAGTTATAAAAAACCGATTCTAAGCTTTAAGTAAAGCCCGTGCTAAGCCCGCATATCTGTTCCCTATTATTGATAGTAAAAAAAATTTTTTATACATATCGTTACACTAAAGCACACTAATAAATAGGTGCTGTGTATTGAAAAAATATTTTTTGCTGGAGACACCGGCTATTCATTAGGAGGCCCCAGGAGGGGGGGGGGATTAAACAGAAAATACAATCTATAGATTCAAGAGGAAGGGGAAGGACATGGAATTAAAATAAACAAAACATTACATACAGATATTTTAAAGGGGTCAAAACAATGATAAACAAAAGGATTTTTTTCAAAAGTGAAGGTTTTTCATTATCTTGATTTTTGTAATGTAGGAGGAGGAAGGGTTAAAAGCGGGGTGAAATGCAAACAATTTATTATTCACTTACAGAGTCGCACAAAATATTTCCGTTACATAATGGTCTACGGGGAATATAGTTTGCAGTATATTTTAATGTAGATACTCAATTTCAAACGAATTTAGGTAAAAAGGTCAACGATAAAAAGGTCAATAGTAAAAAATTCAATGGTAAAAGTAATATATATTATAAATACTTAAATGAACCTAAAATTGAGATCTATTAGTTATTAAAGTTACATATATATTCAGTTATAAAAAACCGATTCTAAGCTTTAAGTAAAGCCCGTGCTAAGCCCGCATATCTGTTCCCTATTATTGATAGTAAAAAAAATTTTTTATACATATCGTTACACTAAAGCACACTAATAAACAGGTGCTGTGTATTGAAAAAATATTTTTTGCTGGAGACACCGGCTATTCATTAGGAGGCCCCAGGAGGGGGTGGGGGGGATTAAACAGAAAATACAATCTATAGATTCAAGAGGAAGGGGAAGGACATGGAATTAAAATAAACAAAACATTACATACAGATATTTTAAAGGGGTCAAAACAATGATAAACAAAAGGATTTTTTTCAAAAGTGAAGGTTTTTCATTATCTTGATTTTTGTAATGTAGGAGGAGGAAGGGTTAAAAGCGGGGTGTACGTGTGTTTGTGTGGAGGGGGGGGGGGGGTAACAATAAGTGGGAGTCAAAATTTTGAGGTTTGGACAAAGAAAACAAAATTTAGGGAAAGCACAGCAGAAATGAAAATATTTTCTCGAAAATAATTTGAAATAACATTTAGGATCTAAATTTATTGGATATGGTGTAGAGTCCTGCATCGGGTCTGGAAACCCGTCTTACCTGAAACTGCGATATCAGCAGTTCGGGTCGGGTCGGCGCTAAATATATATTTTTCTTTTTTTTTGTCAGGGGTCGGATTAACTTCTACAATTTTTCTGCAAATCGGTTTGACATCCATTATTTCGGGCTCGGGTTAGGTTTTGGCTATTGCGGGTCCGGTTCAGGATGACCCTATTTTTCAAAAAATTTCTAAAATATTTTTTCTGGTGAAAAATCTATATAGAATAACAGTTTTTAAAGAAATGGAAAACTATAATACACATTCTATTAAGAAAAATGGTAAAATCTAAATAATTTAGAAATTAGTTTTATTAAGTTTGTCTTAATACAATTTAACAGACATATTATAAAAATGGGGTATGTGAGTCGAAGGAAAAAATTATGATAGTCAGGGACCAGTTATTCAGAGTTATTTCAATTGACATTTGTGGATATAGGATCTTCGGCTATGCATTGACCTATCTTTAACTGCATTGTCAAAGGACGATTTTCATCTTATTCCTCTATTCAAGATTAACAAACGATAGTACTTTGTTCAAGCTATTAAATAAAACTGTCATACCAAATTTCACACAATTTGACTATTATCGTTCTTCCTCTTAATCATTTAATTTTTCTCTAATTTTTACACACACACGCAAAAAAACTGGAAAGTAAAAACTTTTTTTTTTCTTCACCATTTAAAAAATTAAGGAAGATATAATGAAAATGATGTTTTATTAAATTTTGAACTCGAGTGCGAAAAGCAAATTTCAAAATAAGACAGTTTTCTTTTAGCCCAGTGGTTAGGGATTTGAATTCGGAAATAATTAGGGGAAAGCTGGAAATTGTTTTAATCCCTTCAGTTTAGGTCTAGAATGAATATGCTACGTTTTCTCCCTCGTACTAGATGAGCGTTAAGAATTATGCATAGATTTATAGTGAAAAAACACTTTTTTTTAAAAAAATACCATAACACTATCTCGAAATCATTAACTCTTTCAAAAACATTGTAAATACAAATGTTGTGGAGCTTAAAATTCTGAATAAAATGAGTACCTACACTCAATACTTATGATGAAGATTAAGGTCACAATTCTACTTCAAAGTTTTAGACCCATCATCAGGGAGATGACCTCAGAATTAATTAGGGGAAAACTGGAAATCATTTTAATCCCTTCAGATTAGGTCTAAAATTAATATTCTATGTTTTCCCCCTCGTACTAAGTGCACGTTAGAAAAAAGGAACACATTTACATTGGAAAAACACGTTTTTCTTTAATATTTTTAACAATATGTAAAATTGCGACATTAATTTTGAACAAAAATATTAATGTGAGTATTCATTTTATTCAGAATTTTAAGCTCTACAATATCTGTATTGGCAATATTTTGATATAGTTAGCTGTTTTGAGATATTGTTAAGGTAATCTGGTTTCTCCTAGCTTGAAGCTCTTGATTAATGATTACGGCAAAATTTTGAAATAGAATTGCGACCTTAATTTTGAACAAAAATATTAATGTGGGTGCTCATTTTATTCAGAATGTTATACTTTACAACATTTGTACTGACAATTTTTTTGATAGACTTAGCTGTTTTGAGATATTCTTAAGTAACTTGGTCTTTCCGGACTTCAAGCTCTTGATCAGCGATTAAGGCAAATTTTTGAAATTCTAATTGCGACCTTAATTTTGAACAAAAATACTAATGTAGGTGCTCATTTTATTCAGAATTTTAAGCTCTACAACATTTGTATTGACAATGTTTTTGATAGAATTAGCTATTTCGAGATATTGTTAAAAGAATTCAGGAAAAACATGTTTTTCGAATGTAAATATGTACATATTTCCCAACGCTCGCTTAGTACGAGAGGAAAAGCATAGAATATTCATTTTAGACCTAAGCTGAAGGAATTAAAATGATTTTCAGTTTTCCCCTAATTAATTCTGAGGTCATCCTCCTGAGGATGTGTCTACAACTTTGAAGTAGAATTTTGACCTTAATATTCAACATTAGCATTGAGTGTAGGTACTCCTTTTATTCAGAATTTTAAGCGCTATAACATTTGTATTGACCATGTTTTTGAAAGAGTTAATGATTTCGAGATAGCGTTATGGTATTTAAAAAAAGTGTTTTTTCACTATACATCTATGCATAATTCTTAACGCTCATCTAGTACCAGGGGAAAAACGTAGCATATTCATTCTAGACATAAACTGAAGGGATTAAAACAATTTCCAGCTTTCCCCTAATTATTTCCGAATTGGACCTTTTTTTGCACCGTATCCCTGGGGCTATTTATAGATATTAAAATTTTAATTTCAGCAATCTACCCTTTCCTCATAAATATTTTAAATATGCAGAAAAGTGATCCTTTTTCAACCGTCATTTTTTTGTGCACTGTCCTTCGGTTGTCTCGGAATTCTTCTGTTAATGATCCGTAAACACTACGTGCATTATTATTATTATTTGTGGGAAACAAACTGCAGTGCACATTAGCAATGTGTATCAATTATTATGGTTGGAATAATATTCTATAAAAAAAAGTACTACAAGCAGATATCAACCTAGACCATAATTCGAATTATTTTATACATCCATGTAAACCAACAATAAAGGCCACACTCACTATTTCCAATAGTGAACAGGCCTCCATATCATATATCGATTTCATGGCAATACAAGTAATATTTGCGAAGTCAGGTGGAAGAGCAGTAATAGATTTTGTCGCGATTGCTCCCCAAGCTCACAATTAGACTAAAATATTCTTGATAAAGTGTAACTGCATATTGTTTAAAGAGGTACCAATGAACAGTACAAGTATCGAATTATTGAAAAATATCAATAGAATGGATGCAATTAAAACAGTAGATATGATTTAGTGTAAGTATATGTCTTTAAAAACAGGGAAGAATCACTATCTATCACAAAGATTCTGACAATAATGGAAACGAAAGCATTATCTATTTTAAATTTATTGTTATTTTTATTAATACTTTACTTAGCACAATCATGTTGGTTAAATGACAAATTAAATCATGGTAATCCATTTTTTTTTATAATCCTATCTCACATGGACTAATACTATATGATCAGATTTAATGCTAATACTATATGATAAGTATGATTAAAACAATCATAATGAAATGAATGTATTGAAACTGGAAAAAAAAAAGTTAAACTAGATTTTGATGATTGAAATATTCATTTCGTTACCATAAGAATTAAAGTAAGAAAACTTTTATTTTAATGCATTAAAGTACACTAATACTGTATATTTGAAATTTATTTTAATGTATTTAAATATTTATTTTTAATTATAGATTACTTAGAGATCGCAAAAATATTTGACAATAAATGTTGATTACTTTCGTTCTCATCCTGACTGATAATGGTTACATCATATAAATCCAACTTATTGCAATTGCTTCAGAGTTTGAGACACTAAATTTTGGGGCCTCTGGGCAAATGCGCCGGACAAAAATTGCATAATCTTCGAAATTGACTTTTTCTGACACATTCCTGAATTCAGTTTTGTTCATAAACACACGGAATTGGCAGGAGCTCTTATTCAGAAACTATAAAGTCGAACATTTTTTTTCATTTTTCGATAAACGTAGGAAGTCTTTTAGAAAATGCTGTTAAAGTTGGCGTTTTGAAAAAAAAAATTCTACACACGGAAGCTCGATAAAGATTATAACAGGGAAACGCTTGTATTCTCATGTAATTTATTTGCCAAAAAATGAAAAAAAGAAAAAGTGAAAGAAAAAAAGCGTTTTTGAATTCGGTTTGTCTATCTTTCCTCCTATCCGCCATTCCGTGCTTGCGTAAATATAGTCTAATTACCATGGAATTGATATATGTTATTTTTGTTTACTTTGGCATGTTTAGTATTGAAAATGATGTGTGTAGCATGTATGATTCGTTTACAGGGACACTCAAAAGAATGCCGTCACATTACTGTGAATGGAAAAAATCGTGTGTTGTGTAGTTTAATGATATTACACTCTTTTAACACTAGAACGGCGGGAGGGGTCATTTTGACACCTGAGTACTTTCGCCAGTTGATTACTTTTGTTTGCTTGGGCGAAATCATTTGAAAATTTTTGACTTTTCCTAAATAGATATCATATATTTCTGAAAAAATATTCAGCTTTCTAGATTTGTTAGTTTTTGAAATATTGACTTGTATTCCTAGAACGGCGGACGGGGGTCATTTTGACCCTTTTCGTAAAATACTCTTTGTACTCGAAACTGCTTTTGTTGCTATACTATATGTTCGAGGAACAATAAAAAAAAGTGTTTAGATTTTAATTCATTGTGGTCCAAAGCATGAGGAATATTATTTTGCAAAGAAACTACCTCAAGAGATGGATTCAAAGAAAGAAAATTATTTTTTAGGTTTCATGAAAAGACAACGAAATCTAGCAGACGGACTGATAAATTTGCTCTTGCATCTGAAATGTGGAATAAATTTATTGAAAATTGCAAAACATGCTACCGACTAGGACAAAATATTACAGTTGATGAACAATTGTTCCCATCTCAAGATAGAAATAAATTTACGCAATATATGCCAAATAAATCGGATAAATTTGGAATAAAACTTTGATGATCTGTTGACGTTGATACTAAATACCTCTGGAATGAATTTATTTATCTAGAAAAAGATGAAACAGCCAATCCTTAATTACTTTTATCGGAAAATGTTGTCATGAAATTAACAGATCCCCATCCAAACGAAGGGAGGAATATTACGACAGATAGCTATTTTAGTAGCATCAAATTAGCAGAAATGTTAAAAGCTAAAAATACAAGTTTGGTTGCACAATGAAAAAGAACAGTAGAGAAATTTCTATATCATCGAAAAATATGCGCAGTACTCTTTATTCATCGAAGATAGTGGAATGTGATAATATGACACTTATCATCTATCAAGCCAAGAGAAAGAAAGTGTTTCTCTACTGATCTCATTACATTCTACTATAAAAACTGAACACGGTCTCAAGAAGTTGCCAGATTCAATAAAATATTACAACGCAACGAAGTATGGTGTGAGTATCCATGATCAGATGTGCCGAAAATACTCCGTGAAATGGGTTTCTAGACGATGGCCTGTACATATCTTTTTCAATATTTTGTATCATGCAGCTTTAAATACCTGGATAATTTATAAAAGTGTAACAGGCAAGCCTATTAGTAGAAAAGATTTTCTATTAAATTTAGGGGATGTGTTCAGAATGGATCTTAAGGTTTCAAAACTCCCAAAGATCTTTTCTGAGTCTTCAGAAAAAAAAAAAAAACACGAAAATGAAATAGATATGAAGAGAAAAAATGTCAAGTACAGACATGCAATGGAAACAAATCTCAAGAATTTTGCGAACCATGTTTCAAAGTTGTGTGCAGAAAATGTACTGGAAAAATTGCTATTTTTTTTTGTTACAACTGAATTAATTCCTAATCCGTGTGCACAATTTGGAGTATTATAAGCATTAAATAAAATTGAAAAATAATGCTTAACATATTAATCATTCAGCTACACTTATAATGAAATAACGGAAACAACAGAACAAATTTCTCATTTATGGATTTAGAGAGTGAATCATTCGGCGAATAAGTTAGATGAAAAAAAATATATATATATTATTTTATAAATTGTGTTTTATTTTAGTTAACATTAGTTTTAATTTGTGAAAACATTAATTTTAAATAGATTTTTATATCAAATTAATGAGTTTTTTGAGTAGTTGTAGTATGGTCCAATTAATCGCCATGTAGGCGTTACATATACAGTACTTCTAAAATTCAATAAATTATCGAGTAATATTAAATATAAATTATGAAATACACGGAAATTACATATTTTTGCCAAAGTATGGCATTTAAAATTGTTTTAGCGTTGTTATTTCAGTATTTTCATCGAGGGGTCAAAATGACCTTTCCGCCGTTCCAGTAGGTAAGATTTTCCCGCCGTTCTAGTGTTAAACATGTTGAAATTTATATACATCTCTGAGGTGTTGTACACTACAAGGCGATTAATGTAGAATATGGTGTGCAAAGAATTTATATTTAATTTTCAAGGACACACAAACAAATTTGGCTTATGAACAATAATTGCTAGAAGTTCGTTATCGGTTGTGGTACACGTTTTTATTATTTTTTTATCATATTATATGGCGTTTGTAAATTTTATAGATCATATACAGGGCTGCACTATCTCAAATACATTCCCGTTTATTGACAAAAATTGCTGAATGAAAACTTCCATGCTGAACTAAATTTTTCCATACCATGTAGCCTACATACAAAGTTATAGAGCATATACAGGGCTGCACAAAAAATTAGATGCGTTTTCTAATTTATTTATTTAGATATCATCTTTCTCCGTAATAAGCTGCAAAGTTTTGTTTCAATATTCTGAATGTATTGGAAAATCATAATTTATGCTAGACGCATGATTTTTAGCTCTTGTTTCTTTTACAGATATTCTTTTTCAATTTCTCCAAAGAATTAGAAAATATAATACTGAATCTTACTATACTAAATATAAGGAAAAATACATGAATACATTCCGAAATTATTAAAAATAGTGCTTAGTTTCCATCTAGTCTAAGAATATTCAACTTGTGTCCCGCGATGTTGCGAATTTATTGTAGTAAATTTTAAATCCCTTTTCTCTCTTTATGGCCGATGGATGCTGGAGGTTTTATTGGGGATAAAGTGAGGGGGATAAGGAGGGGGGGGGGTATTATTCTTCACAAACATTTGAAATAGATTGTATTTTTCTCATTTTGTATAGGGAAATATATTAGGTATGGAAAATAATTCCTGTTATCAGAAAATTTTAGATGTAATTATTTCTCCTAGGTGATGGGAAAGGAAAAATTGGCACCCGAAAAAAAAGGGCACTTTTATTACTATGGAACTTGCAAAAAGCATATTTATTTTGTGTATTACTATGCAGATTCTCCATTTACCTATTTATACTTAGTAATACCTGTAACATTAAGTGGAATCTTGACTTAAAAAGAAATCCAAAGTTCCTTGGAAAATTTCTAATTCAAAATTATTTTATTGTCCCTTGCCATTCCGTCTTAAAGGGTTTCATTGTTAAAATTAAAATCTGCATTTAATCAGTAATATTATACATATTTACAATTATTACACCTATAGCTCATTAATGATGCAATAGTATGATCACTAATTAATTACAATAAAACCTGTAAGAATGGAATCTATGTATAACATAATCCTGCCTTAAACGGAAAATTTTATTTTTAATAACATAAAATTTTCGAAATACGAAATATTACACAATTACACCTAGTAAAACCTGTCTAAAACAGAATTTGTTTTCGTACCCAGTGATCTCGTATTAACCGGTTTTATTGTAATATACAGTGGTACCGTGTAGTGTTACTGATTAATTAATTCTGTAATACTTAAGTAATGTATCTTTACTATCTGTAAACATGATTTAAGTACAAGAAATAGTGTACTTTATAAAAAAGAAATGCCTTAACATGTTTGGTTATACTGTAATCAAAAAATTGCCTAAAGATATATAGTAAAAACTGCCGAGAACGAAAGGCAAGGTTGAAATAATTACGGCCACTTTGATTACAGCAATAAATGTTTTTCTTTTAATGGTCTACATTTATCAGTAAAAAAATAGGAATTAATAAAAATTCAAATTTGTTATCTGGAAGCTAAATTATAAGATCCAAAAATCTCTTTAGTTTTTATTTTATTTTATTTTTTTCTTCTTTAAGTATGGGTGGAAAAAAGTTTGTCAGTTTGTATTTTTTCTTCTTTTTTTAAACAGCAATTTGCGCATTTTGAATACCTTATTAAAATTTATTTTAATTCTTTTATTGCTTGCTCACAAAAAAATAAGTTAGAGGGATTATCATTTAGAAGAAGAATTTTTCCATTTATTTTGAATGCGGATTTGAAATACTATATGACAAATCACATTTTTGGGGGGTGGGGTTTGGGGGGATGGAATATTGGAATATAATTTCAACTGGCATATTCATCAGGATAATGTAAAATATATCAGCTATCTCAGATTTATATCACATAAAATCAAAGAAAGCAGATGTTACACTAACTTGTATAATGACAAATTATTATTATCATTATTTATAAAAGAAAAAATAAATAATATTAGCATTGAAATTGAAATACGATGGATAACACTATCTAAAAGCGAGCACCATGGTATGCCGTACTAAACATTTAATTGAGATTCATTGTATAGTGAGATCTATCGCTATATGTGCGTTTTATAAAATGTAAATTTATTTATAAAATCGATTACTTCCAGTTTAATTTTATAATTAAATCATTACAAATTAATTAAATTTACAGGTTTATGTAACAGAAACTGTTTCTTAAAAAAATGCATTTAGACGAAATGAAACATGCTTGTTATTGGGGAGATATAAATTCTTTTCAAATTTAGATAAAATTTAATAGCATATAAAGCAAATTATACTACATTAACAGTTTGCAAACATTATTCCAAGCAACGGACCTGTATTCCTGAAAACTGCTATTTCCTTACATACTTTCAGATGTTGTCTGGAATTTACCGGACAATCGTTTTCGAAAGCTATTAGTCAACTAGTTTTAAACACCCATTTACGCCTCATACAGACGGTGGACAGCCGCCTCATTCATTCAGTGTCAGAAAGAAGGGGAAAGAACTAAATCCCTTAGCACTTTTGAAGTAAAAAATCACATAACCCCTTCTTCCTTTTAGAACAAGTTCTTTTTTCCTATTCAAGGCCTTTTTAAGGTACATTTTTAGAATATACTGAAACGCTCAATGGGTTAGAGGTCATCGAGGGGACACCGGCACGAACGCCCCTGACCCCGTGCACTGATCGACCGCTACCTTTGTTCATGCGTTCGAAAGTTAGGTGGAGACACTTCTAGGTCCTCATTACTGGGAGAGGCAAACTCCAGTAGCGCATAGGCACGCAGGACTTGGATCGGACCAAGAGTTCCTCCGAGGCTCGAAGCGCCGCCGCGTTATAAGCGAGCCTCCGGTCCGTTTCCCTGCCGGAATAGCGTTCGAGGGTGGACCTGCCGGCCGACCCCCTCCCAAGGGTCACGGCACGACATGGAGCAACCAGAGCCATACTGGCTTCCCCACGTGACCGCTCCTTGGTCAATCGGGGCACCGCCAAACCCTACCCACCTTAGGGTCGGCTCCCAACTGCTTCAGCTGCGGCTACCAGCTGCTTCAGCTGAGCCACCCGAGTCAAAAAGTAACTCGGGCGCTGTCCGAAACCCTCACCCTTCGGTTGCTCCGGGAGTCCCTGCATGGCGTTCCCGCGAGCCTTGTCGTCACTAGCGATTCACCAAGGACTTTCCACTACAAAGCCCGCTCTTTCATCTCAGGCTCTCTCTTAGTCAATTGGTGGATGGGGTCCTATAGCTTTGGCTACCCTTTCCCAGAGTCACCACCCGGTTTATGACCGGCTCTGGGATTAGGCTATGGAGCGTCGCTATCCGGCTTGCCCAGAGAACCTAGGTGCCGGGGGTCGTAACCGTCCGACGCCAGCTACAACCCATGCACAACGTCCGTTTCCCGTGGCCACCGGACTCTTGGCCTGTCGACCGTAAGTCTCTCGAGGAGGTAGCGACTCGTCTCCACCCGGCCCCCTCACATTCGTGTACAACGAACTCGGCCGGGCTTCCGGTCTCCTCTCCCACTCAAGGGATCGGTTCGGAACCACCCGGAGGGGCGTCCACATGAGGCCATGGTAACAGAAAAAGGCTCATTGAAACGGAAAAGCATGGCAACGCGATTGAAGAAGATAGCCGCTGTTACACTGATATCATTCGATCTTCCGTAAATTGGTAATATATTTTTAAACAGGACAGATTTGTATAGTTTCAGAGGCTGCGAAGCCTGAACGGGAGTTGGCGGGTGTAGCTCGCGGGGGCTGAGCTCCCTAGTATGTAGATATTTATTTATTTTAGGGTGGTCCTTAAAAAATGGTAAAATAACTTTACAATTTATACCGGGGCACCCTGCCATTTTGTTCTACTTATTAAAAAAGAATTTGATCAATTTTTGGAAATTTTCTAACGTGGTTTTAGGGATTGCTACCACTCTTTAAATGTTAGACTTATTCTAATACATCGAGAGAAAATAAATAATTAGTCTTAATAACAAGCAAACATATTTTTATTGAATAATATGGTAAATTCTACAGCAACTACATTGTAATATACATTTAAAAACAAAAAAAGCTATCATTTACTAAAAATATTTAGGTTTGACTTTATTTTAAATTGTTGTAGATTTTTTAGAGTCTGGATATTTGCTTCGAAACTGCTTGACTAACAACAATAAATGCTGTTTTTGTTCATTATCTTTTGTATGAAGTTTATTGTATTCCTCAATGAGTGCTACTCCACGTTTGGCTACAAGAGTAACAACTTTGACTGAAGTCACTAGTGCCTTAAATGTCTTGTTAAAAATTATTTTTGCGTATTAAAGCTTGTGTATAAATTCTATAGATTCTGTTAGTTGCACAAAAGAATTCATAAGCATTACTGCGTATTATTGAAAAAATATTTAGTTATTATATGATTTAACATTAAAAAAATATTAAATTAAAATTATTAAACATAAAACATTTATTATTTATTCATTATTTACAGTTCTTTTTAAATTATGATAAAAAATTAAATTATTAAATTTAAAATTATGAAAAATTTATTATTAGCTTTAAAATTATAAAAAAAATATTCAATTTAAAATTATGAAGTAAATAAATTATTAAAATATTACAATTAAACTAAATTTAAAATTATTACAAAATATTACTCTTCTAACTATTTTATATTTCTAAGGAGTGATATTCATTAGAAATAATCAAAACATCATAACTTTTGTTGAATACATCATTCGATTAACTTTCTATTTATTATTTTTAAAAACAAACATAGTGGTGAAATTCTTACTCGATTATTTAGAATTATCTCTTATTTGCATAATAATGCACTAATAATTTGTTCAGTTATCGATGTTTTAATATTCTTTATTATTTGCTAACCATTATACCATAAATGGTGATAATGAATCGCACACAGTGCTCTCAACATAGTAAATTTGTGAAAAGGGCGATCATTATAACGAATATAAAAAAGATTCACATTAAATAAATTGTTAATATTGGTACAAATATTGAAAAATAGAAAATTTCCATTTTTCCCTTCAAAATAATTACTTTAACCAAATTTGACATGTAATTCCTCAAACCTAAATTTGCCTCAAGCTTTCCTCTGTCAGGAATCGAAAAATGTCATACCAGAACACTATTACGTTCCTAACAATTTTTGTTTAGAATATTATTTTAAATATAAGCCTATCGAAAGATGTCATACCAGAACACTATTACGCTCCTAACAATTTTTGTTTAGAATATTATTTTAAATATAAGCCTATCGAAAGATTGTTATGTCATGCGGGGAAGAGTATGCGGTACGTAGAGCGCTGATCCCACGGGATCAGAGGATCAAGTGAAAAAGTCTGAGCGCTAGATGCTAGTGAGTGAACTTCGACTGACGTGTTTCGCGCATACAAAATCATTTTTCTGCGCTGCGGCTTTGCACATTCTCTACCCTCTTGATGATAAGATGATAGGGGAGACTAGGGAGGGTTGACCATAGGGGAGGTTTTAACCACCCATCAGTTTTCATATTTAAAAGAATGGACTGTATTCAGGTGACGTCAGACGCCAAAGCTGGCGGTATGATGATTTGTTATTCTAGTTACTGCACCAGCAGAATACCAGTATGCGCAGGCGCAAACACCGCTAGCAGACGACTTTAACCTTGACCGGGGTTGAGTGCAAACATTTTAACTGAAAATTTGCAAACTTAAGGAATTTTCTCGCATACAGAACAACATTTTGAATTTAGATTACATTACATTAAGTATATGCTGCTGCATCAAAGAATTTTTTGCGGTATTTTTAACAAACAAGCATTAATAACTCACACTCCATAGACTGCTATGCTAAACACCACCAGTAAACACCGCCAGAAAACGAATTTTAGCCTCGACCTCAGATCGCGTGCATAAGGTCCATTTCTTAGAGTTTTATCAATAGGTGTCAACCAAAGCTACAGGAATGCTCAAACAACAATCTTTTTTCATACAGATAATCGAAATAAGTGTGGAAAAAATCAATTGTGAGGCGTTTTCAACCTAAAAGTCGTGTTTTTTAGAAATACTTTGCAAGCTTTTTTTTAAATAAAATATATCATAGAAATTTAAGTAAGTTTGTTTTAAGTAATGCAGAAATATCGAACTTGCATTTCAGACATAAAGATTGTACAGTAAGGTAGGCTTAACAGAACAATCTGCTATTCTTTAGAAAAGGGCTTTAGACCAAATGCTCAAGGCTCCCTTAATTAAGTGGTTTTCGAAATCTGTTTGTTATAGCCTGTGCATAATGAAAGGTTAATGGTTATATATAAAAAAGTATGTACATTTATTCTGTAAAGTTAAAGTAAAATGGGGTGATGGAAAAGAAAATGATTAAAACTGATTAAAGAAAGATGCGAAAACTTGTTACAGTACACTCTTACAAAAAAATTCGTCTAAAAACGTGTTAGACAAACACACAAAAAATAGAACCGGGGAAACATAAATTTTACTTACCTGCAAATTATTATCCTTTCAACAGAGTTTAATACAAGTTCTCGATTGTAACGTATCACGCGTTTCTTTGCACGCATGCGTGAAGAGGGTAATTTTATTGGTTATAAAAGCTTAACGGAATATTTTCTGAAATTATCATTCCACCATAGGTGTTTTCCGTGATTTGAGAAAAAATGGACAAATCGCTGTGAAAACGGAAAATGTTCGCGAAAATTCAACGGAAAAATGTGAGTCAATTCATAGACTTTTTAGAGTGTTTCCACTGCAAGAAAAAATATAATGAAATATAAATGGGAAAATTGATAAGAACGTTTTTCCATTTAAATATTACTTACAATAGGTAACTAGAAACAGTGGAAAAAAATAGAAATTATGAAAGCAGCAGTCTTAATCCTTTCAGAGGCTGTGGTAAGTTTATGAAACCATTTAATTTTAATTCCCAAAAGCCACAATGGCACCTGAATTTTGCTAAAATATTTTCCATTTTATATGTATGTAAAACATAGACTTTTTTATTTCCAAATAAATTTGTTCGTAAATTCCGGTGCCAGTCATTTATTTCAACATTTTAGTACTGAAAGTACTTTGCCCCTGAAAGGGTTAAAAGATGTTAACCGATTAAGGACCAGTATGTTGTACAGGAATTTCATTCAGTTTGCACCATTTTTTATTAAACATGTACTTTTACTTTATGAATCACTGAAATGTGTTAATTAAATAGGATAAAGTTTACTTTTCTCTTTTACTGATAACAAAAAAAGTGCAAAAATCACAACTATAATGTTGCGAAAACGCAACGTCAGTCTTTAACGCTTAAAAGCGTATGGTATCATTTATGATACTATCAGTGTTTCCGATTTAGTAGATTTTTTTATTCACATATTCCGCATTCACTCCAGAAATTTAAAATGGAAATTTTTGATTTATTTAATAACAGACATTTCGTTATTAAAAAAACCGAAATTTACTATTTAATTTTTTCTGGTATGAATTCCGATTATTTGATTTACGCAATTTTTGGAACGCATTCTACCCTGGGCATTTAAGAAGAACATAGCATAGATCGAAAAAACTTTAGGAAGGTATGTAGACAAATTTCACCAGGATGAATACAGTGAGAGAAAGCCAAACTATGTGACAACTAGAATTGTCAGGTCGAGTGTCACAAAAGTAGGACAAGGAGACAAAAAAAGCGGGACACTGTCTCTTAAATCCGGTAATAAAAATACATGAAATCCTACGAAAACGGAACCTGTCTCTAACGGAATATTGTCTTAAATGTTAAAATTTTATTTCACTTGCTGTACAATTATATCTGCTCAGACAAAATCCTGTTTAAAACAAAAAGTTTCTCCTCTGACGTGCGATAGCGTCTAAACAGGTTTGTTCAAGCATCATATTTAAAAAAAATATTTTTTTATAATAATTAAGGCATGTAGCATAAAGTTATTTTGCTTTCTTAACCCTAGAAGCTCCTCGTTCCGTACCTACGAATTAATCCCTCGGGTCTAAAAAGACCCATGTATGTTTTGCGCTTAAATTTGGTAGTCTACAGGTAATAAATTTATTATTTTGATAACTGTTGACGAATATTAAAACACAAAGTAAATTATGACAGTAAAAATATGAAATAAAAGTAAAAAGTACTTACAAAATCTTGTTTACAGTTACATCCAAAAAACACAAATGAATCTTTCAAATATTTAAAAGTAATTGTCCCTTATAACAGTTATGACAAACTGTATTCAAATGCTTTTTACATGTAAAGCAGTGGCATGTTACACACTTAAATGTACATTTACTGTCCGTTTTTTCACATAGGTGACATCGTCCTCGCTTCTTAGCAATTGCTAATTCATCTGAAGTACTGGTAATTTCTTTGCGGATTTGCTTCGCACTTTGCACCATTTGTTTTGTTCCTTGCCCTCTTGGAAGATTCTCTCTTGTCTCCATATGCTTTTTTACAAGTTTTTCATCCAAGATTTCCGAACAAATTCTTCCTTTATAAGGACAGCCTTTCTTCCATGATTTATTTATTTTGCAATAAAGTACAAAAGCGTTATATGCACATATGTCTAAAATATTGCAAAATACAACAAATGGCCAACGATTTGTCTTCCTTTTTTGTAGTGTAAGTACCTACCATTTTGTCCAGCGTATCAACTGCTCCCTTAGGTTTATTATAATCAATGATGATCTCTGGTTTTCTTTGAATAATTTGTTCAATTTTATCATTCTTATGAAATGTGCTTTGAAGGACAACACATTTTTTTTCAATGTAAGATACAAGCGTTGTATCTTTAGCAAACTCAAATGTTGAACAGTATCTTTCTTTTCCTTTTGTTTCTAAAATTTCTGCAGGGATAGGGGATTTTTTTCTTATTGTTCCAATCATTGTTATATTTCTTTTGAGCAACATTTGACCTAAATCATAAGATGTAAAGAAATTGTCACAAGTTATATTATGTTCTCGTAAACCATATGATAAATCAAAAACTACTCTCAATCGTTGGTTTCTTTCGGGTGCATTTCCTGGTTGTTTTCCTAAATATGGCTGGATGTTCCACACATAGCAAGTGACATTATCGCAGAAAATCCAGAATTTTATACCATATTTAGCAGGTTTGCTAGACATGTACTGCCTAAAAGGACACTTGCATCTAAAAGCAATAAGTTGTGCGCCCACCGTTACATATACTTCTGGATTTAAAAGATTGGATAAAATTTCTACCCATTTATCCCATAATTCTCGAATTTCGGCAAATTTGTCATTTGATCTTCTTCTTGGTCCAGTTTCCCGGTCATCAAATCGTATTTCCCTATGATATTATTTTGAAATTCTTTAGAGACATTGTAGCTCTAAACAAATGTTTTCCCTTGAATTCATTTCCATAGGCTTGATCATTCATTGCTTGATTTGTACACACCCGCGAGTAGTAAAAGGTCTATGTATGCATCCAAACTACGATATTTAGATCTGTCCAATTTTCTCCATATACACGTTTAAGATCTAAATTTGTATAATTTATGATCTTGGCTTTCAAATCATGGGGAAAAAGCAGTTCAAAAGCGCTATATTCGTCTTCTATTTGAGCTGTTGAAAATCGAGTTGGGCCAGGGGTTAGTTTCAAAATATTACTGCTTTCTAATCTACCAGCACACGGATATGGCTTTGCATGGCACATTATTTTTCCATCTCTGGACTTCATTATCTCAGGTACTTTATGTATAGTATCTATTTCTTCATCTGATGAAGAATAATTATCAATAGATACATGATCCTATTCCTCCGATACAACTTCATCCACATCAGATACATTTTCATCATCTGTAAGCCTTCCATGAAAGCGAAATAAAACTTTGATATAACGAATAAAAAATGCACTAACGTTCTCCTCAAATAAATATTCGAACTAATTCTAAAACATTTTACTTATAGATGAGAGAAAAAAAAGAACTTCCGCTATGACTTGTCTGGTGCCAGATGTCTCGTAACTTCATTCCCTCCCCGATAATTCTACCCTTTTTTCCTCTGACTTTTCTTGCAGCTGTATAGCAGAACTAAAACAATATCGGCGTTTTTAAAAAAACTATGTGAATGTATTTTTCATGCTTGGACAAAATAGACCCGAGGGACAGATTAAGGTGTTTTTTTTTTGTTGTTGTTTTTTTTCTGCTGTGTAAAAACTAAAAGTCCCATTAATTTAAAACTTTAATATGTGTTAGTTAAAAACAAGTCAGAAAAATTCAGAAAATTCTTATGAGTAGTTTTTGAATAACTCAAGCTGAAAGATGTGTATGGGTCTAAAAAGACCCGAGGAGCATTCTAGAGTTAAACTGATTTTACTTCTCTTCACAAATATGTCAATATAAAACAAAGTTGGTCAAGCCTCTTATATAGTAGGTCAACCCTCCGATATGTGGGGAGCATTGACCCATTATTTTCTCATGAATAAAATCAACCATTTTTGAAATTTCTTATATATTACACTTATGTAGCAATTTTATTTTGATAACTGATTGTATAACG
This sequence comes from Maratus speciosus, assembly GCA_963932465.1. NCBI lineage: Eukaryota > Metazoa > Arthropoda > Arachnida > Araneae > Salticidae > Maratus > Maratus speciosus. The sequence goes on from OZ010794.1 coordinate 81,830,766, forward strand.
AATAAAATGATACATAAAATTTTATTCTACGTTCAATATTTAAAAAAAATCATTTTGTAAAATGTAGGTCAACCCTCCCTAGTCTCCTCTATATTTGTTAATACAAGGTGTTTAAAATTAATTGCTTCCGTAAATTATATTCTTTAAATTTCTTTTTAAGAAGATTTAAAATCTAAAAACCTATTTTCTTTTGGGTAAAAATTAAATAGTTTTTATTTCTTTTCATCCCGCCTATAAAATTTTTTTCGAATAATAAAAGGAATTTAACTTCGCTTATGTCTGTCATTATGAATTCTTTCATGCTTCTGCAGTCTGAATTGGGTTGGAGAGCGCAGATTGAACGAGGTACATTCTTCTAATTGGGTACAAATAAGTAGCTCTTCCACTATGATTTATCTGTTGAAGCATTCTCAAAAATCCCAAGTCTCTAAAGGCATTGTTAAATTGCAGGGGTTTTTTTTCCTTGACACTCATTTTGCAGAAAGTAAAAGTTAGTTTTGTTAAATTATTATATTTTTGTGAAAAATAATATTTTATAACGTGACATCTTGTGACTCAAATTCAAACCAATCATTTATTAATAATTAGTTAAATTAAAGTCCTTTGGCTAAAATTTTTCTTTTTGGTGATCTTCTGTTGGTTTCAAATGACATATTTTAAAACCTAAAAAAATAAAAATAATTAATGAAAAGTATGTTTTTAAGGAATGAAATTTTATTAAGAGGCCTGTTATTAAACCAAATTTTGTGAAGGGAAGTGCAAAATTTTATTAAACGGAATTTGATAAAAGAACCTGTTTGAAAGTAAATTTGTGTAATTTAACTATTTTATTCAATGAGTTTTTGTGAAGGGACCTAAACATGCCCCAAATTTCGACTTAATCGACCCATGATTTTTTTCAAATCCAGAAGAAACAAAGCTGAACAACCGAAGCCAGTCAAAAATCTCCCTTTTATGTCTTTGCAAGCCTTCGGTGCCTCGCAAGTATTATACCCTGTTCAGATCGGATATTTAAGTGATCTTAGATCGCCACTTTTGAGGAGGTACTCTCCAGTAATTTGATGCCTGTTCACAATGCAAAACTCATCTAAGAGAACTCGGTGCACGTCACTGTGTCTGATATCTGGACGTGGATCTGGTATCGTGTGCGCATGCGTATAAAATAAAACAGGCTGCGAAAGCAAATCAGTTAAAGCGGAGCTATATAGCCAATCAGAGTGGCTATATAGCTCCGCTTATAGTGGTAGTTGCTCTATCTAGCCAAAGAAAGTTTAAACACCCTGATAGAGTTTGTGGAACTCTCTCAGAGAGTTCGGTGATCTAAGATATCTTAAGTGTCTGATCTGAACAAGATATTATCGGCTGTAGAGAAATGAGTAAAATTTGGCAGCTGGAAAGCAATCTTGCGAGCAACCAATCAGAATCCAATTCGCTAGAAAACATCTGGACTATTTCTCTACAAATGTTACACAGTTCTGACAAACCATATATAGCTTGACAGTTATTACATTGTAAACCCGCCTGGCGATGTCCGGGCCCTTTATAATATCTTAAACAAAACTCAAGTTTCTTTGATTTTATATCTTCAGATAATCTTTCAAATGAGTCTAGTTTCCGGGACCCCAACGGCTGTGGTGGCGTCTAATGTGTTCCTAACAAACCTCTTTCCGAGCGAATCTGTAACCTGGGTCCCCGTTGCCTAAGACAGCGTATACCGTGAGTGCACCGCACTTACAAAAGAGAATCAAAAAACAAGTTGAATGAGCCAAAACCCTTAGTAATCGCGCTTACATAATTTGAGAGAAGACTGCACCTCTGGCGGTAGAAGGTGAAACTAAAATCTGTAAAAGAATAGTAAGCTAAGTTGAATGAACCAATTTCAACTAAAATCGAGCCCACAGAAACTGAGAAAAGAATTCGCCGTTAAAGTTCGAGATTGGTGGTAAGAGAAGTCTAAGATAAACTTTCATAATGTAGAAAATAGCTAAATCGTAAGCTAATTTGAATGAACGAATTCGAGTTGAAATCGGGCCCATAGAACTCGAGAAGAGAATGCACAAATAACGTTCAAAAATGTAACTAAAATCTAAGATAAACTGTCATAATACAGAAAGTAGCTGAACCGTAATCTATGTTGAATTAAATAATTTCTTTTTAAATCAAGCCCGTAGAACCCGAAACAACGAATGCATCCTTACTGTTCGAAAATATTGATAACTGAAGTCTAAGATAAACTGTCATAATACAAAAAGTTGTAGAACCGTAATCTAAGTTGAATGAATCAATTCCGGTTGAAACCAGGCATATAGAACCAGAGGATAGAGTGCGATACTAAGCACTGAAATATGCCCCCCTCCCCTGTAAATTTAACGAATTACGTAATTTGTGGATAAAATACCTCACTCTCTATATTTGACCCCTTACCTTAAACAGTAACGAGATTTTTAATTTACGACTCTACTGAGTAAACATAAGCTGTTGCAGAGAAAGAAAATTTATATGCAAAAATATAGGTAGCTGTGGTATAAGGAAATTTTTTAGTAGTATATAAAATAGCCGGAGGACCTTAGAACTATGTTAAAGAAAACTGCAAGAGAATCGGATAATTTTTAAAGAAGATGCACCCAGGCGCCCAAGAAGACGATGAATATTCAAAATTGGTGGTAGTTTGTCTGAAGTGGGGTTTTTTTCTGTCGTTTATGTAGATCTGCAATTAGTCGAAATTAAGCATATGGTGTATGAATAAATTAGAATAAAATTTGACAGAAATACGCAAAAAATTGGGGAATTTCATAGTAAAAGACCCTGGGGCCCGAATAAAAATATGAAGGTGTTGTCCCGAGGAGAGAGGTCCAAGACTCAACTTTAAAGTAATGTATTGAAAGGGTGACACAATCAGTGATGTAAAATACCTGGTTATTTATTCATAGAGGTAAATACCCATTTTGAGCATTTACCTTGGTATTTATCCTTCAATTAAACATGTGAAAATCCTCATATTATTATTGGTTCAAATAAATTAGCGTAAAAGAAAGAAAATGTAGAAGTTTAGACTTCTTATAACGCAACATTTTACATTTAAATATTGAATTTAAATTACTTTTTAAATTATAATGAAGAATGTAAAAAAGGTAATGTATTTATTGAGAATAACTTTATTGAAAATATATATTTAATTAAATTATGTAATATGTACACTTAATATGTGCAATGCTGCTTCAATTAATGTATTAGTACTACTTAGAATACTCCAAAAAGGAAACATATTCTCTAATTGTTCTTATAAGACATTTCTTTACCACATACATTTCTATACACTCTTTTTCATTGTAAATAAGTTGAGTGCTTTATTTTAAAATTTTCATAAAAACGTGGTAAAATTTCATATGATGACCAGTTTCATAATAGAGGTCGGCTATCAAAAGTAAATCTGGCAGTTTCAAGGTAGAGTTGGTAAAAAATAAATGAATAAACAAATAATAATAAAATAAATAAGAGAGAAAGAACATCTCCATGCATTTTAATCATCAAATTGGCTCATAAATATATATATATTGATTCCACTGGATATTATATATTCTTTCAATTTACATTTTTTTAAACTATTCATCGTCTTCACTCTGAAATTGTACAAAACTTTAAACCCTCATAATTCCTAAATTACTTCAACGAATAACTTTTCATTTGATACTCTTTGGTTAAATTTACAGAAATATATCAAATTTTGTCTCAAAATTAGAAATTTCAAAGTTTGGTGCAGTTTCAATATTTTTTTTTAATGAAAATTTTACAACCTCCTGTCGTAATGGCTATTTCCGTTTTTTTCTCTGAAAATTTAGACATTAAAGTGTTTCATTTTTTATTGGCATGCGAGATTCATTGGATTGAAGGGATTCATATAGCTAGCTCTACAATTGGTTTAAAAATGAAGGCTTTTTTTTCAGTATGAATCCAAAACGCATCTCATAAAAGTTTTCTCCTTAGCTGAGAAGTTTCTTCTGCCATAATTTCTAATATAATCTTATTATCTTTTAGGCTTTTAACACTTTATATTTCTTTGAAACAGTTTTCCACCATAGTTTAATTTTCTTACTTTTCCTTTTTAAAGGGTTAACACGTCTTATTGGTTGTTTTGTGGATGTTAATGTATCCCAGCACCCCTACTCGTTTCCCCATTTTTGTAATAAATCGCTTACACAGTGCTTACAGTTGATATGATATGATATAGTACATCCTATTTAAATTACATACTACCACTACAAGAATCGAAAGAAAACTTTCTTCTGCTCTTGTCATTTTAGTTCGTAGGATGATCTTTTTGTGATTGATGACGAAAGACTTTCGAAATGCATTGCAATAGCTTATTTTTATTGGTTAACAAGTGCCTTTCTTTGATATTAGTATTATACAAAATTTTAGAAGTCCTGATTTCTTTGATGTCCTAAAAATATTTAGAAAAAAACTCTCGCTTAAATACAAACTTAAAAATAACTTGAACGTTAAAGGTTTAAGATAATGCTGAAAACTTCCGTATTTAGTTTTTTGCTGGCAATTTCAAGGAAACCGTTTTTTTATATTTTTTTCATCTTGAATTCGACTGATCATTGCATGTAAATGGTTACTTTGTCTCATCGCTTTCAATATATCAATTACATTTTTTTTTAATGCTTAGCTTATTGTCATCTTAAAATATCAGCACTTAATAAATAGAAAGATGGGCAAGGCAAATAAATCATACAACATGCAGATATTTTTCTTTAGCTAAGCTGAAAGCTATCATAATATTTGAACATTGTAAACTATGATTTCAAGATTTTTTTTTAAGATTATGATATTTTACAACGAAATACGAAAATACCAAGTTTTTGGGTATTTACCCCCAAAATAAAAACCTACCCGCTGCGTATTTACCCTTCCCACATCACTGGACACAATTAGGGGATGAAAAATGCATAGCGCACAAAAAGTTCAAGGGAATCCGCGCCGGGTCCTACGGTCTTAACTGGAACATAAAAAAGGAGTAATAACTGAACGAAAAAGGGCACCCAAAACTAAGGTCGGATTAAAAGGGGGCAATTTATTAACAATTTAGGGCACAAAAACTTCAAGGGGCCGCGTACTGGGCCGCAGGGTCTTAACTGGAATGTTGAAAGAGGGGAATAACTAAAAGTTAAAAGATCGGATAAAAAATGGGCAAGTTATTAACAATTTAGATCATAAAAGCTCAAAGCCCGGCTCTTAAAAAATTAAAAGTCTGAGCACACTTAATTATTTTTTATTTTCAATATTATAAGGAATTTGGGGAGCCGTATGGAAGACCGGGGCACATTAGTACAATGTAGACATTTTTAGTTAATTTATTTAAAAGTTTTTTTTAATTTATCTCCAAACAGTTGGCAACAGTGACGACTTTCTTCAGATGAAAGTTTTCTGGGATTGGATTTGCAGTTTCTTTGAAAAGATAACTTTACTGTTCTACTGTAATCTTGTAATGTTTTGATAGTCTACTTGCACCATTATAATTAGAAGTCCATTTAATCTATCACTTTAAATATAATAGCATATTATAACGTATGTTAATAACATTTATTTTCACATTGTCTTGAACTACAATGTAAACATTGAACTTTAAAAAAAACACTACAGGGGGTACTTTGGTACAGTCCTATTGGGTACCAATGTGCCCTATTATAGACTGTAAATTGGTGTAACATTCTTGCTCAAAGCATTTTGTTAACGCCAGTTTACTGTAATTTCTGTACTGCTGCAGTATATTTACTACACACAGTTCAATAGATGTATACATCTTCTTTGAATTTTTTTTAATAGGAAGCACATATTATTTCCTTATTTCTTAAATATTTTTATTTATTGAATTACAAGAAAAAAGCTAATCGTACAGGAATTTGTGAAGAGGCTATGGCAAAAGCTGAATCAGATGTCCTTAATGGCGGCAAAATACAAGCAGCAGCTCAAACATATGAACTGAAAGTAATGACAATGGCAAACAGAGCAAAAAAGTACAAGGCATCTCATCCAAATTTATATGTAGCAAGTATTGACAATCCAGAAAATCAACATAAAGTTGAAGTAGTCAAGTATCAGTTTAGCTCAAATTATACTGTCAAGGTAGTATTTACCAAGGAACAAGAAGATATGCTAGCAGAGTATCTAGTAAAAAGTTAAAAAATTCACTATGGATTATCATATAAGCAAATCAAAGTTTTTGCCTATAATTATGTAGGAAAGCTTGGTGCTAATTTGAAAGGGCCTATGCCAGAAAAATGGCTTAATAATTAAATGGCTGGTGAAGGCTGCATGCTGCAATTTATGAAGAGATATCCGAATTTTAGTTTAAGAAAACCAGAAAATACAAGTCTTACACGGGCCACTGATTTAAATCGCACAAATGTCGCTGATTTTTTTAACTATTTTAAAGCTTTGACTAAAATAACATTTGTGCAGAAAAGCTTTACAATATTAACAGGAACCGAAATTCACACAGTGCTATACCAATACCTAAAGTTGTGGCAGAGACTGGCACCAAATAAGTGGGTCAAGTAGTATCAGCAGAAAGGAGAGAGGTGGTTTCTTTTTGTGCCATTACAGGCACAACTGGGAACACCATTCCTCCTGCATTTGTATTTTCAAGAGTGCGAATCAAGGAATCTTTCTTGGATGGAGCTCTAATGGGTAGTTAGGTGCCACTCCAAGTGATTATATGAATGGTGAACTTTTCTTGCAAGTTATAAAGCATGTGCAAAAATTCACAAGAGTAAGATAGGATGATCCGATTTTAATCCTACCGGATAATCATGAGTCACATGCATTATTGGGAGTAATAGATTTCTACAGAAAAAATGGGATTCATTTTGTCACATTTCCACTGCATTGCACCCATTGTGTACAACCTCTAAATGTTGGGCTTTATGGACCCCTAAAAGCATATCTAAAGACAGCAATTAATGACTGGCCCTTTCCCATCCAGGAAAGACCATCTTAATATATAATATTGCTCAATAGCAGCTTATATGGCAGCATTCAGCCTGAAAAAAGTAACATTCAACAAAACAGGAATTTGGCTAGTTAGTCGAAACATTTTTACAGATGACTAGTTTTCTAGCTTCTATGTAACTTATCAGCCAGAACCTAGAATTTCAGGTGACATAGGCCTATGTCAATCAGAATTTTCTTCAACCTTAACAAAAACCAGTGCTATTACCACTCAAAGTTCGACTTACAACGAAATGGATAGATCCAGGATCTCCTTCTCTAATAGGCTATTTGGAAAACTGCAAACAACCTGTTACACAAGAAAGTGTTTGCCCATATCCAAAGTTGCAAGATGCAAGTCAAATAATGCACGTGGGCGAAAAAGGGAAAGTCAAGAATCCTAACTTCAATTCCCGAGAAGAACAGGCTAGTGGAGGAATCTTTGAGACTGTCAAATAAGATAAAAACATAATTCTACTAGGCGAATGACACAAGCTCCAAAACAATCTGCACACACTTCAGAAACAGACAGTGAAACAGATGACTTCAATTATAGTTTTAAAAGCTCAGAGAATAGCATAGAGACAGCCCTCATGAAGAAGAGTACCAGCTTATCCCACTCAAAACATATGAGTCTGATAGATCCAATATCTCAGTTCGTAATGGACTTTACCCATGAATGGCAGCAGTCACGCCGCTGCGGGGAAAAACCTTCTGAAAAAGACTGTTTATTGGACAAAGGGGGAGCAGTGTTAAAATGTTCTTCACGCCTATTGGTGTTTTTCTTCTGCTTACCCGCATCTGACGCCACATGCGTAAAGTCCATTATGTGTTAGTTAAATTTGCTGAAAAGAAGAGCTTTATTTACTATGTTGGCCAGATTGAAGATAAGAATACAGAATCAGAGTTTTCCGTAAAGCATTTAAGAAAGAAAACTGACTGCTCAAAATTTTATTTCCCTGAACAAGTTGATGGTAGCATTATTGATATTTCAGATGTATGTTTTATCCTTCAAAAGCCTACATTTTTGGTGGTACTGATAGAACTCCAACATTATTATATTTGCCTGTTGAGTTAAGTGACTTTAGTGTCCAATAATTGTATAAAAATTCTACTATTATTTATTCACATGTTTTGTCTTGGGGTTTCTATATATTGATGCAGTTTCAAATTAATATTCATGTATTTTTAAAGTATTTATCCATTTTTGTATCCCAATTACTGTTACTAATAAAAGTGTTACGTTCACTATGTATATTTATTGTAAGTGTAGCAGAGTACTTGATCCTTGTACCAATGCATACCTTCTACCCCATCATGGGGTACATTGGTACAAAAATTATTATTTCATTATTTACATATTACTGATTTTAATACAACAAATTTTTTCAAAATTATTCATCACATTGCAACCTTAGAAAACATTTTTTCAATTACATGGTTTAAATTTTGATAAATCTGGATACTTATCATAAAAAAGACAATTTTCTGCAATATGTACCAACGTGTCCCGGCCTCCCCTACACCTTTACAAAAAGGATTTTCACCTTAAACGTTTATAAGAAAACCAGTTTTACAGCCAGAGAACTTTATTGTGAAAAATCCTGTTTAACAGGTTTTTTAACTTAAATATTCTCAATCATCAGAAAATCTAACAGGCTTATAAATGTATACTTTGTAAAAACTAAATAGATATGTGTAATATCTTTCAGATAATATGAAGCATGTTCAAATTAAAATTGTTTTTGCAAGAGCTGATGGTGAATCTCCTGATCGGCTGATTTACTATTTTAAATTGGCAAAAATTTTGTTGGTCGCTGTTTCATTTTGGTCACTGTAATATTTGGCAAGAAATCCTTTTTTAATACCAGAATATGCCAAGGTTCTTACGAAAAAGAAGTATCAAAATTAATTAACTGCAATGAAATAATTTGGAAGCACTAGATTGCTCTTTTGAGAATTATTTTTGCATAAAATACAAAAGTAGTCACACAAAAGTTTTCTCATTAATAGAAATTAATAGGTACTTCATTAACCCCCTCACTGACAAGCCCGTGTTAATACGTTCACTAAGCTCCAGGTTTCACTGCAATACAAGCAATATTTAAAGTAATATAATTCTATTGATTTAATGTATCTTTAATACACTGAACAATGATATTTACAAGGATTGCATTCATATTCGTTATTAAGTTTTTTTTTATAAAATTTTCAAAGAATCATTTTTTTAAGCATTTAAAACGAAATGCAGAAAAAAACAACATTACAATTTTGCCTTTTTCCAAGACAGTCGGAGGGTTAAAATAATCTTGAGAGAATTTAATGTAGCATATCTCACACAAAAGCTTTCTCTCCAGTATGAATTAAAAGATGTTTGCTTAAAGCATCCTTCTGAGAGAATTTCTTGTTGCATATCTCACACACAAAAAGTTTATCACCTACATGAATTAACAGATGCTGGCTTAAATAGCTTTTACGTGAGAATTTCTTGTTGCATGTCTCACAGACAAAAGGTTTCTCACCGGTATGAATTAACACATGCCTGGTTAAATCACCGTTTTGAGAAAATTTCTTGTTGCATATCTCACACTCAAAGTGTTTCTCACCAGTATGAATTAACAGATGTTTGCTTAAATAACCCTTTTGAGAAAATTTATTTTTGCATATCTCACACACAAAGCGTTTTTCAGCAGTATGAACTAACATATGTCTGGTTAAATCGCTCTTTCGAGAGTATTGCTTGTTGCATGTCTCACACATAAAAGGTTTCTGACCAGTATGTATTAACCGATGATTGTTTAAATCCCTTTTTTGAGAGAATTTCTTGTTGCAAGTCTCACAGACAAACGGTTTCTCACCAGTATGAATTAACAGATGTTTCCTTAAATTACTCTTGTGAGAGAATTTCTTGTTGCATATCTCACATATAAAAGGTTTCTCAGCAGTGTGAGTTAAAAGATGATAGCTTAAATCACTCTTTTGAGAAAATCCTTTGCTGCATATCTTACATATAAAAGGTTTCTTACCAGTATGCATTAACAGATGTTTGCTTAAAACACACTTACGAGAGAAATTCCTGTTGCATATCGTACAAACAAAAGGTTTCTCCCCAGTATGAATTAACAGATGCCTGCTTAAATTACTCTTTTGATAAAATCCTTTGCTGCATACCTCACAAACAAACGATTTTTCTTGCTGTGAGTCAGAAGCTGCTTTTCCAAAATGGTCTTGTACAGAAATATTTTGCTGCATATTTCACACTTTAAAGACAGTTATGTGCTGTGCATCTACATTTATGGCTTTTTGCATCTGTAATAAATAGAAGTAAGTTAATGTATCACTTTTTAAGGTTCCTGAAAAAGAAATTTAAGAAAAAATAAACTTATAGTGAAAAATTTAATTAACCCATAAAATTGAACTGAAACAAAATTTCTACTATAGTATTAATATATACAGTAGTCTCCCAATTATCTGATGCTCGTGGAACAAATGGCGTGTCAGATGAATTTCCTAATATTATAAAGATTAAACTATAACTAAAATTAGAATAAATAAAATACATATCTACCACCATAAAATAAATAACCTATCATAGAGAAATATTATAAACAATAAATAAACTAGGTGACCGCGCGGCTTTGCCGGGCCCATCGACTCCTCCAAATGAACTTAAATATTTAAAATATGGACTCATATTAAAATTTAAAAAAAAAGGGACAGCTGAAAATGGAATGGGTCCCCGCTGTCTAAGACAACGTAGACCGGGCTTGTTACCAGGGTTCGTAAATATAATGTTTTCTAAAATATAAAAAATATCCAACATTTTGATATACATCCGATATTTTCGATATATATCCTATATTTTCATAATAGCCAATTTAAGGCTGAGAATAAATATTTTCAAGCATAATACAAATTAGAAACTAAAACATATTGTACTTAAGATGAAAGTTTAAACAATATTAAAAAAATGCATTTATCTTTTCCTTTTTTTTCACTAAGAACAAAATTGAAATCACTTAATTGATAATCAATTAACTAATATCTATCTATCTACCTATATATATATATATAACTATAGGATTCAGTATCAAGAAATCAGAAATTTATAAAACAAAATTTTAAATATAAAATATTGGATTGGCAAGAAAGTAATTTTGGTTTTGTAGTATGGATAAATACTAATTTTTTAAGACAAGGAATAAACTTTAATCAATTATGTACTTTCCATTTTGTTCAAGGACCTTTTGCCATCTTTCTTCCAGCTGCATGATTCCGCGCTCATAGAACTTCTGGTCCTTATCAGACAAAAACTGAACCAAGAACTATTTAAGGTCACCATCATTTGTGAAATTTTTACCATTCAAAAAATTCTGCAAACTTCAAAACAAACGGTAATCAGATGGTGCCAGATCAGGGCTGTAGGGGGGATCACTTCCCAACCAAGCTCTAATAATTTCCCACGAGTTACCAAAATGTGTGAGGCCGTGCATTATTTAGGTGGAAGACAATTCCTTTATGATTTGCCAATGCTGGCCGCTTTTCTTAGATTGCTTCACCCAGTTTCGTTAGTTGTTGACAGTGAATATCTGAATTAATTGTCTGGTTCCTTGGAAGCAGCTCGAAATACACAACTTTGTAGTCCCACCAAATTGACAGCATGATCTTTTTTTGATGAATTCAGCTTTCGATGTGGTTTGTACTGGTTCATCATGTTTGGACCATGATCGTTTTCGAATGATGTTACTGTAGGTGACCCAGTTTCCATTACCAGTGATGATTTTTTTCGAAAAAGGGTCATTTTTGTTCCGCTGAAGATGCATATCGCAAACATTGATTAGTTGTGTTAATGGAATATCTTTCAATTCATGAGGAACCCAAATATCGAGCTTCTTAATAAGTCCAATACCTTTTAAGTGAATTTTAATGGTTGTGTGCGATACGTTTAACTTCTCTGTAATATCTTGAACAGTTATATGTCGATCCTCTTTAATAATGACATTGGATCGGTCATCACAAACTTTAATCGGTCGACAAGAATGTTGGTCATCTTTCAGTGAAAAATCTCCAGAACGGAATTCCTTTAACCAATTCTTACACGTGCGTTCTGTTATACAATCAACACCCTAAACTTAACATATATCTTTATGAGTCTCTGCAGCTTTCTTTCCTTTACGGAAATAAAAAAGTAAAAGATGCCGAAAATGTTCAAACCTGCAAACAAAATCACACTGCACGTGTTTTTAAAGTAACCTCAATGTCACTGCTATCAAATGGCAAAATGCCATAAACATCATTCACAGAATTCATTCAAAAAATTTGCATAACGCTCTCTATGAGTGAAAACCGAAATTACTTTCTTGTCAACCCAATATTTTATGAAAATACTCATAAAAAATTTATGCAATATTATATAAAAAGAATAGAGGGTAAAAATTCATAGTTTTGAAATTCTATACAGTAGACTCCCTCAAATCCGGAACCGTCAAATCTGCAAACCCCTGAAATCTGCACATCATCACAGATGTAAAGAATGAAACTTTCAGTTTAGATGTAATAACAATATATATATATATATATATATATATTAATGGGGTATTTTTAAGAAGAAAGTTTCATTGAATAATTCAAGAAAAATGTATCTGATCTTTATTATGCATACTTAATTATACATTAATTATTCACTTGACCTTTACTAACTGACCTTACCTAATAATTTAATGACTTTTTAAATTATCTTACTTTTCATTATTTCAGTTTATCACTTTACTTAACTATTTTAGTATATTGAAAGCATTCATTATAATTCCAATCGTATTATTACATTCAAATTGCTTTTTTTAAAATATAAACAAAGCAATGACCAGAAATCCGCAAAATTCTAAAATCCACACAACCTCTGGTCCCAAGTTGTGCGGATTTGATGGAGTCTACTGTATTTTAAAAAAGTAGGTTTTTAAACATATTTCTGTGTAATTTACTAAACCAGAATAAATTTTTAAAGATTCCATTAACAAACGTACAATACCGCTATTATTTTTATTAAAAAAATTGCAAGTTCAACAGGGCTTGAAAAAATTAGATTCTGGGTTAGCTCGTGTTTCCTTAAAATAATAAAACCCCGCCAGAGAGCACAGAAAGAAAAACTAAGCATAGCTCGTCCTGATATAGAACTCTGGGACATCATGCATATCATAATCATTACTTTTAAAATTCAAAATAGTATACTTACTACTATTTCCATAGATAACCACTACATCGTATTCCTTTTAGATGAAGCTTTACATACAATATCTAATAACAAAAAATAATAGATTACATCTTTAATTTACACTTCAACATTAATTTATACTTCATATCCTTCTCATTATAAATAATCAAACCTAACTACTCAAAAAGAATTATTAATGAAATTTGCACTTAAAATTTATTCATATTTTCTTTCATGATGATGGAAATTTATTTTTCTTTATAGATTATCAAGTTAAAAGCAAAATATATATTGCAAATATCAAATATTTTAGAACTAACAATTTAAATATATTGAAAGAGCTCAAGAATATCAAATATAACACATCCTGAAATAGCACAATTTTTAATAGAAATGTAACAAATCCTTTCAAACACAATTTATTTTAAAGTCTTATAATAGCAAAAAAATTAAGACATGCAGTGAAGAAATATATATTTAAACAAAATAATAAACATATTAAATTATAGGTTGATATTATTTTTGAGATTATTAAAATAATATTAACTGAAAAGAATAAAATTTCATACTTAACTCAATTTAAATTGATTATTTAAAAATAAAATTCATGAACAAAATATAAACTGTATAAATACATAATAACAGAAATTTTTTAACTGTGTGAAGGAACGCCCAGTCCAAGAATCGAACACAAAACCTTTGATTTGTTTTGACAATGATTCTATGTATTGAGCGACCTGAGCTGGCACATTTCACTCCGATCACATTATTGGCAATAGCATTTGGTCTGCCATGTAGGCAGAATAAATCAAAAGTATAGGAACTCCATTAAATGATGGAAATGTAGATACAGGTCTTGAATTCGACTTCTGGACTGGACTTTTTTTTATGCTGTTGGAAGAATTCAGTTCGAAAGATATCTTTACCAATCAGTATGATTGAGTTAAAAATAATAAAATACATAAATACACAAAATATATATGATATAAACTCAACAGAGTTTGAATGATTAACAAAAAAATGATTTTTTCTTAATTGTTACCAAATGATTTTAAAGAAATAATAGTACTTAAATAGTATAGTTTAATTTTTGTGGGCCTCCTTGTTTGGGTGGAATGGAGCATGACAACCGACTAACAAGGGGAGGTTCTGAGGTCAGAAATACAGAACATGGTGAATGTTCGTCTATAAATAGGGTACAGTCTGTAGATAAATATAAAAAAGCCATACAGTGCAATAACAAGAGAGTCAGAAAATAAGCTTCAAAGCTTATGTTACAGCTTATAATTGGACAAATTACTCTTTTGGCAAGTGTCTCAGCAGCATGTTGGCAGTGTGCTTAATTTTTGAATTTTTTGTTTGATTTCGAATGCCAAATTTTTTAAAATTTTTTGCAGGAAAAATGTTTATTAATGAATGTGTGAATAACATTAAAATAATGTATAATATTTTAAATTTACAAGCAATAAAAATAATTTGTCTGCATTTATTTAACTATGGAAATTTGCATGTTTAAATATTTAATGAAAAGAAAAAAAAAAAGTTAGGTAAATTTTATTTCTATAAGTCATAAAATTTTCTTACTATTTAGAATTATTTTTATGAATGAACTACTACTTTTTACAGGAAATAAAATATCTGATATAAATCTATAATAGATTAGTTTTTTTTTTTTTCATTTTCTAAATATTTCATGATTTTTTTAAAAATATGCATTTACTGTTCATAGGATTAAAAAAAAAAAAAAAATTAGATTTACATTTTTCAGATGACTTTTTTTAAACCTTGGATTCTTTATTTTATAGTTATAATAACTGTCTATGTAATTAATTGAAAATTATATCAGAACCTATAATTAAGTACTTAACAGTTATTCTAATTGCAAACACAAGAATCTGAGATTTGACAAAAAATGTTAAATGATATATTTTTTAATATTATTAGGATAATAGAAAAAATACTGCATAAAAAATGATTAAAATAGCATATTTTAACTTTATGCAACATATTTTAATTTATTTTACTGTGGAAGCTAAGATACAAATAATAGTAAAAAAACTTTAACAGCAAATTTTGTGATCTATAAAAGTACAAATTCATTAATTTATTTATTCATACTTTTTATAAAATATAGAAAATGTAATTTCATAATTGAAATTTATGTGCAGAAAAACATTTAAAAAATAAAAAAGATTTTGAATTGTTAGTTAAATTTTGCAGTTGTTCTAACTACAAAGTGAGATATAAAAAATATATTATTACAAATTTAAAAAGCACACTTTAAAAAAATAATGAAATTTGTGAAAAATTTGCATATTGAAAGAAATTTAATGTATTATGAATTTATTTCATGTATTTTTATTTATTTTTCTGAGAAAAATAGGAGTTTATTTATGTAAATAATTGAAAGTAATTTTGAGTAGATGCAAAATTTTCTGGTCTGTAGAAATACAAATTGCCAGCTAGGTGCTGATAGCAGCTGTCGGTACAGGAAAATTGTCTTTTTAACTAATGTTAAAGTGTCATTGAAATCATTCTGTATTGTAAATGCATTTGAAAATTTAAAATATTCAAATTTGGATAAGTTTTACTTTGTCATATAAGATACAGAACAAATATCACACGAAATCTGAAATTGTGCAAAAAAATAATCATTCTGAACAGATTAAATATACATGTAATTCAATGTGCAGTAAAAGCTCTGTTATCCGGCATTCAAGTAACCGGAAAGCTCAACTATCCGGAAAAATTCGGAGAGACCGTTTTTTTTTTTTTCCATAAACAGCTGAAAAATTTTTACTACTGTTTTAGGAAGTTTACTGTTAGCATTCTTAAATTATCTCAGCGACTAATTCGGCGTAAAACAGATCTATGTGTATGTTCATAACAGTGAATGTTATAAAATAAAAATATAGCATAAAGAACTGTCTACAGCTCGTTAGCACAGAATAACTTCATGCTGCGTCATAGTCTGCTGCACCGGCTGTTTTTCCTTGCGAAAGAGAGAAGGAGGGGGTGGAAAATGAAGACAAGAAGAGAGGCTTGATCTTTCTTTTCTGCTCTTGTTGAAACTAGATGGGGAGAGGAGGGGACGTGCTAAAAAGTGGAAAGCGACATTTTTTACGAAAACTGAACTACCAAGTGAGGAAGCCAGGAGCATGGAGGAAAACTGTTTTCTAAGACTTGGGATGGGGATATGGTCATTTCAGATATCGTATTTCCCCCCCTCCCCCCAGATGCACTGTAGCTCTGCCCCCCCCCCCCTGGAGTTACTAGAACTTTCCATCTGTCCTGCCCATTTGGGTCTACACATTCAGCTTGACCAATCAGAAGTTGACTTAAATCACGCTGATGCTTTTTTTTTTTCGTTTTGGCACATTTTTACTGCCATTTGCTTGTGCTTAATCAGCTAGCCTAGTAAATTGCTCTCAGCCTTTATTAATCGTGTTTTTTCATATTTTTTGTCAGATTAAAAAATGGCAGATCAGTCAAATCCTAATAAAAGGAAACAAGTTGTTTTACCATAACTCAGAAGCTAGACATTATTAGACGTTTAGAAAGAGGGGGAAATAAACAAGATTTGGTGCATATGTTCAACACTGTATCCTCAACAATTTACGATATTAAATTGCAGAAAGAAAAGTTTATGGCATTTGGTTCCTCTGCAGAGACAAGCAAAGCAATGGATGAAAAAGAAAACACTTCAAAAAACGCAGCATGAAAAACTGGATAAAAGTTTATATCAGCGTTTTTTATTAAAACGAGAAGAAGGAGTTCTTATTTCAGGGCCTATGCTCATTGAAAAAGAGAGATTTCTCAGAAAAATTAAATATTGCGACAGAATGAAAGTTTTCAGATGGGTGGCTTTCTTGCTTCAAGAAACGCCATGGAATTAGAAAAATAGACTGGGGAACGCAAATCAGCAGATAACGAAAGTGCAGAGGAATATTCTACTTTTTTTGAAGATTTTATTAAAAAAAATATCTGGGGAACGCAAATCAGCAGATAACGAAAGTGCAGAGGAATATTCTACTTTTTTTGAAGATTTTATTAAAAAAAATAATATTGATCTAAACCACATCTATAATGCTGATGAAACCGGAATCTATTTCCATTGCCTTCTGACCTCAACATTAGCTGGTCCTAATGAAACGTCAGCAGATGGTTTTAAGAAAAACAAAGACAGATTAACGATACTGACTTGTGCTAATGCAACTGGCTCCCATAAATTAAAACTGTTAGTAATAGGAAAGTCGAAGAATCCAAGAGCACTTACAGGAATTAAACATCTCCCTGTAGTTTACACCAATCAAAAAAGTGCTTGGATGGATAAAGATATTTTTACCTACTGGTTTAAAAAAGTTTTTATGCCATCTGTAATTAGCGAGCTTGAAACTAAGGGAAAAAACTGGAAGAAAATAAAATAATACTTCTAATTGACAACTGCCGAGCGCATCCCAGCGAGGAAGAATTGAAATATTGGCAATATTTCAGTGATGTTTCTCCCCCCCCCCCCCACACCCCCAATGTAACTTCTCTGATACAACCTATGAATCAAGGGATCATACAGAATGTAAAAATGATTTATCAAAAACATTTCATGCGTAAGCTCATAAATGCACAGACAACGGTGGCAGAATTTCAATCAGCTTTCACAATAAAAGATGCCATTTATGATCTTGCCAGTGCATGGAATGCCTTAAAAACGAAAACTCTTCGAAGGGGATGGAGAAAATTATTATTTTCAGTAAACTTTTGTTCTGATTCATCAGATGAAGGATTTAAACCCAAGAAAAGGAACGAATTGCATGAAATTATCGAAACATTAAAAAATGGGCCTAATACCAACTTATCTCTATCGCAACTGGAAATGCCAGAAATCGAAAATTGGATACCCAGATAGCATGTAAGGTTTCCGAAAAGGGTCGTTTTTGCTTTACTTTCTAACTATCCTGCAAAGTTTTTCGTGATAATCGTGTAGCCAACCCATGTTCGGAAATCATTATGATCCGTACGATTTTTGCGCATGCGCAACTTATTTCTTTTCACGGCCAGCGTAGATGGCGGCCTCCCAATGGCGTCTGTTTTGAAAGCTTTCGTTGTGTCAAGTTTCTAACATTTACAGAAAATGCGGTAAGTTTGCCATTACTTTTACTTATTAGTATATATCATTATTGTTTAAATCGTTCTTACTGTAGTCTTTTTTTCTTCTGTACTGTCTTATATTTAAGATTTCTGTGTAAGTTACCCATGAGGAAAAGATGATATTTGATTCAACGCTATTTTGTTTAATTATGTTATACAGCATGCTACATCTTTAAATTAAACTAACTTCTATAAACATGATTTACTTAAAACATGTTATAACGTATCGTTTCACGTTTCGTAACCATCGCGAATTTTCAAATGTATTTTGATAACATAACTGCAGTTCCGTTATATATACTTTTAACACATAGGATTGACGTAATGGTAATGTAAATGAACCATAAAATACGAAATCGAGAAAGTGTAAGGAGTTTTTTGTAGGAGTAAGTGTTTAGGAACATATTTTATTACAATAAAACATTTTTAATTATGATCGAGGCTAACTAGTGTTTTTATAATTAAAAACACTTAAGTCTTAAACACAATTTTGTTTTTATGTTTAATTATTTTAAACTTGTAAAAATAAATTTTATCTTTTTTTCTTAAAGTCTTCAAAAAATAAGGAATGTATACTTAAAGTTTTAAAATCGCCACCACCCCCTTGCTGTGGACTGATTTACAAATCAAAACAGACTTTGACCTTCAACAAATTACATTCATTTGAAAATATATATGCATGCATAGCGTATAAAACACGTAGATCATTTCATTTAAATGTATTTATCAAAATGTAGGTATATTGTTTGTTATCCCTTTTAGCGTCTATATATATATTTACAGATGATTTTCTGTTGTAATTTTAAAATAACATCCAAACAGAAATCTTTTTTTTTTTTCAATTATATGCGAATATGACATCTGTGCCAATAATTGTATAATTTTAATGTCCTTCATTAAATTTATTTGAGAATATCTTATCCTTATTGCACAAACACCCTTTTCGCTATTCCTATATTTATAGTAGCTGCTATATGTAAAATTTAAAAACTGTCTTCAAACACAAGTAATTATTTAAAAGTTTTTCTGCAAAAAACCCCCACTAAATCATGTGCATGTATACATCTCAAAAAATAAATTTGCTATGTGTAGTGAAGAATAAAACAATTATTTATTAAAAATAAACATATATTTACAGTAGAAATTAATTTTCGTATGTCATTTTGCCAGCTGATTGAGAATCGGCAAAGCTTTTAATATTAAGAGGCTGTACATGTATAACGTTACCAACTTTATAGTAATTTTGTAATCTTTCCGGCCTTTACAATATCTTACATTATCATTCCTGGATTATGTCCCACCCTTCCATCACTAATCATATTGTTATCAGTGTCTCAAAGTTCTTTTTTTTTCCCTTTCATTTTATTTTTACATATTTTCAGTTATATGTAAACATATTGTTATATATCTGTTATTTATAAAATTTTCTAATAAAGAAGAAAGAGTATGTAAAATATCACTATATTAAATATAAAATAAGTTTATATCAATAAAATTTTTTAAAAGTATTTAAAAATAGCTCTTTGTTACATAATGTATTCAACAGATATATTGTTTCTTGCCGCTCTTATCAACAAAACAGATAGACAACATTCTTCCTCTTTATTTTACTAATAAGCACAAGTATCACTTCAAACGTACTATCTGGTTTCTCCAACAGCAGATTATATGCAAATATAGGGTAGATGTGCCAGTAATGGACACCCTTAAGGAATTTCTTTAAAATTTATTTTTTTATTAATAGTTAAAATTATTATATTCCAGTTTTTTCAATATTATATTAATCTATCGACAATATTTAACCATTCTTATAGCCTCATTTCCCAATATGAATAGAAATTTAATTTTAAATAACAGAAATATATCAAAACACCCAAAAGCCCAGTAATGGACACCCTCTGGCCCAGTAGTGGACACCCTCTGTTCCAGTAATGGACACCCCATAAAAAGTAATAAATATAATTGTTTTTATGACTATTTAGAACCAGAATTTAATGAATACATACTAATGAAACAAAATAGTTATTTTCAAATAAATTTAACATTTAGGATACCAGTAATTAATAAAGTATTTGTGATAATCATTTATTGTTTGTATCAATAATTGAAATTATCAGATGATCGATGTTTTAATTATTTTAGATGCATAGATTAAAATACTAAATATCAGGCAATTACAGCTATCAAATTATTGTAACAGTGATGGATTTAAAGGGTAATTAAAAAAAAGTTTTGGAATATTAATGTTTAGTTTTGTGCCACTATTTTTAAATGTTTAGTTTTGTGTCACTATTTTTAACAATCTTCCAGACTCTACTTGATATATCATTTATAATAATTAATATTACAAATATGAAAGAAATGATATTGTGAGTTGAATATTTTAAATACTAAATAAAATAATTTCAAAATAAAACTGTAGTACTGATGTTTGAGGCCAATGATCTGCAGATTTACTATAGTTTCATGAATATTACCTGCAACTTTCATTAATAGTATTACATTTTTTTTTTTTAAATAAGGAAACATTTAAGACAGAAAATAGATTTTTAATAGCTTCTGTAACTTAATTGTTTTTATTTAAACGGAGAGGGATTAAGCCGTATGAGCCCCTCTTTGACTGTGCTCTTAAACAATATTTTTTGCTTCCTGGCTGGTTTGATTGCCGGATTACAAAATATGCAAGGTATATGTACTACATAAAAAAATAATAATAATAATAAATAAAATAAAATATTGAAATTTCATAAAATAACTTAAAAGCAGCTATTTATAAAAGTTTTGGTGTTATTACATTTTGGTAAGTATAATTTAAAAATTAAATTTGATTATTTAGGTTTGCAGTTAAACCAAAGTGTTTTATGCACTATAAACATTACTAAAATTGCATTTTTAGCAATGTCTACATGGGGTGTCCATTACTGGAAAATGACTAATTAACCATCCCAGTAATGGACACCCCTCTTAAAATCTTAAAAATAAATGAAATTTTGTAAATGGCCATTGGTATATAAAATTCAAAGTTTTCTATTGCTACTCAAACAAAAACATTTAAATTTTGCAAGAAAATAAATAATATATAAATTGATTAAACGAAGCCAACTCTTAGCCTCTTCATTAAGATTTTCACAGAAAAACAGCGAAACTTTGAAACATTATTTTCTGCTTCCTGATTGGTTTGATTAAAAGTGTCAACAATAACCCAGTTTTATAAAACATACAAGGGGGAATTATAAAAAAAATAATTAAAGCTAAATATTTATTAGTTATTTTTTTATGAACCAAAAACATCAAGGGTTGTCCATTACTGGAAGGGTGCCCATTACTGGCACATCTACCCTATATAAAAAAAAATAGGAAAGCCAAACGTTGAGGTATTCCACATTTCAGAATGAAATAATTGTATATATAATCATTTAATGATTTTAATAATAACTTAGTATTTTCATAAAAATAGATAACTGAATATTTTGATGTAAAGAAACAGTTACAAATAGAAAAATGAATATTTTGGTTGGATCAAAAATGGTAACAATATCGAAAATGAATTTTCTCCCTCACCCTAGAGATATCTTAAGATATCAAGTGCCAAACTCCACCTCCCTGAAGTGATACCGTTATATTAAGCACAGCCTATAAAATCATGAGCCTTAAATGCTTATCAGTTAGCTTGTTAATTTTAAAATTGCCCATCAATACTTTTAGTTATTAATAGTAAATTGGAAAAAATGAAATCAAAATAAGAATTATTTAAAAATTAAATGTTTTGTAAATTCATACAAATTAAAACTTGGTTTATTATTATTGTTGTTTAATTAATAAATATGAAATTACCTTACCCTTCTTGTCCCTTCCCCCCATAATTTTATCTGTACTGGCAGTGTGATCAGTGTGAAAACTGACAGGGCAGGAAATTCATACTACTACTTCTTTTGGTACTACCTGATTATCCCGACAACCAATTTCACCAAATAAAGTTAATACATACTTTTAATAAGTGTACTTTTAGTAGTTGACCCAATAGCAGAAAATCCTCCAAGTGTTTGCAACAGATACTTCAGAGGCAGAAAATAATCTGCAGGTAAAACAGGTTTGACAGGTTGCAAGTTTTACAATCGAAGTGTTAATCAAACGATCACCTTTTTTTAAAAATGTTATTATGCATTTTATTAATTTTACTAATAATAATCTTAAGTTTTTGTATTAAGTAAGAAAGAGCCAAACATAATATAAAGCGAAATAAGGGTTCAATAGAAAAATAACCTGCAAACGAAAAAAGAAAATCTGCGACTCCCATCTCTAACTTTCTGCTACCGGTGTAGTTGATAATAAATATAAATTGGTACAAAAATACATTACAAAATGTATTGTAATGTTAAGCCCTTCGTGACAACATATGTGTGATATAAAGTGTGTACACAGTCCTTGTAACTATTACTATATCGGAATGGTAATTTTTACGGTACTTTTCGGTTAGCCGGGCGCCAGTGTTAGATATACATACATACATACATATATATGTATATATACTTGTATACATAACACTGGCGACCGGCTAACTAAAAAGTACCATTTTTACCTTATTTAATATAAATTTATTAAATAAGGAAAAAGTCACTATTTGAAAATAGTGGTACAAGGGAGGCTTGTCATGAAGGGTTTAAAAGTTTTTTCTTCATTGTTATTATTTTATGTTTTATTTTTTAGTTTCAAGAACTAATGACATCATCTGGTAAAGATGCTGAAGTCATGGTTGCTAGCATGTTGAGAAAATTACAGATGATGTCGGAACAAAGTCCTAACAGAGGGTACAAAATCTAAAATTGCCCAGCAAGAAGAGGAACAGACAGTTGTTCTAATTTAACAGGTTGGTTATTATATATTTTAACAAAATTTGTTTTTGTGAGTTCATGCTCAATGGTACGAATAATGTTTTCTTTTTCCTATGAAAGTTTGTATTTTTCTGTAACTGTACGCCAGTGTTAAATATATACATATATTTACACACACACACACACACATATATATAGTGAAACCTCCCTGTTCGACCACCTCCTTGACCGATCATTTTTTCATGGAACGAAATTTATTCCCATAGGCTCAATACTAATTTTACCTCCATTCAGAGACCATCCCATTTGAACTCCCTCCATGAGCAACCCATTTTTTTGAAAACTTTTTACTTTAAGATTTTAATTAAAACTTTTTTACTTTATGATTTTGATTTGAATCAATAGGTTACCTTTATGAGTAAAATTTCATTGAATAATTCAAGGAAAATGTATCTTACCTTTATTATGCATATTTAATTATACATTATTGATCATTTACTTGACCTTTACTTTCAATATTTTAATCATTTTCAAAATTATCTTACTTTTTATCATTGTAGTTTATTACTTTACTTAATTATTTTAATATTTTACCATATTGCAAGCATTATGTATAATTTTGAATGCATTATTACATTCAAATTACTGTTTAAAAAATGTAAACAAAGTAATGATCAGAAATGTGCAAAATTCTAAATTCCGCACAACCACTGGTCCCAAGCTGTGCGGATTTGAGGGAGTCTACTGTATATAATTCTCGATATATGACAACTCATTGTTTTTTCGTGAAGAAAGTATAAATTTATTTCTGAAAAAAATCAAGATATTGCTGATAATTGGTAATCACAATCTTTTTATCAAATATATTTATGTATTAATCAAGCTTTTATTATTATTAAGACTGGCTAAACATGAAATAAAACTTCCTTACTTTATGACTTTGATGTGAATTAATATGATACCTTTATGAGGAAAGTTCCATTGAATAATTCCTGGAAAATGTATCTCATCTTTATTATGCATATTTAATTATACATTAATTATTATTTACTTGACCTTGAGGGGAGAGTGGGGAGGAATGTGATGCTTTTTACAAAAATAAGAAAATCAACTTTATTTGACACATAAACAAAATTTTGATATATAGAATACAAAATGAAACACTCTCTAATGTCCTTGAACAATATAGAAACATAATTGGCAGAAACAATTTTATAAAGAAATTATAAATTTCAAAATGTGTCCCATACCTTCCCACTAACAGGGAGGTATGGGACAGCTATAAAACAATATATGATAAGGGGCAAATAGTCTATTGTTGGCTATATATACAGTCTAACAAAGATTGTAGGTTGATGTCTGTGCTACAATATCAAATTTCAGTAACTTCATCACTGGAAGGAAAATTCAGGATTGTCAATCAGAGATAGCATTAAAAAAATCATCAGTTCAATTTATTTATGTTTTGAAGTAAATGAATATAATTATAATGTTATAATTAATATATTACCTTCTAAAAATATTTGCATGTTAGCAGTTTACATTCATCTTATTAAAAAGAAAGAATTAAACATGTCCCATTCCTCCCTCTACCTTCTTTTATGTTAAACTTCTTGTATAAACAAAAGTTCTACTTTTAGTCTAGTTTACAGTATGATGTTCAATAAATAGAGAAACTATTACATCTACGCGTAAACAAGCCTATACTACTATATTTTACTAATATACAGAAAGCATAAAAAGTATATGAAGCAAATTTACTTCTGATTCTTGAAATAATGCTTTGCTTAAGTCTTTAAAGTAAATCGGCTTGTCAAACGATGATTAAAAATTAGTTTAATTAACAAGGTATGCAACTGATATGAAAGGTTTGATAATTCTAACTTTTATTTTTCAATTTTAGAAATTATTTAATTATTTTTTTTAATATTTTAACCCTTTGCACTCAAAGGTTTTTTTCATTTGTATTACCAGCAACTCAAAGTGATTTTAGTTATATCTTATTATTTTTTAAATTCTTTATGAATACGAATACAAATTTATGATATATAAAAAAAAAAACTAAAAATTATAAAATTATTACATTTTGTAATCGTAAAGTGTGATACCTCTTGAAGCAATTGCCAATATGTAATCTTGCCTTTTCTAGACAGATATCACAAAATTATTTTTATTGCCTCCGTAGTGGAGCCCTCAAGTTTGAAGACAAATTTTAAATGGCTCCGCTCCGGAGTCCTCGAGTGCAAAGGGCTAACTTTTTTTCAATATATAATGTATTTAAAACAATCAAAAATGGTATCAAAATTCAATTTGTGCGATTGCAGCATTGTATTTCCACAGTCAAAGATTTTGCACCTTAGCCGACTAAAATTTCGATTATACACCTTTCTCAGTTATGCATCGTTTTAGAAAGGTTTCCTGAAAGACATATAATTGGTACTTTACTGGGGGGGTTTTTTTGGGGGGGGGGCTGAAATTGTCATATTGCCAGAGCAAAAGTTCTTTATCTACAGAACGACAAAGTCGAAAAATCCATTTACTCTTGCTCGACTGAAAATATACACAATATTTTGAAAATAAATATCAAACTTCATGATATTTTGAAAATAAATATCGGATATGTATCCATTTATATATATCACTGAACCATCCTGTTTGTAGCTATAGTGTTTACTCTTTAGTGTACACTATACACTCTTCAGTACTCCCGCTGCTGATAGAATATAATCTTTTTTTTTTTTTTTTTCCCATCATCTGAAGATATAAGAAAATGCTCTTTTATGAAACCTTTAAACACATAAAGGCTAGATTTATTATGGTTATTTGTGCTTTTCATTATGTAGGGATTTTTTTTTTTTTTTTTTTTTTTTTTTTTTTTTTTTTTTTGTATCACAAAATCAAAACGTTCATTTTATGAGTAACAATCCCAGATGAAGATTCTGTCTGTGTCACTCTCTACTCTCTATTGTGTACAGTATAACCTCGAAAATCCGGCATTGTCAGGACCATGACGATGCCGAATTTCTGACTTCAAAAATACTTTTAATAGTCTTAATGGTGCCGTTATTCGTAATTTAATTCATACCCAAGTAATAGTTATGTGAGAAAAATAGAAAATTAAATATTTTAAAAAATATTAAAATTAAAAGTTTCTATTCATATTTTCTGTGTTACAAAAAAAAAATCTAGTATATATCATTTCTTAACGTGTAATTTCCTAAACATCGATGTCAATTTTATTTGCTTCAATTATTTGAACAGCTTTTTAACAAGTTTTAATTTTACACAAATGTAGAATATTGAAAATATAGTCTTATTTATCTAAAGCAGATGTTAGTTTTCCAGTCAAATTTAAGCATTTTTCCACTGATACCTTTTCTTCTGTACTCAGAAGGGATTCAATTTAGCATAGCATCTGCGATCTCACAGTCAGCCAATCCATTGCTTTCAATCTCGAAATTTTTAATTGTTTAACGATTTATTATTATTCTTTCTCCTATAAGGTGGAAGTGTAAAAAAAAAAAAAGCGGCGAGATGACTTTGATGCTGGATTTTCGAGGTCACACTGTACTTTATTTACTTTTACTATACGTATGTGATTTTTGTGTTTATAATTTTATTTTTTATTTTTTTCTAGAGAGAAAAGAATGAATCAAGAAAAAAATTTTAATGAAGTACCTGTTAATTATATCAATTCTTTATATGTAAATAAATTACTATATTAATTCTTTATATGTAAATAAATAGAATTTTATAAACTGAATGATGTTTCATTTGTTTTCAAGACTATTTCCTTGATACTGAGAAATATTTTTCATTGCTTCAGTCTTAAGTTATTAAAAATAATTACAATCAGAAAAAGAACAATTTAAGTGAGTTAAATTATACTTTAAAAAACTAAAAAAAAATAATGTTAGTTTAGTATTTGCTCTGTTGTACATAGGATAATATTTCTCTGGTAAAAGAAAAACATTGGAGAAAGGGAGGAAGGCAGATGATTTTAAAAATTTGTCTTATTGTAATATGTAATTTACATTGTTAAACAAGCAAGAAATTACTATTTTTATGTAAAAATGCTGGAAAGATCAATGAATTTGTAAAAAAATTCTTTTGTATGTTGCATCATTAAACTATTTTCAGAGAAAAGACTAAATATATTCCTGTGGTCATCAATCAGAATCCTATGGAGGATTTATTTTATAAATCTGACAATATTCTCTAAATAATAATTGAAAATTCTAAGAAATAAGTTTAATAAATGAAAGAATTAAAAAATTAATGAAGTAGTAATATAAAAAATATACAATCTTCTAAAGTCATTAAATGTACACTATATTGGAATTCCACATATTTGATGTGCTATTTATTGTAGGTAAACACAAGATTTCATTATATATGTATACAATAAAAAATTATCTGATCCTGAATAGTGAACTGGATTCAAAAGGTAAGTAACTGAAAGTATAATTAAATTTACTATGTATAAGCATAGACATAGAGTTGTATGTTCTCAAGTCCCTGTAACATTTTAAATACTTTTTGTTACCCTCTAATATAAAAAAGCTTTTAGTTTTTTTTATTTTATTGAATTTCTCCTTTTTCTTTTGTTAAAGGATAAATGACAAAAAAAAAATCCCTTTGCTTTTTTTAATTTTAAGTTATCAATAATTTTCAAGACTCTATGCCTATGTGTATAAGAATGATTTTTTAATATTAAATACGTGAAATTTTTCAAGTTGCTAACTAAGCGTAAATAAACAGAGTGAAAAATGTTGAACTCTGATCTTTGAAATAGTGCTCCAATGCACTGTTGATTTGCACCGAGTTAGCAATGTAAAAAATTTCACGTATTTAATCTTCAATAATTTCACTGCTGATAATTAATTAAAATTTTACTTGGAATGGTTTTTATTCAAATGAAAGTGTTTTTCCTTAAGAAATTTTTTTTAATGGGATTACACATCCCTCATGCGTAGACACTTGCATGCTAATGTTAATCCTATGGGAGAATTTTTCTAAATATCTCGTTTGCATTTCAATATTGTAAATTTTATTATTTGTTACTTGTCAATCTGTACAAACACCTTTTTTTTTTTTTAAGTTTTCAGTTTTGTTTGCAATGTGTTTTTTTTTTTTTTTTCACTAGAGTATTTTCGCTTTTGAAAGCAGTTCTGAATATATCCTAATAAGCAAAAAAACCTTGTAAAACAAAGTCGAAAAATGGCCTTTGTATCAAAACTGCAGGTATGCAATGCAAAAAAAAAAAAAAAAAAAAAAGCAAGCGAGATATTAAAAAAAAAATCTTTCAGCGAATTAACATTAGCAATCAGGTGTTTCTGTGCGAGTGAAGTATCCTCTTAACATTATTAAGCTTTTTTTATTATTAAAATAGGATCTAATAATGTAGCGAATTGATAAAAATTAAACATATATTTTATACATACATAGTAAAGGACAGGGATGTAAGAATTTCTTTCAAGGTAAAAAATGAACATATTAATTAAAATAAGCAATTTGATAAACATGTGGATTAATAAAAACCAGTTTTTTTCAATGTATAGATAATATTTGACTAAAATTTAATTTTCCACAGGAACAAACAAACAACAACAAAAAAATATGCTCAGCTCAGAAAAATTCTAAGTTGAGTTATTTATCTCATTTTTCTATCAAATAAGATTTTATGATTTATAAAAACCTCATTTTCATTTTTTTTATACACGCTTGTAATAAAAGCCTTTCATCAATCTTTGATTGTAACTCCTCTAACTACCCTTTCGTTTCTTCCTTTTCACATGCTTATCATGAAACACTTACAAACTCCCTCAGATAGCGTCAACTAGCAACCTTTTTCAATGCTTTACAAAACATTTACAAACTTTTCATGCGAAGCCTTTAAAAAGCATTCAAACATTTACGTAGCATGGTTGTAAAAAGGCTTTAAAAAGCAAAAAATGCTATCTGGGATAGCTATAGATAAAAATATTCCTGTCACTGAAACTTTAACAGAAGAGCAGTTAATTAAAAAAATGACAGCTCAAGAGGAAGAAACAAATGATATTTCCTCTGAATCCGAAAATGAAATCGAGGAGAAAATTTCGTGGAGTGAAGCTGAGAAAAGTTTATCGACTTTTTAAAAGTTTTGTGAAAAAAAATTCGCAGTATTCGGCTCAAGAAGTTTTAGAACTACATCTCATAAAAGAACGCTTCATGAAAAAAAGAGAACTTTCTTTTAAACAGACGGACATCAGACATGCGTTTCATAGTATTCCTGGCACATCGAAAGAAACACAATCAAATGCACAGTAACTGCTGAGAAATTATATCCCAAACTATTTTTTTTGCTTTATTTACTCAAGAACAAGAAATTATTATTTTAAAAGAATTATGTAACAAAGATCTTTATACCATATTGTATTTTAAATATATTTACTCAAGAATATTTTTTTATTGGATGTGTTTGGATCAACTACACTTAACTGGAAATTAAAAAAAGAAAAGACACTGCAGGGTAAGTTTCTTTCTTTTTGCTTTGTTTTATTGTTGGATTTTTATCAGTTCAAACTTTTTCTCCTCAGACGGGAGATTGCATCAAAGTTTTGCATTGTTGAATTAGCCAGGAAAAATATTTTTCATCAACCTAAACAGTAAACAGAAATTATAATAATATTATTCTAGATAAAAAGAAAGAACGAAACGGTACTATTTTTCTCCCTTACTTATTATATAAAAAGAATTGCTTTCTCCGTTGCTAATTGCCCGATTGTGTTCAAATTTTCACCGAATTCAAATAATAATAAATTAGGCCGTTTACCTAATTTTTATTAACATACAATGAGTTTTCAGAAATTTAGAAATCCCCCCCCCCCTCCAAAAAGACTCCACTATCTGAGCCACTCCAACAAGAACAACAAAAAAAGCTAATGAGTGTATTTTGCTTTTATTGTGATCGGAGAAGTCGGGTGTTATCAGTTTGCATCTAATAACGTTTTTAGCTATGCAGAAAAGATTCATTATTACTGTGAGGTTAGTTAAGGTAACACAAGTGAATCATACCAAAGTTAATTTTCCAAGCTTCCATGTGCTTTTTCCGGAAAGGGGAGATGTCAAATTATAAATAATACAACTTTATAAAAGATTGATAAATAAATATAGAAATTTGTTTACTTTTATTTTTTATTCAGAAAGAATAACTTTATCAAATGCAAATTTAATAATAATAATAAGAGTTATTTGATCGACTTCCTACTGGCAGGAAAATAGCCTAAAAATCATTTTCCTGTTTCATTTTCACGTCAATGCTACCCGACGTAAAAACGACCTCCACCCCCCACCCTTCTTTCATGTCAAATTTTGTAGCGCTCAACTATCCGGACTTTTCAAGTATCCGGAAATCGGCATTTCCCGAGCATGCCGGTTAGTTGAGCTTTTACTGTGCTTACATGGGATTTTCTTGAAGTGAGAAGTTATATCTTTTCTCCACCAGATGGCATATTTGAGCACTTGAATCACCAATTTGTTTCCTTTTCATTAACCCATTAAAGACGGAATTATTTTTTCTTTTTTAAATACAAAAATTGCATTTTGCACCACATTTTTTGAAAAGAAAAAAATATATTATTTTATAGCAGAATTTCTGTCATTAAAGAAAATGAAAATTTTTATTATAAATTACTGGTATTTAAACAGCAAAAGGGTTGACAGTTATGCTGTGACCATATGGTAATGCTAGTCGTTAATGGGTTAAATATTTAGATTTTGTAAGTTTAAGCAATTTATGTGATAAAAATCATTACCTGTTGATGTGTCCAGATTGAGATA
Organism: Maratus speciosus; assembly: GCA_963932465.1. Classification (NCBI taxonomy): domain Eukaryota; kingdom Metazoa; phylum Arthropoda; class Arachnida; order Araneae; family Salticidae; genus Maratus; species Maratus speciosus. The sequence continues at coordinate 81,861,768 of OZ010794.1, forward strand.
AAGTCACGAAAAAGGAAAACAAGACTAATGCAAAGACTTGCAATGCTTTATGAAACAGTTGTAAAATTGATAATATATATTTGATGACATTAATTGTAAAAGTGAAAGCTCAAAAACATGAGTGAAAAATCAGAGCTGTTTTGGATAAAGGGTCTCAGAACTCATATTTGTATAATAGAATTATTAAATATTTGAATTTGAAACCTAAACGTAAAATAAAACTGATTCATGGGCTCTTTGGGGGGAGAGTAACCGAAGCCTGTTCATATGAAGCTTTTGATGCAAAGATTTGTAATTTGAAAGATACCTTTTCCGACAATACGAGAGTTAAAAGAATAGGGAATTGAGATAGATGATTTAAAAATACATGATTATGAAATAGATTTGCTTCTATGAGTTGATGTAGCAGGACATTTGCTTACTGGGAAATTAACTAAACTGAAATCAGGTTTGGTAGTTATAGGAACACAGTTTGGATACTCCTTGACAGGAAAAGGAAAAAAAAATTGAAATTAAAAAAAACTCTAAAGCTGAAATATTAAAAAAGCATAAGGAAGAAAAAATAGAGATAGCTCAAGATTGTCAAAAAGATTTCTGGAAACTCATCAAAATGTTATTACAAAATTAAAAGGATTGACTTCTAATGCTGAATCTGAAATGAAAGTTACTTGTTATACCTACAAAAATAAAATTGAAAATTTAGAAAATGAAATATAGAATTTACATGATGAGTTGTATAACGTTAGATCTGAGTTTGTCAAAATTTCTGAAGAAAATAAATCCCTCCAGTTAAAAATTGATTCAATGTCGGAAATAAAAGAGCAAGAAGAAATTGAAAGAGAAATCGGCTTGCATATGAAAAGAAGTTGAATAAAATGAAGGAGCATATTCAGAAAGAAAAAGCTCAGTTAGAATCAAATTTAAAAAGTGAATTAGAAAAGACCTCAATTTCGAATGCTCCCTTCCATGTGAAGCCAATAGTAACTAAAGCCGGTCATGTGATGAAAACTTCTAAGAGACTAGATGTGCTGCTGCTCTCTAGTAAGGTGGTTTTGAGCCAGCCTTCGCCGACTCAAAAGGGGGGAGGATAGGTTGCATCAATAATATGAACTGATCTGAACAGACGTTTTTCCCGAGAAGGAAACTTACATTTTTCTGTTGTTGCATTTTTTTGTTTTGAAGTTCTAAAGTGGTGTTTTCTGTGTGATCGTGAATTAAAGGCTCTTTATTTAAAAGCGAAGGACTTTATTATTTTTAAGACAGCTGTAATATGTCGGAAATATATCTGTAAACTTATTCTTAGTATCTTTTGTGAACAATATTATTATTTTCGACCCATAAAGCGGTGTAAAACATTGTTTTTGGTTGTTCCTGCAACAAACACAATGTTTTAAATTTAAACGACAGATGAAATTTCGTGTAGTCACATTATTAAGCAGCAAATTGTAAAGTTTTAGTTGAAGATTAACCAAACATACTATGTTAGCATAAACTTATTTTAGTAAAGAGGGTGAGATCAATAAATTGATGCTTTAAAAGTTACCTGATATTACAAACAGGGCCACAAGACGCAAATGCATAAATGGATCATGGATTTTTCCATCATGATTCATTGAACAAGATTCAATCATTCATTTGCAAAGGAACGGTTGACTCATTATTTATTACTAATTATATTATTTATGACTTATTATATTATTTATTAATCTAACTGCTGCATTGGCAATATGACTAAAACTTTTTTTTTATCCCTGGTTGTAATACTGGCTATCAGACAACCATTTACCAAAACAAGCTTTACCAAAGAATCTAAGCTAAATTTTCGTGGGTTTTTCAAAATCAAATTCATGTCAAATTTTATACCCGGGGGAGTATTTAAGTGTTAGATTCGCAAATTTGACTAATGCTTTCTACTCCTTTTTTAATGTGTTATAATTAGAAAATATTTATGCATTGATTCATTACTCATGAATGAATTCGTCCGTCGTGATTCATTCATTGTGTTGGCGTCTCTGTATATTTGTAATGTGTGTACTCTGTACCAATATTATAAACTTAGCTTAAAATTGAAATTTATTCTCCCCACCCCTTTTACTAAAATTAGATAATACTGAAATCTGATAATCTCTTCGGTAAGTCTTGTACTAAAAATTCTACAATTTGTGGATCTTGGCACCATTTCATTTTTCTTTAAACTTTGCAGCCATTGCACCTAATGATCGCCTGTTGAAATACCTTGATTAAATTCCTCAAAATGACTTAAAATATTAAAACAGCTTAAGTGTAACCACTTAAGGCAATTTCTTTTTAAATTCCAGTGTCTTCATAAATGTTAGGTTGACTGTAGCTGAAAAAAAAAAAAGTGAGTACTTTTATGTTATCCGAGTACGGATCTCGCCAATAGAATCTTTTATATTTTGTGTGTGCAAATTAGAAACACTGCCTCGATATTGAAAAAAAAAAATGATTTCTTGAAAAAAATGATTTCTTGAAAAAAATGATTCCATGAAATCTAAGATAACAAAACCTGTTTTTAGGTGCGTTCGTAATTATATAAATACGTAGCACCTATAGTCGTCGTTCAGTCCGTCCGTCCGTCCGTCTGTCCGCATATAACAGAGCAAAAACTACCAAATCGAATGGTCTGAAATTTGAAATATAAGATTGTTGCAAAATTTTGTCGAGCCATTTCAAATTTTATGAAAATCGGATGTATAGTTTAATTACAGGGACAGTCAAAAGTTTTTCTTTACATTACGGCCAATGGGAAAAATTATTGCAAGTGCATTTTATTGATGTTACAGCCTTCCGAATGGTCTGAAATTTTAAAGATATAATTGTTGCAAAATTTTTTCGAGCCATTTCAAATTTTAGGAAAATCGGATGTATGGTTTAATTACAGGGACAGTCAAAAGTGTTCGGGGAATGGGAAAAAAAATATTGGGAGTGCATTTTAATGATGTTAAAGACTATGCACTTTATGAAGTGCAAAAAATTATACATTCCGTACAATATGGGGTGCAAAAAATGATTACAAAATTTGTTATAGTACGAACGCACCTCATTTGCCACGTTTGACGAGCAATTTCCAACTTGTTATTTATTGGTAAAAACAAAAGTCTGTGCGGTTACTTTACTAAGGATTGGGGCTTCTTCTTCCAGCTGCTCAAACCATTCGGTTTAAACAGCTCTGATACAGCAGTGAAAATAATAGTCTATATGGATACTTTATTAAGGAATGTGGTTACCTCTAAAAATTGTACAAGCTGTGCCATTATTGTTCATATTCACATTAAATGTTTCAATTTAGTGCTTGATGTTTTAATTAATAACATTTTTTAGTTGAAGGTGGTTTGTTTTCGTGCTATCATAAAACCTTGAAAGGAGTCATGCTTTAAACAATTTATTGTTTTTCAATTTTAAGGTTATGTTATACAGTAGAGTCTCTAAAATCTGCACTTCTAAAATCCGCAATCTTCTGGAATCCACCTGCATTTCAAAACGTAAACAATGAAATTCCCAGTTAAGAAGTATTCTTTACAATTTTTATTCCAAATATCAGCGAATGAAAATAAAATTATTTTTAACATAAATTTATGAGAAAATAGTAATGACACTGGGTATTACGCAAATAAAACACTTTTATTTCACAAAAACCTACACACAACAAATTGTAAAGCAATAGAGATTGATGTGAACAGTAAAAAAGCCCACAAAGGTCTTAGTAATGGCACTATCTATCGGCCACTATAGAAAGTAGCGAATTAATTTATTTTATATTTCACGTAAGGTTGGCAACACTCATTTCCTTATTATTTTGCATTTGCTTTGAGTTGTATAGACCAACAGCAAATAACGACTGTTTACAGAATTCAAAAGAAACTTCATCAAGAGAAAATGAAGCTCTCAAGCAAAGAACTATACAAGAAATGTTTAAAAATTGTAATAAAAAATAATTTTGGGTATTAAAATTATAATATACAGGTAAATAAAAGGGATTCAAGTTTGTGAGAAGTTTCACAAGAAATGTTTAAAAATTGTAATAAAAAATAATTTTGGGTATTAAAATTATAATATACAGGTAAATAAAAGGGATTCAAGTTTTGATTTGCTTAAATTGAATTATTACAAGCTCTTCTTGTAAATGGATAAGTCATTTAATCCAGAATCTGCAAAACTCTAAAATCCGCACAGCCTCCAGTCCTATGCTGTGTGGATTTTTGAGACTCTACTGTATTTAGAAATTTTTAATTGCTTTATTTATTTCACATATAATTCATTTAGTTGAGAGTTTTAAGACATTTTTATTTTTTAGCATTAAAATTGCTAAAGCAAACAATTTTTATTAATCATTAATGAAAATATAATATTTTTATACATTTTAAGTATAAATTTCATTTCAGTGTAAATTCTTTGTAAAGAATTTCTTTTAATTGTTTATAATGACAATGATATAAAGTACAAATTAATGTCTTGTTTTATAAAGGCTATTGCAATTTATTTCTTGTTTAAAAATAATAATTGAAAGTTATTTCTTGTTTAAAAATAATAATTGAAAGTTATTTCTCGTTTAAAAAGATTAATTGTAATTTATTTCTTGTTTATTAGGAGGTATCACATGTAAAGCTGCTCATAAAAGGAATCTGCTATAGCAATTATATTTAAAAATTGATAGTAAGTATAATATTTGAAATTTAAAAAAATTGGCTATTACAATTTACAGGGTGTTTTCGTATTCCACATAGAAACTTCAAGAGGAGGTGTAGTTTTATGGAGTATGTTAGAGTTATTGTAATATACTTATTCACTATAATATACAGAGTGTCCCACTTTTATCAGAATCCAAATTTTTATATTTAGAAAACAAACTTCAAAAGGATTCCAAAAATATATATGAAATGAGTTAAATCATGTACCATATATTGGATGTATAAAAACAATTAATATAAGCCAGGGAGGGTTGTTCAGCGTAAACCAAATCTTTTTCTTTTTTAAACCATGCTGGGTTTTTTTATCTGTCTTTTTTTTCTTTTTTCCCTAATGTTTTCATTGATTTTACACATTATTGAAAAATGCAACATCCAAGTTATGCAGCTTTAGAAAAATGATGAATTAATAAATTTGTAATGTGACAGACATTTTTAATCAATCAAACTTTTTTTATAAGCTATAAATCTACATGGCAGACTAATTTTTTTTTAATTAGCTGGTGAGAAAAAAAAACAAAGTAGTTGGTTTCATTCTTCTTCTTTTTTTTTTAAACCTTTTATTTTTTTAAAATAGCCAAAATGGATTCCAGCCAAAAATGCACTTATACTACTAAGATTGCTTGATTAGTTAAGATAAGATTTACTAAGGATTGCATCAATGATGACATAATCATAAGTCATTCTCTCGCCATGGGTTACTCTTTGTTCTGTATGCTAATGAATGATTGGCTGCGAGTTTTTTCTGCTCTATGGCTATTGGGTTTAGTAAGCCTTTGTATTTTTTACATTCCTACATTGGGATTGGAGTTTTTGCATTATGACTTTATTCTGTTACCAGATACTTTGTATTTGAAATTTTGAGTCCAGGTATAAAATGGCTCTGACACCCATGCATTTTTTGACATATATACTTGATCCATTTTACAGTCAGAGTGAATGGTCTGAGCAAGAAAAAAAAAAGATGCATATAATTTTTCAAAACAAAAATATCCATGTATATTATCAACTCTATGCTTTCACTGATAGTAAAATTTAACATCAAATCTTTACCTTTTGAAGAATATTTTTTGATCAGAATATAGTAATAGAAGTAAAGTAAGAAGATGGTGGAAGAGCCAGCAAATTCAAATCAATAAATTTAACAGCATGTCTTTACTGAAGTTGAACAACTTACAACAGCAAAAGTCTCCTCAGCAAGTGTTGAAAGAATACTTTCAACATTTGGATTGATACAGCCAAAAATACGAAATAAGTTTGGATTAGAAAAGGTTTCAAAACTTCCCTTTTTATTTAAAGCTTTTAATTAAAATTAAATACATGGAGTTGCTTTTATAAAGAAATTGTTTTCCTAAATAAATTTAACCAGGAAAATAAAGTTTGTGTATATAAAAAAAAATAATAATAATGATTTTTCTATGCCTGTGCCTAATTTGTATAAGTGTTACACTCATTGATAAATCAGGTAAGTCAATACATATTTATTTTTTTAGCATAAAAAATGCATGTTGATTTTTTGACTTTTAAAGTAAATGTATGTAGTAAGAGACTTGGAAGCATTTGTTGAGTTTGATATTATTGATACTGTAAATAATTTCTAGGTTATGCACACAAATTATGCTTAGGAAAATACTTTCTATTTTAGCTTATTTTTGTTGATTTAGGACCATATGTTTTTCTTTGCCCCTCATTATGTTTTGTATCAACCCTCATAATAATTATTTCTGTAATTATTTTCCAAAAGGTTTGTATAAGTAAAGTAATAAATTAATAGTTAAGTGTTTCAAACAATAAATATTTCTGTATAGAGAGATATACTTATGAGGTAATTTAATTATAAATTTTTATGCTTAGTTATTTAATTAATTATCAAAAAATTAAGTACTAATGTGAATGTTTAACATTTATTAACTATTATTAATAAAAAAAATATCATCATTACATTCTAAAAGTCAAAACCTTTTTCTTACAAATGCTATTGAAATAATCTATATATATAATGTCAAGGGCGGATCTGGAGAGTCCTCAAGGGGGGGGGGGGGGGATTTTGGAAATTTGGAAACTCCAATCTGATGTGCAGGTCGGGGCTAAGTTTTTCACTGCTGGTCATGTTACTTCTGCTTTTTGCTGCGGGTTGGGTTTGGGTCCGGTTGACTTCTATTTTTTGCTGCAGGTTGGGTTTGGGTCCAGTTGACTTCTTTTTTTGCTGCTGGTCCGGTTGACTTCTACTTTTTGCTGTGGGTCGGTTAACTTCTACTTTTTTCTGCAGGCCGGGTTAACTTCTACTTTTTTGCTGCGGGTCGGGTTTGAGCCAAGTTGACTTCTACTTTTCTACTGCGGGTCGAGTTTGGGCCCAGTTGACTTCTACTTTTCTACTGCGGGTCGGGTTGAGTTCTACTTTTTAGCTGCGCCTAGCACGTTATGTTTGGGGCAGATTGACATACATTATTTCGGGTTTGGGTAGGTTACGGATTGGGTTTTCACTCTTGCAACAAGGATTCAGGTTGAGTCGATTTTTGAAAAGAAAGTCTTAGATATATTTTTGAAGATAAAAACTATATGCAGAAAAAGCTCCATAATGGGCATGCCCAAATAATTATTTAAGAATACTAATCTTCAGGATTATGTCAAAAATACTAATTGGGTATAAGACTGCTTTTCTCTTTATATCTAAGATCAGTTGTAATTCAGTAAAGAATGCTTTGAAACTTATTAAAAACATACCGCGTGTCCTAAAATGGACTGACTGATTTTAAAACTCAGTAACTTGCAAATTGTGAAAGCAATTTAAAAAAAAATCTTGCAGGAGGGTTATGTAAGATGTCAGGAGATTTTTTACTGGTATTATTGATTTTACTTTACAATAGCAGCGATAGATGTCGCTGCAAATAATGGTCATTAAATCGGTGCCCGATTTCTGACCTACCTCCTCCGGGAACCGAATTAGCACCTATTGCTTCCAGCGCCATCTATCGTTGCTATTTTAAACTAAAATCAAGAATCGCAGTAAAATAACTCCTGATCAGGGGTAATTCTGACTAAAAGAAAATTCTGAAATTCAAAGCAAATCTTCAGAAAGGTTACAGCAGATGAGGGGATTCACTCATGCCACTAACTATTTTTGTTGCAGGTCGGGTTATCTGTTTTCGATTCGGATCGATTTCAGACTAAGTGTAAATTTCTGCAAGCTGGGGGTTAACCTATTTTTTCTTCAAAAGTTGATTCAGCATATTATTTCAGGTTAAAAACTATACCTATAATAATAAACATAGATGTATGTATGTGTGCTGTTTTCTAAAGATACCACTGTATTTTTTGCCCCGACTCACAATGGGAAAAAATCCCAAAAAGCTGGCCAAAAGTCGAAAAATAAAGTTACTATTTAGGAAATTTTGACTATACAGATGGCTAGAATAATGTTTAAAGGGTCAGAATCTGTATTTATAAAAAAGTTTTCATTTTTCTTTGGCAATCTGTATCATTTCTAAAGTGACGCTTGGAGGATTATCAATTGAGGCAAACACAAAGACCAAAACAATGGTTCTTCTAAACACGCGCTACATTTTACCATATCATCCGATTTTAATGCTCTAAAATGAATTCACACGATGATAGTGTGTACTTTTTTTACTCATGTTACAAAAATTATATTAAGTACATAAAAATTAATAATTTCATGACTATTTTTGATAAGAAAAAATTCAAAAAATATTATTTTTTGCTTTCAAACATCAAAAAGTTTAAAAGTTCCACTGTGTTCCGCAACGAAATTTAATGGAAATAATAGCCTGAACTATTATCTAATGCATCATGAAAAACCAGCTGCCATAAACTGTCATTCTGCATTTCGTGCATATTTTTGCAACCACAAGTAAAAATGTAAATTTTTTAATTGCTTCAAAAATTCTGAAATATAAACTTTTCACAGTAATTTAGCTAGCAAACATTTTTGAAATTTTTAGATTATTCAGCTTTGTGATAGATTACTATGTATTATGTTACAAATAAATATTGTAATCATAAGCATAAATGAATTTGATAAGCAAAATTAGTAGAAAAAAATGAGAATTATTCTCCATCATAGATTCAACAGAAATACATTTTCTTATCTTTATAGCTAATAATTTTGTGTATTCTATCGTAATTAGAAGAATTATCTTATCAATTGCAATCTTTGATAGATCATACTGCTGAACGTATTTTATTAGTGCAAACGGAAATTATTAAGAATCTGACTTCCGAGAACATTAGCAATCTGAATTCGATTTACAAGTGGGGATGTGATAGTACATCTGGTCAAAGTACTTTTAAACAAAAGTTCAGTGTTGATGATGGTAGAAATTAGGTTCAAATAACTTTTTCACTTCTCTAGTGCCACTAGAACTCGTAAGTGTCGTGAATAATTCAGATATCATTATCTGGAAAAATTCGAGATCTTCATCTCCTCGTTTTTTTAGGCCCATCAGAAACCATTTTTTGCACGAAAATATGGAAGCTACTGTCTGTGAAATGGATTATATTACAGATCAGGAGCGTAAACTTATTCTTTTTAAAACAATCATTGATAGAAAATAAGTTGGCGTTAATTACAAACTAGCTTTAATGATAATTGATTGTAAATTTTTAATGCCATTACTAGTAATTTGTGAACTCAACGTTGATACCTATATCAGGCAACTTCAAAACAGTTTAATAATCTTGATGACATTTTCAAACTAAAAGTGAAGGAAAATCCTTTACAATTCGGGATGTCCACGTTACATGGCTGTATAAGATGTTTTGAGTGTAGCTTGCATTTGGCATTCAAACAGGATATAAAGGAATGGCAAGTGTGCACTCCTGACGAGAAGAAAAAAATTTAAATTGCAAAACAAAATTTACAAAAGAGATTTCATTTACAATTAGGACTCCTCGTCGATAAATCAAAGTTCGGATTTGGAAGCACAAATGATTACAATACAGCTCGTCGATTCTTTGAAAACCACACTATTTCTGCTTTCATAAGGAGAGTGACAAAGATTTGATCAGACGATTCCATGTCATATTACAAGTAATTTCTTAACACTCATTTGACCAGTTTCGTGGATTATAGATCACAAACAGCTTGTAAATTCGTCGAATTGTATTCCTAGTCCTATATGCCAACTTCAGTGGCACAGAAATAATAGCTTCCTCATTATTGCCTGTTGGGCAAATGTCGGGAGACGCTCAAGAATCGTGCAACAAATTGATCAAAAGGTATCGAGATTTCTCCCTAAAATGCAGTAGGACGTAAACAGTTAAAGATTTTTTTGTGGCTTTTAATGTTATGAGATCCCTTCATTTCAAGCTTACGTAAATTACCACCCAAGAAATTCATATCTTTGCCCTAGATGCACAGAAACTTCTGTAAAATATTTCGACCCCCCCCCCCCTTCTGAAGAGTCTATTTAGTATACTACAGATGATTCAGACGATGAATTTCAGAATATCCATTCGTTCAATTTTAATAATATATAGAAATTAAACCTTGTAGTATTTTATTTTTCATTAATGTACTTAATTGTATTTCATAAATAAATATTCATTGTTTAATTTCGGTTTAAAATATCTTGGTCTTTGAAAATACATTGTAACGTTTAGCCGCGAATATTTTTAATTTCGAAACTCCAAATATTTTATTTAAATCTAATTGTTTTTATTTTTAATTCGCCATTTATTAAAATTTAATTTTTTAATCGTACTTAGCATCCTTAAAAGTATATATATATATATATATACGAAATTTCATAGAAATTGAATAACTTTCAAAGCATTTTAATTGTAAGTCCGCCATATTGGAATCGCCATTTTGTTTTTTGGAATTTTAATTTTAGAATCGAGATAAGCATCCTGAGAAACACCTGTGTACGAAATTTCGTGGCATTTAAGTAACGTTTTCATATTTTGGCCAGCTTTTCGGGATTTTGCCCCACTGTGCGACTCTTTGATGAAATTCGCACTTCTTCGACATTTTGATAAAATTCGCGATTTTTTCTTGCGATCCTTCGACAAAATTCCCGTTTTTCCAGCAATCCTTTGACGAAATTCGCACTTCTACTCTTTGACGAAATTTGCGTTTCTTCCGCAACCCTTTGACGAAATTTGCGTTTCTTCCGCAACTCTTTGACGAAATTACTGTAATTTTGCAGCCCTTTGATAAAATTCGCGTATTTTTCCGCGATCCTTCGACAAAATTCGCGTTTTTTCAGTGATCCTTTGACGAAATTCGTATTTTTAAATCGATTCTTTGACTAAATTCGATTTTTTTTCCGCAATCCTTTGAAGGAATTTGCGTTTTCTCCATGGTGGGTCATTCCACGTAAAATGAGCAAAAATTTAAAAAAAGTCGTGGCCACATAGTAACAGATTTTAATAAAATTTGATATACAGGTTCAATTCATATTCAAATAGAGCTCTGCAAAATATCTTCACGAAAAAAAAATTATTTTAGCAGTTTTGGACATTTAAAAAACTTGTGATAAAGAATGGCATGTGTGCAATCGTCCAAAGTTGCAGGTTTGAAGTTCTGTACCTTGAAAACTATTTAACTGAAATAATTTTTTTTTTAATAATGTAACCTCTGAAAAATTATCTTCTTATTTATTGAGCAATAATAATCTGGTAACACCATGATTATTCTTTAATTGGTTGTAAAAATTGAAAATTTGCAAATGTTGAGAAAATTAAAAACGTAATAAAAATTAAAGGAATTCAAAAACATCTGAGAAATTAATGCCTGATGTAGTTTTACATATTAAGATCGAATTACTAAAGTTTTTAAGTTGCCATGTATTTCCTTCACCTTTAAAAAATTTTAGAAACTTTTAAAAAAATGACAAAATCGTAATTTTTCCTCTTATTGACAGATAAAAAAAACAATGAAGGAAATGCCCCACATTACAGTTATTGCACAGACATAAAGATCAATAAGTCCATAATCTGATAAAAAAAATTCAAGCATGCCTTTTTGATTCCTAACTTCACAAAATTAGGTTTAAAAAGGCAATATTAACTATATTCCATGAGCTATTTTTTTTAAATTCGCGCGCGTTTCTTAAAATATTGCACGATTTCAAGGTGAAAAAATTTAGTGCTGCCATCTATTTTCTGTATATGGGTTTAGAAATTAATATATAATTTTCTGTTCAATTAAGCTTTTTTTTCTACTTTAATTAAAAATCTTCTTGGGAAAAAAATAAACTGAAAGCAAGTATAAAAGTTTTTATGTTTAAAATATACACTGTTATTTATAATATTAAAAGAATTAAAAGTTTTAAAAAGATTTCTTTCACGTCGAAACAAGCGATAGAAATATTGCATTTTATCCTCAACATTTTTTACTATTTATTTTTTTTTTCTCATTTAGGAATAAAAAAGGCAGGAATTATAGTTTAAATATTTAATATATATACTTTCAGCTATAACGTCAAACAATTTTGATATTGTCAGAGGTGTCCTTCATCTCTATAGGAACGTTGCATTTTTCCCTCAAATTTTTTCAAAAATAATTTTTTTCTCATTAAGGAATAAAAATACAATTACTAACTTACGTCAATCTCTTACTTATCATTCATTCCTAATTATAAATAATTTTTAATATAGTCTTTGCATTCTTAAGGCTAATAACCAAAATTGAAACTTCAAGCATGTAGCCAAAACCACGATTTTGCATCCACTTTTAATATAAATTTTAATACTTAAATAAACAATCCTAAAATCTATTATTTTACATTTACTCATAAATAGATATGATCTACTTACAAAATGATTTTCTTTAAAATCTGTGACATGTCTGCCACAGGTGATTTGCTCATTTTGTATGGAATGACCCTGATTCTTTGACGAAATTTGCGTTTTTAAAGCATATTATTTCCACGACTCTGGTGAAATTCTCACTTCTTCGACCCTTTGACGAAATTTGCGTTTCTTCCGCAACCCTTTGATGAAAATAGTGTAATTTTGCAGCCCTTTCATAAAATTCATGTTTTTTTTCTTTCGAATTTTCGACAAAGTTTGCGTATTTTGAGCGATCCTTTGACGAAATTCGCATTTTTAAAGTGATTCTTTGACTAAATTCGATTTTTTTCGCGATCCTTTGAAGGAATTCGCGTTTTCTCCACGATCCTTTTATAAAATTCGCGATTCTTTGATAAAATTTGCATTCTTTTCGCGATCCTTTGACAAAATTCGCATTTTCCGTGGCTATTTGACAAAAATCGCGTTTTCTCCGCGATCCTATGACAAAATTTGAGTTTTCCGCGATCATTTGTAGAATTTTGCATTTTTTCTGTAGACCTTTGACCAAATTCGCTTTTTTCCCGCCATACTTAACCCTCGCGCTAAGTATTTTTTAAAAATCAAAATAGGTTTAAAAATTGCGCATTTATTTCATAGCACATTCCAAATCTGTATGTATTTTAGAGTTAAAATATGTCCAACATCTTTCTGAAACAGTTTTTTTTAACAGAATTAGATCATAAAAAAAGATTTGGTGCGGGAATCGCGGATTGCACAAATTATGCTATATTGGCCGTGGAAATCGCGGGGTGCGCAGCGAGAGGATTAAATTTTCTGAAAATTCGGAACAGAATCACCCCTGCTCTTGACATCTTACATAATCCTCCTGCAAGTAATTTTTAATAGCTGTCACCATTTGCAATTTATTGAATTCTAAAATCAGTCGGTCCATTCTAGGAGAACTGGTATATTCAGTAGCTATGGGATGATGGCTGAAAGAAGCATTAAAAAAATTAAAGCTGGCTTCGATATGTCAGTTAGATGTTTACCCGGGTTGGGGTTTCCAGGAGCAAGCACAGGTCCAACCCACACAAAAAAAAATTATTGGCCCGGCCCGGTAATAAAAGCTAAAAAATCGACTCCAGCCCTGCCTGCATCTTGCAATTAAAATTATTCATAAAGCACACTTACTTATGCTCATATTTTATTTTCAGATTATATTCGATATTCATGACTACTGAAAAACAATAATATTAATGACTATTTAGACAATTATGTACGTAAACACTAAGTAGTATGACTTAAACAATTACATTAAAATGGAAATCCAGTAAGGAAATCAGTTTAGAATGAAAGAAACGGATGATAAAAGAAAATGATAATTTTAAAGCTCTACAAAGAAAAAAAGTAGATTTTAAAAAATGCAACTCTGTAACTTATCAAATCAAATTAAATTTCTAAAGATTTCGCTAAATAAATGTACAACATAAATATAATTTTTATGAATGACAAATAAGTAAGATGCCAGACCAACTTGGACTCGGGGGGAGGGAAGAATTTAGAGGAGTCCACGGGTCGCGGTCGGGCCAATGAGGCTTATCATACGGGCAGGCACGGACCGAGCGTTTAACGTTTATCCCGAGCCGAGCCCCGACCAGGAAATTTTGGCCAGTGCAGACCTCTAGGAAAAACGAAGTCCAGGTCAAGTTCAACCTGGAGAAGAAAATGAAGCCTGTCCCGGCCCGAATCTGCAAAAAAGGTTTAAGGTCAGGGCACGGCCTGCCTCTAAAAGAGAGAAAACCTCACCCAGGCCGAGTCTCGTGGATTTAAACTGGCGCGACCCGCATCGGGTTGCGCCGAGCTCGAGCTTCGCCCCAAGTCATTACCCGTGAGGATGCATAATGTCGTTTTGCAAACGCTTTATTAGCCCAATGGGGGGGGGGGCGATGGCGATCGCCCCCCTTAGATCCGCAATTGTATAATATTATATCGTACGTGGCACAGAAATCGCGATTATTTGTTAATTGTTTAATGGCAACATGCGAATGAAACGCATCTCATTGGTTATTGAACAGCATTTAATGCATCCCCATACCTATAAGGGGGGGTTACCATAGGGGGACCCTGTTTTGTCGCCTACTTGGCGATATATCGCAAAATTTGGCGACCAAAAGTACTCACCAAAAGTGACGCCAACTTGGCGATATCTCTTAATATTTCGTCAAATTCCCATAGACTTCCAATGTAAACCAATAGGATTCACTCACTTACAGAAAATCAACAAATTGAGATGTTTTAATGCAACAAAAACTAACATTAGCTTAAGGGATTATATTAATTATATTTAAGGGAGTCCAAGTAAATTAAATTATGAATAAAAGTAACATGATGCAATGCTTAACATGCTCTCCCAAAGATAAATTTTAAGGGAGACCAAACTGGTCACCAAGGGTGGCTAGTAGAAAAAAAAAACTGGTTTAAACCAAAAAATTTGTTTTTTTTATCAGTTTTTTTACCAACCCTGATGTAAGTAGTTACTCAAGGAGCAGAGTTTGCATCTCATTTGAAATTTTATGAGTCAGTCTGAATCTCTTATTCTGTCACAAATCATCATATAAAAATATGACTGGCATCAAACAATTGTTAATAATTTGTCTCCTACTAAGAAAATATCCATGAATGTACCAGAAATTTCCACATGGAAAAATACTTTTCTGAAATCTGTTTCAAAGTTACGAATTTAATTTTAAATACTTTAAAAATTTTTAAATATATCTTTTCCTAACCTTTTAGACAGTATTTCTAATTTATGTTCTATGAAGTGAGTTTCATGCATTTGCTTTTGCATTTTGACAAATTTCTGCTTTGTTTAAAAAAAATTATGGACTCCGTCCCTTCCTCGAAAATTTGATTGCCGGCACACGAAGTTTAACTCTTTGATTTTTTTCCTCTATTTGTTTTTGCAATTTGTAGTAACGATAAATAATTATCTGAAATTTCTCTTTACCGTTTGCCCCATTTTAAGCAAATTGTAGACCTCTAATCATAGGTATGGGCAGCGGATAAAGGAAAAAGTTTGTCTCGTATTTTGCCAGTTTCATTATACACACTCTAGCATTGATTGGAGAATAATAAATTACATTGACTGATGAACGTGTGTAATTGGAGCTGATATATTAACATTTAACAAAGATTTTTATAACGTTGAATGTTATAAAAATCTATTTTTTATCTATCAGTATAATGTCCAGCCTCTGTTGATGGCTGATGGCAGTTTTTGTGATTGACTAAGTAAAATCAATTACACAGTTAAAGATCAGTTCAGTATAAAATTTTTAAATGAAAAATGTTACTGCTTCTCGCACTAACACAACTTGAGGTAAATATTATTTTGTTAAAATAGACATTGTCTTCATGAAATCTTTTAAAAAAATTATTGATCACAATTGTGCATTTAATTTTTTTTTTTTTTTACTTTCTTATTTTATAGTTGCCATGGCAAAATACAGGAAGTTCAATTGCTGCCAAATGTTAAAAACTGCCTCTAAAACAGTGATTCCCAAACTTTTATTGCCCACGCCCCACCAAAGCATCTGTAATGATACGATGCCCTCCCACCTCACACACGTTTTCCCTCCCCTATTATCGTTAGTTAACTGTCATGTATTTTCACACCTTCAAATTTAAATTGTATATGTTATATATTCATTTACTGTGTAGGAGGCCTGCACTACAGATGTAGATATTTGCTATTTATCAATTTCCTTTTCTAATGCTATTAAAGGTTTATAAATTTTGTAAAGTTGGTAGTATCACGTTTAGTAATTCCGAATGATTCAGCCTTTTGGCTAAGATCAAAGTGTAATATGTTAAAGACAATAAGATTTGAGTAAATTCTTAAGTAATTTCATGTGTTAAAAGCTTCTTCACGTTACATACAGCAGAGCGAATAGATAAAATTAGCCCATTCCTGAAATTGTGAAAAACTGTAAAATGCAATTAGTAACCTGAAAAATTATAAATTTTAAAAATGAAAAAGGGAGAAAATGCTGGTATGATATCTTTAAAGATTGTGCATATAATTATTTTGGTATTTATTCCATTTTAAACATTTTGATTTGGAATATTTTAAAATTCGATATAAAAACTTATTTATTTTTGCATGTATTACTTTTATTGTTAGTCTAAAAAATTACTTTAAAAAAAAGGTCAGCGAATGTATTAGTTGCAAATTTTAAATTGCCCCCGGTGGGGCGTACGCCCCACGTTAGCCACTCAGTCTAAAATGAAATTTATGAAGTATTATTAATTGTTTATATATACAGAGTGATTCAGAACAACTCTTCAATAATTTACAGTGTGGTAGAGTACACTTCAACAAAACTTTTGTACAGGAAACTAGGATCACAATCCATTTAGTACAAGACGTCTCACTCCAATCTGAAAAGAGATTTTTGTTCATAATTGTAATAGTCCAGGGGAAATGTACCAAAAAAGACGGTTACCTTGCAAAAAGTCGAGTAAAAGATTTTTTTTTTTCTGAATAGTTTATAATGATACCAACATGGAAAAAACAAGTTTTTTAACAAAATTTCTTAAGGTTAAATTTTCTGCAGCCAAAAAACAACAAAATTTTGGGACTTTTTTTGTTTTTTTTATAAATATTTCCAGACCCATTGCCGTAGCATATTATTTGTCAATTACAATATTAAAGAGGGTAAAATTCTCTACAACTTTTTTTATACACTCAATAGCAAGCGCAGTATGCCATTTCAAAAATAGGGCAGTTTTTTCACTTTTCTTAAAAACCATGAAAAAAGTTGTTCAGCCCTGAATATTCAAATGTTTCCCACTGATTTAATTGTGTATGTCAACTTCTATACATTGGCAGCAGTAAATTATGTGTTTCAGGGCCAAAACTAGCCTTTTTTGCATCCGTGGCAAACATGGATTTTGCCCCCCCCCCCTTAAAAAGAAAATTTACCACGAGAATTTTAATAAATCTTTAATAGCCGGATTTTGAAATTTTTAAGTGCGTAATCATTACATATGTAATACTGAACTACATAATCAGCTATTTTCAAATATTGATTCATTAAAATCTTGAAAACCGAACCGAAAGAAACTGAAATATATTCGCTTTAAACAGGTTTCCATCTTAGGAGATTTAATTGTTCATATTCTTTCTCTTGAAAATATATATATATATATATATATATATATATATATATATATATGTATATATATTTTCTTTAAAGACCGGATTCCGCATATACAGATTTCATTTTCAAAGATTTTACGGTAGTTCTAGTATTGAGGCGTTTAAAGTCACAGTTATATGAGTTATGAGACTAAATTAGTCCACTAAGACATTCGCAAGGTAATATTAAACCTATGGAAGCGTTCTTGACAAATATCTCGCTTGCATTTTATTACTTTTAAGTAATTGTATTTTTCGTGGGATACCCGAGATCAATATCTAATGTTGTTCTTTTGTACTTTTTCGTGTTTGGTTGCATTTTTATTTTAATATTAGGACACTTTCATTTTTGGAAACCTGTTTGGAACCCGTTCTGAAATTTAAAGTATCTTCATTAAAAAAAATGCAACCAAATTCGAAAAATTAAAAACGCACAACGTTAGATATCGACCTCAGGTATCATATAAAAAAAATTAAATATTGAAATTCAAGCAAGAATTCTGAAAAGAATGCTCCCATAGATTTAACATTAGCGTGCAAATGTTTTCGCTTGAGACTACTTTAGTCACGCGAAGAATGTGGAAGAAAGTGCAGGAAAATGCGGATAAATAGGAAGTATTAAGCTTTATACCTCTAGATAATCCAGATATCTGTTTTATTCAGGATAAGGATATTCCTTTGAAATGGAATGCTAATAATTCTACAAAAGTGCCATCAAAGCGATAAAAAACATTGTTAAATAAATAGACTGTAGAAATTATTATTATTAAAATACATTTTTTCATTTAGCTTATGCAGTCCTATTGCGTACCTTACTTTATAGTTTACGAAAAGTGGAGCTGAATGAGTCAGGGATCAGTGCGAAAACAAAAATGTTTATATGGCCTACAATCATAAATAAATTGGTATTTCATTTGATAAATAGTATCACTGAGTTCTTTAAATTGATATAGTTTCAAAACAGTACATAATACAGAAGATTAGAATATTCCACAAAGCATATTTTTCAACAACCAAAGTAAGTTTTTCTGTTTGAGCTTTAAAGCGATTAATAGATAATCTTAAAAGTTTTATGTATTTTTGCATGCTAAAATGATACAGTCCCTTGTTATATTTATTGTTATAAGTGGAGAAAAAAATTGTCAATATTTTTAAAAACTAATCTTTTAATTATTTTTTTTAATGTAGTGATCTCAAATATTTTATTGAAAGAATTTTAAAATTATACAACAGATAAATGCATAATATTAGTTAGTGAAATAATCTGTTGTCATTTTTATTGTAGGTATTTTATAAGGTAAAAGCATTTCTTACATAAAAGATTTTTTTTTTCTTTGCGTTCCCCCATTTATATGGAACTACAATCCAATGTTTGCTATTTTTAAAACATTGAAATATTAAAACATATGCTATCAATAATTGGTAAATAAAATATACCATTGTAGTGTGGAAAAAAAATATGTTTTTCACAAATTTTCTACCTATCACATTGATACCTGGGAAAAAATGTGTTCATTAATAAAAATTATTAAAGTTAAAGAAGAATTCTTTTTTAATTGAAACTATCGTGCCAATAAGTTACTAAATATCGAAATATTCTTTTAAACAATGCTTTGAAGTTAACATTGTATACACTTAAAGCTACTGTCTAAATAGGAAAATTGTTTCATTCATCTACACTCTGCCTACTTTTAAAACTATATAAATTTATTGAATACACTAGTATATAATACCCGTCAAAAATGACGGAAAGTGAATGATAAATCTTCAAAACAATAGTTAAAGAAATATTTTTCTGACTTAAAAAGTTGACTACTTCTTTTTCTGACGTTCTGAAATTTAGAGTATCCTGTTTTTTCTTTAAAGCAATTAATTGATAATATTAAAGTTTTATATTTTTTTACATGCTAAAATGATATAATCTCTTGTTGATATAAGTGGAGCAAAAAATTTGACAATAATTTTTTTTAACTAATCTTTTAAATATTTTTATGAAACTAGTGTTCTCAAATATTTTATTGACAGAATTTTTAAATTTTACAAGAGATAATCATAACATTAGTTAGTGAAATAATCTGTTGTCATTTTTATTGTAGCTATTTTATAAGGTAAAAGTATTTCTTACATAAAAGATATTTATTTTTTGAGTACCCCCTCCCCCTTTTATATGGATCTACAATCCAATGTTTGCTAACTTTAAAACAGTAAAACATTATAACATATGTTATCAATAATTGGTAAATAAAAAATATCATTGTAGTGTGGAATAAAATATGTTTTTCGCAATTTTTTATATCCATCCCATTGATACCTGGAAAAATATGTATACATTCCAAATTTTTTTTAAATTATAAAATTATAAAATTAATTAAAATTCTTTCTTAATTGTAACTAGCATGCCAATAAGTTACTAAACATTGAAGTATTCTGTTAAATAAGGCTTTGAAGTTAGCATTGTATACACTTAAATTTACTTTCTAAATATGAAAATTGTCTCATTCATCTACTCTCTGCCCTACTTTTAAAATTATATAAATTTATTGAATATAAAATGTCTGTTGAGATGAAAATAAAGACGTGAGTGTGCAAATAATAGATAATTAATTGCTACCAATTTTTAGAAGTCGGCATACACGATTAAATGCGCGGGGGAACACTTGAATAATCGGGGAAAAGAAAATTGAAAAAATTGTCTTATTTTTGAAATGGCGTACTGCGCTTGCTAAATAAAAAAGTTGTAAATATGAAAGTTGTAGAGAATTTCATCTTTTGTAATATTGTAATTGACAAATAATTTTGCTACGGCAACGGGTCTCGAGATATATAAAAAACAATTAAAATAATAAAACTTTGTAAAAAATCACCATAAAATAAAACAAAACACAGGACGCGTTTCGAGCTAAAAACAACTGCGAACAAGTTAACCTGTTCGCTAGCGGACACGTGTATGCTGTAGCTGATGACGAGCTGTTATGTTTTTAGCTTGAAACGCGTCCTGTGCTTTGTTTTTATTTTATGGTGATTTTTTACAAAGTTTTATTATTTTAATTGCTTCATATCGCCAGTTTTCGGTGCTGTTTCGCTATATAAAAAACAAATCTAAAAAGGTCCCAAAATTTTGTTGTTTTTTGGCCACAGTAAATTTAGCCTTAAGAAATTTTGTTAGAAAACTTGGTTTTTCCATGTTGGCGTCATTATAAACAATTCAGAAACAAAAATCTTCTACCCGACTTTTTGCAAGGTAAAATGTACATTTCCCCGTGGATTATAACTATAATGCAGATAATTTAATCAAGTTATCAACAGATTTACTTTGTTTTGTGCAGCATATGATGACTATACAAAAAGTACCTGAAGGACTGTGTGTAATGTGAAATACATTCTAAAATATGTGTCTAGTACAAGGCTGCTTTGAAGTGGTTGGTAGCCAGTTCCACCACTTCTGTTGCCATGATCTACACAAAGAATTTAATTAAATTTGCAAATTTAAATTATCTTCATTATTGTTAATGTTATGAACAAAAAATCTATAACTATTTCCGAGTGAAACACCAAATATATTTTTGATTTTTTATAGCATTTTCTACCACTTAGCATATTATTAAACAGTTTTTCTTAATACTCTTCCATATTAAGTTATTTCTACATATTGTTAATCCTTATGTATTCTAATATGATTCTATATGATTTTCTACATTTTGTGAGACAAATTATTTCTGTATTTGTATTGTAACATTTTGAATGTGGGACATATAACAAAACATTTTGCGAGAAACATACAAGGTGTAATCCTATTTCATTTTAAAGTAATAAAATCAAAGTTTTCAATTTATAAAGTTAATTTTCATTTAACTGCAAAATCCGTTTCAGTTTTTGCTTTTGTTTTTCATTTATTTTAATCATATTAAAATCAGCTGTATCTTAAATTTAAGAACATTTTAATTTATTTTTTGTAATATTCTCAGTTATACATGAGGAAATTAAATACAGTAGAGCACCGATTATCGGAAATCCAATTAACCGAACTTCCAATTATCCGAACAGCCTATTTTTCTCAAAAAAACCGAACTTCCATTTATTCGAACAGCCTATTTCTCTCATTTTTTAAAAAATGATGATGTGATTGTGGATGAGATTTAAGACAAAAAATAGGTTGAAGAAATAAAAACGAATGCTCTGAAAAGGACCCAGGTCCATCATATAACGAATCCTCTGAATTTTAGGAAACAGCTATGAAATGGCTCGAACGGCAGAAGAACTCTAATCCTATTCAACTAACGAATTTAAGAAGAATTCGAGATATGGCCGCATTGGAAAGAACGTCTTTTTTGAAGCAAGCAACAGTCGAATGCTTTTTTGCTTGAATTATAATCTCTGGAGTTCACAAAATGATAAAAAGAGAAAAAGAAAATTTTAAATGATAAAAAAGCAATAAAAAGTTTCTAAACTAGGAAATATACCATTTTAAAAGAAAAAAACTATGCAAGGAGTGCAAATACATATCGGTTCCTTTTCTATATATTGGTTCCTTTTCTAATATATTTCTATTTTGCATAAATATATATCTGTATTATAAAGGACAAACATGTCTGTGCATAACGCTGACATCATTTTGCGAATGGCAACACTTAACAACGAAATTTCGGTTTTGTTATTTTTTCCTACTGCAATTCTTTTAATTTTTTAACATTTCACATTTTCAATTTTTGCGTTGTCATATCGAGGAAAAAAAAATCAAGGATGACTAAAGTAGTCTTAAAATACTAAAATTTAAATTAGTTTTCGAGGTATTAATTTTTTTGTTATTTCTATTGACATTTCTGTAATGACGGCAACTAAATTGCTCCATTTTTGTAGATAAAAGACAGAAAAGAGAAAATGATAGGGAATGTTATAATTTTTTATTTGACATTATTTTCAAATTGAACTTAACTTTTATTTGAATAGATTGTAGATAGTAATATTGTGATTGAAATGTATTTTTCTAGAAAATTTCAAGAAATACAAACTTATTTTTACATATTCAAGATTCAGGAATCAGTTTAATTTAGAAAGCAAAAAATCATCTGTCGTGTGGAACATGAAATAGATTCCATTGACGTTAAAAGAAAAAAAATCTATCATAGCTTTTGTAATTTAAAGTTAAAAAACAGATTTTCAACTATTTCGTTCGGATGGCGATTAAGACTTTTCACAAGCAAAATGTTTTAGCAAAAAAATTATATTTCTCTAAGTATTTTTTATTCCTATACAGTACCTACCGCTTAATAAAATCACTATCAGCCGCTTAATCTGATCAAATTGTGAGGACCGGAATCAAATCAATACAAACTTCTGTTAAAACTGCCGCTCAATAAAATCAGCATCGCCTGTTAATAAACTAAAAAAATGTTTCCTGCAGCAAAATGTAGTAGATATGTGCAAACAAAACAATCAATTTAATCTTCACGGAAAATTTTTATTTTTGCTTTCTTTTTCAGATTAAACGTGAACAAAACAAAACAAAAAAATTACAGCCGATACCCCCAGAGATTTGCACCTTCTTAACAACAAACGCGCCCATCACGTGTCCTAACAACCAATTTTTCCCCTCGGATTTCGTGGAAGATTAGTATAGAATGAAAAGGGGGATTAAAAAGGAATGGGGGTAAGGTGTAGATGTATGAGAAAGAGGATAAACGAATGCATTCTTTCAAAGATTATTAGTGCAGTGGTAAGTTTCAAAAATTGTTGTTACAGTTACCACGTGACTTTTTTTCTTTCTGTAATTTTTAAAAAGTAATTTAGTTCAGTTTGATTCCGTTTTCTTTCATTTGAAACACCTAACGAGTAAGATGTCTAAACGAAAGAATTTAAGCTTCAAAAAAAGAGTGAAATTTTACAGAAATATGATAATTTACAGAAATGTAGCCAAAGGGAAGCGACGTCAAAGCTTGGGATTTCCCAATCTGCTTTATGCAATTTGCTTAAGAACAGAACAATATTAAGTCTGAAATTGTTGCAAACGGAAGCGAGAAGGAAAAGCAGAAGATGTCGAGCCAGCGCTTTAGAATGGTTTAAAAATACCAGGTTTAAAAAATTCCCTATTTCTCGCGGTGTTTTGTGCGAGAAAGCCGAACAGTTCGTGCAAATGATGAGTATTGATAACTTCAGACCCACCGATGGCTGGTTTCCACGATGGAAAGAACGGAACAATATCGTTTATCGCAAACTGTAAGTCGAAAAGCAAGACGTGGATTTAGACCTTGCAGATTACTAGAAAGCAAACATTTTGCCAGATTTGTTGAAAGACTATGTCCGTTCTCAAATCTTTAACACTAATGAATCTGGACTGTTTTATTGGGCTTTACCAGAGCACACTCATAAGTTCAAAACAGAGTCCAGTGAAAGATGCAGGGGAATTAAACAACGTGTAACTGTTCTTCTGACATGTAACATGACAGGGACCATCAAGAAAACAGCTTTAGTAATTAGAGGAAGTAAGAAACCGCGCTGTTTTAAAGAACTGAAGAGTTTTCATGTAGACTACCGCAACAATAAGAAATCGTAGATGGCATCTCTAATTTTCACTGATTTTCTTGTACAATGGGACAGAAACTTCCGGAAAATATTGCCCTGGTTATGGACAATTGCACTGCACATTGCACATCGTCCAGATTCAACATTGAAGCAAATAAAAATAGTGTTTCTTCCACCTAACACCACCAGTGTGATACAACCACTTGATCAGGGAATTATGAAATCTTTCAAATGTTATTATAGGAAGAAATTGCCCAAAAAAGCAGTAATAGAAATCGAAGTATGTGATTCATCTGTGTATTCTTCTGTAAGCGCCATAGCAAAATCTATCAGTCTGTTGGATGTAGTGCATTACATTAAAATGTGTTGGGGCAGTGTGTTAAAAGACATGATAAAAAATTGCTTCTTTGCTTGCGGTGAAGCAGTTCTTGTCTTCACAAGTTTCAAGCAGATATGCTAGTGAAGATAAAGATTCTGACATAGACGAAGATCCAGATCCTCCATCCACTATTGCTGATGCTCACAAAGCTCTTCAAATACTCAGAAGGCTACTAGAGAATCGGCGTGCAGAACAGGAACTGTACGTACAGTCAGTATTACTTTCTTGTTAATAACATTGAATGTTTGATTGTTCCGACCAAACAAAGCACCATTGATCAGTTTTTTATAAAGCCTAACAATGTAAGTAATAATGCGTAATTAAATTAATTTTATATGTTTGGTAGTTATTAATTTTGAAAGAATAATTAACTAATTTTAAACAAAAAATAATTAATCCTTTTTGTTAATATCATTAGATGTCACATTTTGCAATTTCTTTTCGAGTTTGCGGGGTACCACCTTCGTTTTTGGGTTCGGGAATGTTTGTCGGATATAAAAATCAGCCGCTTATTCACATCAATTTGGCTCAGAACGAATATGATTTTACTAAGCGGTGATTACTGTATTAAGATAAACTTCGAAAAAGCTAAAATTATCATTTCAACATCTAACCGTTACTCTTCAATAAACCATGAATCCATTGAGATTTTACTTAGGAGTGATACTGTTTGTAACGATGTCCTTTCTTATAATATTCCCGCGATTTGGTATAATATCCTAGGTATTTTAAGAGCTCCTGAAAATATGAATTAATGTTTTCATCCCTCTTTAAAGCAACGGAAGGAAATTCGCTTGCGCATGCATAGTATTTTGTTATGTTTTTACTTATGTTTTCTATTTTAGTCATTATCTAGTCAGTCGTCTTTTCCCCTTTGAAAATGAACGCGTGTGCGTTCGAGAGGTCTCAGGGTTATATTAAATAATATCTTTATATATATCTAATGCCTTTTAAGTAATTATAAAGAATAAGTAATTATAAAGAAAATTATGTGATCGATTATTTATTGCTGTTATAAAGTAAAAGATCATAAAAAGTTAAAAAGAAAGACTTTAAAGATTTAAAACTTGATGATCTTGAAAAGGGGGGGGGGTCTGGTAAACGGGAAAAGATTTTTATTTGGCGGGGAGAGTTCATTAGAAGACTTATTTACTTTCCTCACTAAATATTTACAAATAGGACACAAAAATTAGAAGAAGAGATTTTAAAACATTAAATTTTGTAGGCTTCGTTAAAGAAGAGGAAGGAGGAGAAACGTGAAATTTGGTGGAGGAGAAAATTATATGACCGATTATTAAATAACAGATAGATGAGAAAAAGATTAAAAAAAAACTAGTTTTAGGGTTTTAAACTTTGGGGAGCTAAGATGGCAAAAGGGAAGAAGCAGTTTTTTGGAGTGTGGGGGGAGATAGGGCAGAGTTTATTATTTATTTACCTTACTAAATATTTATAAATAGGTTAAAGAAACTTAAACTAAGGAGTTTTAAAGACTTTAAATGTTTTATGTGTTTTAAACTTTTATGTGTTTGGTTAGAGAAAAGGGAGAAGGGACAAAAAAGAAAGTCCATTTTCAAGTAGTGGAGGATAAATTTGTATGATCGATTACTTAATGTTACAATAAAATAACAAAAAAGTTTTTTAAAAATTAAGGAGTTTTAAAGATTTTAATTTTTTTGGTTTAGTGGGGCAGAAAAGGGGGGGGGAGAAAGGAAAAAGCTATTTTTAGGGGGTTTAAGGAGTTAAGATAAAATGATTTATGAAGTATATATGATCGATTATTCATTGTTACAATAAGGCAACAAAAATCTAGAAACATTTTGAAAAAATAAGGAGTTTTAAAAATATTAAACTTTAGACATTATGGGGAGGTAAGGAAAATTTCAGAAGAAGGGGAATTTAGATATTTTTTTAAAATCAGAAATCCAGTGAAACAAAGAAGATTTTCACTCTTGATTAAGAGATAATAGCAAAATAAATTTAAGGACGTTTTGCCGATTTCGGATAAAAATATGGACTTTCAAGGACGTACGATCACTTTAATAGCCTAAAATTCCTATAGTTAGTCCAGTAGTTCCTAGTCCAAAGATACATTTCATAAATCTTTTTCTTAAAGTGTATCTAATAAACTACTATATTTGGTAGACAGTATTAAAAATATTGATTTTGAATTTGTAATTTTCATAATGCACCTGCTGAATGGTTGTACTAACTCGACCCCAATAGTAAGGTTATTTTCAAAGTTTGATCTCATCCAGAATAAACTATGAAATTCTCTTATCTTAATACAACACTTGTAATACTTTTTTTAAGTTCTAAACAAAATTTCTTAAACAAATTGTGCGGTTAAAAAAAGTTATACAAATTGAAGTATAATAGTAAGTACAATTTGCAATGTTATTGTGAAAAATCCTTCAAATGCACTAAAATTATCATTTAAAAAAATAAATTTTTATTTCCTTGACCACTGATGGTCAAAACATATTTTGACCAGGATCATTAAAACTGGTTTTACCCCTGGATCTGGTTAAAACAAATGCAACTCTACTTCGGAGGGAATTGATTCAGAGTACTGGTTTGCAAGGCACCTTTTATAAAAAGGAATACAAAATGTATAAATTTAAGTGTCAACTTTAAAAAGTTTAAAAAAATTATGAAAGAAATGCATAACTCTAATACTTGACAATATTAATAACTATTCGTACAGCTTATAAGAAATATTGAATTGTGTTGATTGGTGGTGATTCATTGTGTTAGTGGTGAAATTGAGTTGGAGTTGAATGTATGGACAGTGAAGATGTGAAAATTTTGTTTGGATATCTTTCGTGAATGAATATGCCGAACAAGTAGGCAGAATTTTAAGGGAAACAAAAGTAAATTTACAAGTGTACAATGAAATAAATTTAGAGTTTTTATCGGTGTGGATATGTGAGAGTCTGGGTATGAGACAGCCAGATATGGGAGTGTCTACTGTAATGCATACAAAACCACACACACACAATCCATGAAAAAATACTAAAGTTCTGTTGTAACTAGGAAAATGTAATTTGATAATTTAATCTATGAATTTTTGTACTGTTTAAAGAAATGAAACTTATCAAATATGATACTTAATTCAGAATTAAAATTTAGGTCAGTTTATTAAAAAAATGTGCTGTTATTATTTTTCTTTCTCTTTTTAGATTCAAAGGTGGATAAAACTTTTTTACTGAAGTTCAGTAAGTCGTTTCCTTGGATAAAAATAGCGACAATCTCTTCATACTGATACTTTGATTAAAAAATGTCTACAGAAGAAAATTCACCATCTAGTGAACAACACTTTGTCCCTCAAAATAATGATAAAGAAAAACATTCCTCAATTGCTACAGGGGAAAAAGTTTTTACTTGTGAAGTATGTTCTAAAGGATTCTCTACGAATGGTAATCTAAGAAGACATATCTTGACTCACACTGGAGAGAAACCCCTTGTTTGTGAAATATGTTTCAAGGGATTTAATGACAAAAGTACTTTGAAAAAACATCTCTTCACACATACAGGTGAAAAATCCTTTGTTTGTGAAATATGTTTTAAAGGTTTTTCTCTGAATAGTAATCTAAGAAACCATCTCTTGACGCATACAGGAGAAAAACCCTTTATTTGTGGAATATGTTCAAAAGGATTTTCTCATAATAGTCATCTTAGAAACCATCTCTTGACGCATACAGGAGAAAAACCCTTTGTTTGTGAAATATGTTCCAAAGGATTTTCTCAGAATTGTAATCTAAGAAAACATCTCTTCATTCATATTGAAGAAAAATCTTTTATTTGTAAAATATGTTCCGAAGGATTTTCTCAGAATAGTCATCTAAGAAAACATCTCTTAATTCATACAGGAAAAAAACCTTTTGTATGTGAAACATGTTCCAAAGAATTTTCTAAGGTTAGTCATCTAAGAAAACATCTCTTGACGCATACAGGAGAAAATCCTTTTGTTTGCGAAACATGTTCCAAAGGATTTAATGATAAGAGTGCTCTAAGAAAACATGTCTTCATTCATACAGGAGAAAAACCCTTTGTTTGTGAGCTATGTTCAAAAGGATTTAATGATAAGGATACTTTAATAAAACATCTCTCCATTCATACAGGAGAAAAGCCGTTTGTTTGTGAAATTTGTTCCAAAGGATTTTCTCGTAATAGTCATCTAAGAAGACATCTCTTGACTCATATAGAAGAAAAATCCTTTCTTTGTGAAATATGTTCCAAAGGATTTAATGATAAGAGTACTCTAAGAGCCCATCTCTTGACGCATACAGGAGAAAAACCTTTTGTTTGTGAAATATGTTCCAAAGGATTTTCTCAGATTAGTAATCTAAGACGCCATCTCTTGACACATACTGGTGAGAAACCCTTTGTTTGTGAAACATGTTCCAAAGGATTTAATGATAAGAGTGCTCTAAGAAAACATCTCCTCATTCATAGAGGAGAAAAATCCTTCATTTGTGAAACATGTTCCAAAGAATTTTCTGACAATAGTAACCTAAGAGCCCATCGCTTGACTCATTTTGGAGAAAAGAAAACCTTATCTTTGTAAAATATGTTCCAAAGGATTATCTGACAACCCTTATTTAAGAAAATATTTGTCTCGTACCAAATAGACAATCCCTTAAAACATGTATATTTTTATTTCCAAAATTGAGTATCAACCCTGTATATGTCATTGCATTTACTATTATCACTTTTTATGTTTGAGCATTGAATAATAAAATAAAAAAAATACATTTCTTCCATGGCGTAGTGTCTTTTTGATAATAAGCAAATAACTGTCGACTTATTCATTAGATTTTAGTAAACGTTTATGTAACACTTTTTGGTAGTTGCATTTAATTTTTTATATTTCACTGTAAACTAATTTTTCCTTAAAATAAAATTTAATCTGACCTGAAAGCATAAATTGCACCTCAATAGCTTATGTAATAGGACAGGCTTTATTGAAGTTATACTTCTGAAAAAATATGAAAGATGTGCTAAAAATATGTTTGCGTGGAAAATTAATCTTACTCGTTTTTTTAAATTTTCCTCTGAAGAAATTTCCCAAGGATTTAAATGAAACATTTCTCATTATCAGGGGCGGGGAAATACATCAATTTGCTCACAACTGGTAAGTGAATTTTTAGGTAGTCTTTGAAACCAACTGTACGTAGCATTTTGCTTGTTGGTAATATGGGGGGGGGGTTCCACGCCCCGGATGTAGGCCCTCACAGGCCCATTTGCCCCCGCTCGGAACTACCCGAGAGATAAACCCCGCGACGCGTCTCGAAGGTCGCCGCCAGGCATGCCCTATCAAGGCAGACCTCACGAAAGCTCCGTTCAAACCGGCGCACGTCACGCCAGTTATTCCGAAAAGAAAGATGTATTGGTCGCATACGACAATGCTCACCACCCAGCTAGAAGAGCCAAATGGTCCCTTCTCTTGGTTACCTGACCCGGTACGCCCCGACAAGCCACAGGAACCAGACACCTATAAAGGAGTTGGGCCCATGAACGTACACGAGGTTTCTCGAGCCGGAGTTACTTTACGGAGGGCTCACAAGATAAACTACTATTATCCGGCAAAAACATAAGCAAGCCAACCGATAAGAAGGGGGAGGTGCCCCTAACTATGAAGACCCGGAGGGTCGGGGAAAATTCCTCCTGACGCCTCGCTTGGGGATCATGAAGGTGCTTCTAACGAACCCCGAGGAGACGAAGTAACTCCTCCTCTGACGACAAAGACATCGCCTCGTTAGGGGTCTTTCGCGCAGTCTCCTCGCGGCTCGACGCTGAGAGTCAAAGGAGACCAGACTAGTTGCCGTTTGCGACCTCAGGTGGGCACGGAAAGCTCCACCTAGACGGGATAGACCCCGCCTCGCTAGGAAGTTGGAGGGTCCAGAGTCCCGCCGGTTCCCCACAACTCGATTTCACCCGAAGTTGGAGAAGCCGCGGGAGACCGTCAAGAGCCCGGACCCCGCTACCTTACCTCAAGGCCGTCGAGGGTTCCCGAGAACGAGTGCTCCTGACCCCGTGCAGTGACCGACCGCTACCTGTTAGTGCGTTCGAAAGTTAGTTTGAGGCACCGCTAGATCCTCATCATTGGACGCGGCAACCTCCAGTAACGCACAGACACGCAGGATCTGGGTCGAACCAAGAGTTCCCCAAAGGTTCGAAGCGCCGCCGCGTTACCGGCGAGACTCCGGTTTGGTTCCCTGCGGAGTTAGTGTTGAATGGCGAGCAGCCGGCAACCTTTTCCAGGGTTTACGGCACGGCATCGATCAACCAGCGCCATACTGGCCTCCCTCTGCGATCGCTCCCTGGTCGACGAGGGCACCACCGAACCCAACCCACCTTATGGTCAGGTCACAACTGCTCCAGCTGCAGCTCCCGGCGGGATGAGCCAAATGACGTAAATAGCACACCAGGCGCTGTCCCAAACCTCACCCTCCGGTTGCTCCGGAAGATCCTGCATGGCGATCCCGCGAGCCTCGTCGTCACTAGTGAGTCACCGAGAACCTTCCTCTACAAAGTCCGCTCTCTCATCTTAGGCTCCTTCTTATTCAATTGGTGGACAAGGCCCTACCACATTTGCTTACCCTTTGCCTAGAGTCACCACCCGGTCGAGACCGGCTCTGGTATCAGGCTATGGAGCGTTGCTATCGGGCTCCCCTCGAAAACCGAGATCCCCGGAGGGTGGAGCGTTTGGTACCCACCGAGATGGCCCTTCAACCTCATACACGACGTCCGCTAAACGTGACCGCCGGACCCATTACCTCTCAATCTCAAGGAGGTTGTTGTTCGTCCCTGTCCTGCCCCGTCTGGCTCGACACTACGAGCACTGCCGGGCTCTAAGTCTCCCCCTCCACTCAAGGGGTCGATTTCGGAAGTTCTGATATCAGCTATTTTGACCGCACAAGGAAAACATAAACGATCTCTTTTACCTAGGGATGACTGTCCATGTTTGATGAATGAGGGCTTATTATCTCTGAGATACAGGCCCGTAACTACCACCGGGGCAAGGTTATTAGACATAAAGGTTGGCTCGTAAGTTTTCCTCCAATCAGAGGACTCTCCCCCAGCTACGTCACAAGAATCCAAGAAACGAAACTAGGGTCGAAATTTGCCTTAGCTCTATGGCTCTATGCAGTTAATTGCTATACAATTCTAATTGAATAAAAATTAATAATACTTTTTTTCGCGTGTAAAGAAATAAGAGACCTTAGTTTGTAAAACTATATGGAAAGAAAATTATTAATTTTTAAAAACTTTACAGTGACGCAGGAGGAAAAAATGAATAAAACAATTTTGGAAGGAAAAAAATTATAGCTGCACTATAGTTCTTATTATTTTCTCTCTATCTCTTATTTTATTATTTTATTTGTATACATATAGATATATATATATATTAAATATGAATTGCCTATTTCCAAATTTTTGTTTTAGATTATTTATTAAATTATTAAAATTGTGGGTTGCAACTTTAATTCATTTAATTAAAATGTATGTTTTAATAAATAACTTCTACAAATTAGAAAAGAACAAAACAGTAACTTCTCAGAATTACGTTTATAAAGCCTAATAAAATTTTAAATATCTTTAAATTGTGAAAAACTTAAAAAAAATGTATACAACATATGAAATTATTACTCTTTAAAAAAATATTTATGAAAAATACATAGTGCAATTTTACAGGGTTCTTTAAAACCAAGAATTAGCTATGTGCAAAAGCTGATACAAATGAGGGGGAGGAGAAATTAGCGCTCTCAATAACTAATAACACCATGATTTTTTGTTGTTGTTGTTAAAAATATAATATACCAATAATTAAAAAAAAAGCATATTTACAATATTTCAAGCATTCGCATATTATATTAATTACAACATAAAGCATTTTATTTTCTATAATAAAGACAACTACACAATAGTTTTTCTTATTTTATTTGATGCACGATCTCCATTGTGAAATTTAAATTTTCTGTTTACTTAGAATCATTTTAGAATTTTATATTACAAAATTTTTAAATTATCATGAGTAATATTTACATTATATTGGCAGTGGCAACACCTGACCAATAAGTTTCACTTTTACTAATATATATATATAGAGAGAGATAACTTCTAAACATCGCAGCAATTTCAATTTTTACACTGCCGAATCGGGAAAAAAAGGTTCTTTGAAACAGAATTTGTTTGTAAACTTTATTTCAATTTCCTCGTTTATTTTTATTTTTATTTATTTATTTATTTTTGTGTGGTTCTTAAAATAACTTTAAGAATGATTTGCACTAAAATCTATGTTCATCGCGTACAGCACGATTACGAAACTTTAATCCGTTTGCACTTAAAACACTATAAATAGTTCAGGATTTATTTCCGGTTAATATTACATAACGACATTAAAACTTCATCAATAAATAAAGTAATATAAATAAAACTTAAATTTATCAGCCATGTACTTGAACTACGCTCTTAAACCACTGAAATAATCAAAATCAAAAAGGCTCTCTAAGTAGTGAAATTTTTGGTGATTTCTTCAGCTATTAACTGCAGACATGCATTTAATAAAATATCACTTTCAATAAAGTTCAAAACTTATTTGAATATATTACTGATATTTTTAATATAAAAATGCTTTTTGGTGTTATCAGTGGGCAATCTAAATGTATATATATATATATATATATTAAATGTAAAAAATCTATTTAGAGTTTTCGATTTAAAAAATGATTTTTACCTATGGACTAATCTGGTAAGTCCGAGTTGCATACCGTAGTATTTTTAAATATGCACTTATTAATAATAATTTTTATAAATATAAATGTGTTTTTGAATAAAAGGAATGCCTAGATTATGTTTGGGCCCACTCATTGCATCTTAATAAAAAAGAAAAAAAAATTCAATCGGATGATTTTTTTGGGAAGCTATAAATTTAAATTTGCCATGTAAGTTTAACTTTCGTATCCTCAAACTTTGAACCCTACTAACTCTATGAAGATTTAAGAAAAAGTGTATAAACTACATACTTTACCTAGTTACTTTACTCGAGTAAAATAAACTGTCAAATGTGAGTGTTAGCATTTGAAAAATGAAAGTTTGTACAATTTTTAATAAATCGAAACTCCTATTTTATTCTTACGGCAGATAGGGAATTGTCCTTCTTGGATTCTTGTCACGTATGACTTCTCATAGCAACGAGAGTGGGCGGAGCAGCGTCCTTAGTGACGAGCCAACCTATATGTCTAATAACCTTGACCCCGGGGCTCCCAGGCTAGAGGGGCCACAAACTGATGGTTAAAGAATTATTGTATTTTAATATCTAATCTAACTTCCTATAAAATACCCAGCACCTAGCTAAAAGTTAATAATTAAACAAAATCCAACAAAGTGCTAAAGTAAATGTTTTTGCCTGTCCGTTCATATACTCCATACGCTTCGCATACAAAAACAGCTCTAGAGCAGACAGCAGAATGTCGAGTCGTGTGTCATATCGCTCCAGGTGCCTGCCGAGTGATGAGTCAAGTGTAGGCTGGGACGTGCAATGAGCTAGCAGTGCCTAATTTACGGCAGGGCATTCGGGGCACAGGCCCAGGGGCCCCCAAATGTTACTGAAGGTTTTCAGTTATTGTCCAAAATCTGATGTAGTTTTAACATCTTATGGAATTTCACATTTTATTCTGCATTTTATTGCGTTCGTATTCTCTTTTTATAACATCATATATTTTGCCCGAAACATCCATATTTAATTACTTTATTACAATGAATATTTTCTTTTATTTTTATAACTTAAAAAAATATATTGTATTTTTAATTCTTATTTAATATCTTATTCCTGCTCTCGTCAGCTTGTTTGGGGGGGGGGGGGGTTGGCGAACGTAGCTCGTAGGCGGCAGAGCCCCCTATTTAAAAAAAATATATAGCTTGGTATTGCAAAAAATTTATTATTAGTTGTTGCATGTTTTATCAATACATAGCATGCAAATGCTTGCATAGGAAAAGATAATCAGCGCCACACAACTTATTATAAAACGCACAATCCTTAAAATTTCATATTTGTGAAATAATTAATTAAAAGTAATTTAATGACTATCAAATTTAATTTTTTAATGATATTTTAAAATAATTATTAAAGTCAATAGTGATTACCTTAGTAAGTACCTTTTTCATTATATATATATATACTAGCAAACCCCGCGGCTTTGCTCGCGTAATATTTGAAATATGTAAAGTGATATTTATATGTCTAATTTTTATTAAAAGGTACCAACTAAATTTTTATTTTATTAAAAGGCAATATTTTATTTTATTAAAAGGTACTTCTTACTTTTAGGAATAATTCAAAAATTACTATTTAAAACACAGTTTGATTAAACATCATTATTACACTTCATTAGGCAGAAATGAGACTTAAATTAATAAAACGAAATAAAACTAAATAAATGATAATTTAGAAAATATTTAGAAACTTTTATGCTCAATTAATACGCTTATTTCAGTATTCAATTGAAGTTTTGAAGTTTTTAGAAACCATCATCTTACATTTTAAAATTAACTATCATGTCAAATTCCAAGTCCTACCACCTCTCTCAACATAAAGGGCTATGTTGAAATAGGAACTGTCACCATTAATTTGCCAACATTAATTTTGAAATCGGTTTGTTGTTTCCTAATATTCCAGAGAAACGTAATTTAGAAAGGTTTTAAAGGGTTTTTTTAGAACGTTTGTTGTTCCTGTGAACTCCAGGTGGTAGAATCATCGGCATAAAATATAGCTTGTGTAGGATCAGAGACTGTTACCATTGATTCGCGACTATTACTTTTATAATCGGTTTATATTCCCTGAAATTGCATAGAAATCGTAATTTAGGAATTATTTAGAATGCTTTTCTCACCTCCCCTTCACTTCACCCTTTTTAATTCAAATTTATTTTCGACAGTTCTTCGAGGGCATTTATATCTTATAAGTAACTACCATGACATATTTAAAGTTTCTAGCGTTTTCAGTTTCACAGGAATCGCAATTTAGAAAGTTTTTAGCTCCTGCAACCCTCTGGTGGTAGTGGCACAGACATAAAATATAGCTTTTGTTTGAGCAGGTTCTATCGCCAACAATTTGTCATCATTATTTTTTTAATCGGTTTGGTACATTATAAGTTTGCTTAAAAATTGTAATTTATAACGCTTTTCGCTCACTTCATCTTTTTAAATTTGGAATTTTCTTTCGACACTCTTAGAAAGCAGTTGCATCTTGTAAGTAAATACCATGCCATACTTCAAAGTGTTAGACTCCTCAGTTGTGCAAAAAACGCAAATTAGAACATGTTTTGCTTTTGCAACCCTCAGATGGTAGTGACAGCAACATAAAATATAACCTATGTTATAGCAGGGACTGTCACCATTGATTTGCAACCATTACTTTTGTAATAGCTTTGGTATTTCCTGAGATTGAGTAGAAATCGAGATTTAGAACGTTTTTAGAACGTTTTTAGAACGCTTTTCGCGCATTTTCACCCCTTTTTAAATTTCCAATTTTTTAGAAACAGTTCTTAAAGATCATTTATACCTAATAAATATGTACCTTGCCTAATTTTTAATTGCTAGCCCCTACCGATCACAAAAATCGAAATTTAGAACGCTTTTTTGCTCGTGCAACGTCTAGGTGATAGTGATACCGACATAAAATATCGTGTATGTTAGAGCAGAGGCTGTCAGCATCAATTTCCTACCATTACGTTTGAAATCAGTTTGATTCTTCCTGAGATATTGCTGACAAATCTGCATTTAGAACCTTTTTAGAACGCTTTTCGCGCATTTTGCTCCTGCATTTCCTCTGGGGTAGTGGAAACAGATATAAAATATAGCCTATCTTGGAGCCAGATCTGTCACCATCATTTTTACACCATTATATTTGAAATCGGTTCAGTACTTCCTGAGATTGCACAGAAATCGCAATTTAGAACGTTTTTTACAACGCTTTTTGCGCATTTTGACCCCCTTTTAAATTTTGATTCTTTTAGGAAATGTCTTAGATATCATTGATATCTTATAACTAACTACCATTCAAAATTTCACGATTCTAGGCCGTTCCGTAACGCAAAAACCGCAATTTAGAATGTTCTTCTCCTGCATCCTCTTTGGGGTAGTGGTACCGAGATAAAACATAGCTTATCTTGGAGCAAGCGTTGTCACCATCATTTTGTCACCAATATTTTTTAAATCTGTTTGATATTTCCTGAGATTGTGTAGAAACTACGATTTAGAACGTTTTTTAGAACGCTTTTTGTGCATTTTCACCCCTTTTAAATCTCGAATTTTTTAAGACCTGCTCTTAGACATCATTTATAACTTATAAGTAACTAATATTCCAAATTTCATATTTCTAGGCCCTTCAGAAACACAAAATTCGCATTTTTAGAACGTTTTTTGCTCCTATACCCATTTGGGGTAGTGGCAACGACATAAAATATAGCCTATGTTCTAAGTTGGACTAACACCATCATTTTAATACCATTACTTTTGAGATCGGTTCGGTAGCTCCAGAGATTACCTCTAACAAACAAACAAACTTTACTTCTTTATAATATTAGTATAGATAAATTACTTAACCCCCCCCCCCCCCTGTAAGCTGCAAAGAGGTCCCCGTAAGCATCTGTGCCCGTGGCCCCCAAATTTGTAAAATCGGTCGCTGTGAGCTAGTGCCATTCATAATGATTCATTCGTTTGCTAACTGCTCATCAATATCGGACTATAAGTGCAGTTAAGAGTCGCAGAGTAGTGATAGTACACGTGTAGTTTATTACTTACTTTGCTTGTGTTGAGATACTAGTTTATATTGTAAAACGAATTCGGCACCAGCCAAGTGGAAATAAAAAAAGATAGACTCTAAAAAGACGAAACTTGGAGGCTGCAAAAAGTTCAAAGAAGTTTCCAACATGGCTGGACAGTGGAAACCACTCGACAGCGAATGATGAAAAGAAAGGTATGTATGGTTTGCTTTATTCAGTGTGATGTGTATTTCATGTTAAAATATTACAGTCAAACTTGAATAATTCGAACGTGTATAAAACGAAATCGTGGATAATTCAAATGTTTCTGTTGGTCTCTTGACATTCCTATAAAACACAATCAGTGGTGGATTAAGTACTCAAGAGGCACTAGGCGCTATTATATTTTGAGACACCTCCAAATATTTTTAGTACCACTATAGTGTACAGTTTTTAGTTTTACAATTATAAGTACTGAAAGTGTATGTTGTTAATTCCACACGATACTCTCTCTAATCATATATATTATAAAGCAGTAAGCTCTAAAAGTTCCGCTCGAGTGTTTTCGAAAACTACCCGGTGGATTTCTTTGCAAAATGTATCATTCAATAGAGAATATTCGCGCGGTGGTTTATGCGTCAAATATACAGGGATAACTATGATTTTTGGTAATAAATTTCGTATTTTATTGATATTTTCGGCAAAAGGGTTACCAGTAATTATTTTTTGGCATCATTTTATCGTTGGTTAAAACATTGAAACGGCTATATCAGGTAGAAAATAATGTAAACAACTCGTAAATTAAAAGAAAATAACTGTTATTCCTTTAATAAAAAAGAATCAAAAACCCTTTTAATGAGAGATAAAATTATAAAATGAAAATATTTAATTTAAACACGAAACGAATGTTTATAAAACTTAAAAAATAAATTAGTATGAAAGAAGCAATTGATACCTTATTTGGCGATTTTGCTCTTGCGTCAGGTTAATAAAAATGTGCCTTTAAGTAACATTATTTTAGTTTTTTTGTTGTTGTTTTGTTTTTCAATTTAATTAGCATTTTTATGTAATTCTCCCATCGTATGTCTTAGAGGAAAAACTAGAAGAAGTAATTGTAAAAATGGCTGTATTAGTCAGTTACATGCTATTTAATTATTACTTTTGTCGCCAAACAATGCAATTTTAAGCCACAAAGGCAGAAGCGTGAAATAAGGCAGGCGAAGGTCGCAATAACGTTTTTTTTCTTTCTTTCTTTTAAGTGTAGGAGAAGATTTTGGAGAAAATTTCTATATTCAAATGTAAATCATATAAAAAGCAGTTCAAATTATTTAGCAAGTATTTAAATTTTCGTGTCTGCCAAAGTCTGAAGAAGTCTGCCAAATACATACATATGCTAGAATAATTTAATTTCAGAGATTTAAAATATTTTTTTATCATAATATGGAATACCATTACTATGGAAACATACCGTTTTGTTTTCTTCAAGCATGTGATTTTTATATCCTGGAACTCAGATTATTACTTATTAATAAAAAATTGCATATTATGTTTTTTTTTTAAAAAGATGTCGGACCTATTGCCAATTTCACCTATAGGAATATTCACTGCTTTAAAAGTTAGGATATAAGAAGATTCTTAAGAAGATTTCTGCAATTATGCGTTATTATTATTGTAAAAAAGGGCCAAAATTTTGCAATAAAAATTGGTTGCTGAATTTAATTTCAGATATTTTTTCTAATTCGTCACTTCAGCTAAACTTAGCAACAAATTAAGAGTTACTTTCATAATCTGGGTTATTTACACAATAGACGGTAGATTAATTTATTCTTGACTATAAAGGAATTATCAAGCCTATTTTTTTGTCCGTGTTATTATGCTCTTTAGAAAAATGCAAAATAAATCTTCGGTTCAAATATTCACCAAAATGCTTATTGCTAAAATTTTTTGTATAACTAACTTTATTTATCATTGTCAGGTCTATTTAAGACATGAATATTTATTTGTAAAAAATCTATAATTGACTCGACAACAATTTGACATTATTTACTGGATAGTAACTTGGCGAATAATTACGTTTGTTTTATCATTATCTCTGGTAAATGTGTAATAATATTGCTGCATCAGTCTTTGACGTCAACCATCACAATGGAGTCGA
This sequence comes from Maratus speciosus, assembly GCA_963932465.1. Taxonomy (NCBI): domain Eukaryota; kingdom Metazoa; phylum Arthropoda; class Arachnida; order Araneae; family Salticidae; genus Maratus; species Maratus speciosus. Next base: position 81,901,252 of record OZ010794.1, read on the forward strand.
TTACAGATTATTAGAAAAAATTTATTGGATGCAAGAGGTTTATTTTCTTACAAGATTAAGTCATCGAGTTTTGTAAGTGTAAACGGTTACTTGATTGTAAATGGTCTACAAAATGAAAAGGCAGTGAAAATGACGTCATTTTAATTTTATTCAAACAATTCAGCTTTAAAAACAGACTTTTTTATATTTCACTTTTCTTTGAAATATGAAAGTTAAACATTCTTTTTTGACTGCAAATTGTTCAATACATTTTTTACGCTATTTCCTCTGCTAGAATCCAAATAGAGAAAACAGTAGTAATTGATCTGTCACAAGAGGACGTTTGTTAAGAAATATAACGTAACATTCAGTGAGATTATATTTAAGCTACCAGAATCACATATTGCGCAAACTGAGATTCCAGGAGTTCAAGAACTATCAAACGAAAATGAACCACTTGAGCACTATTCCTGTTCAATGGTCAATTTGTGCAATCATTCTAATGGATTCTAATTTAGTAATGTCAGATCAGAGACCATTTTAATTCCCATTGTCATAAGGGTCACATTATCCTACCAAAAGTGCATTGTTAATAATCAACTAAAAGGATTTCTGGTTAATAGCTAAATTTTGTCCAAAGCTTAAGATAATATAATATTGCAATGGCGCTCGCATCGTTTTCAGCAATGAGCAAAGTCCAGCTGAAGGTCCAAATTGTTTAAAATACAAGTTCAAATTTATTTCGTTTAATCCAAGGTTCATTTGGAAATATTGACCAGCGCAGCGGGCATAGCCTGCTAGTTGGAATATAAAGTTCATATTATTTTCTATCGCATGCTAATGAAATATTGAAAGTACTTCCCATTCATAATTATCATAATTTTTAGAACTAAGAGATCACATTATTATTTAGATTCTATTTTGGAAACACTTCATTATATTCTCTCTCACTAAACTATCACTTCATTCTATCATTCTAAACAAATGTGTTTTTCACAAATATAACTGTACGATTTTCTCTTATCAATATATATTTCCTTTTTTTGCTTCAGTAAAGTTCTTGGTAAATCTTTTACATAATTATTGAGTTATATCTAAGAAACATTTTAGGAATACAAAATCATATATTTTTTTTAACTATCAATTATAATTAATCGGTTAAAATTAATTGTAAAACCTATTAATTAAGAAATAATGCGACAGATTGACTATTTTATATTAGTCGGATTTGAAACATTTTTGAGTCGGCCAATCTTGCCTTTTGCCCCCCCCCCCCCAAAAAAAGTAAATAAACCCGTTTGCTACGACCCTGGATATACTTTTGTATATTCCATATTAAAAAAAAAATTAAAATAAATATTTTATGTATGATACACATTTTTTCCTCTATATTATGTATATTTTCCAATTGGAGCATACAACTTATGCGTCAATAAATATTTAAGTAAGACAGTATTTGGAAAAAAAACAAAAGTGTTCTAATTCGAAATCTTGGGTAATTCGAATTTTTTTAACGGTCCCTTGGACTTCTAATTATTCAAGTTTGACTGTATATGCATATGTCCCAAACAAATTACTTTTATTAACCCTACACGTAGCAATCCGCAAAAGTAGTTTTGAAGTTTATTATTAAAGCACTGTTTCCATGCGTTTCTTTCAAACGGAAGGACCATTCGAATACGGTTTGTTTTGTTTTGTAATTTCATCCCTTTGTGGTCCCATACCAATAGCCTTACGCTATCTTTTAGCCTTCTGCATTAAAAAATTAAAAAACGTGAAACAGGGATTAAATTGCGCCAGAGCCGGGCGACTGCACTTCTCTGTTTTTTGTAAATATTTAATTATTGGTCGGAATTCACCGGAGCCGATAAATACAGGGCTCTGGAGCCTAGTGCAATAGCGCTTCCAAAAATCCGAAGCGGTCGATTTTAATCTGTCTGTAAATCAAAAATTTTATTTACTCAGGTATGAAGAAAATAAAACAACTCTTCCCCCTTTTTAATGCTATTTTGATCAGAATAGGAGAAACAGAAATCGTGTTTTGTTTATCCTACTGATATTTGCAGATTTATGTCTTGCATTGATTTCGGCGACATGTATTTGGCGCCATTCAAGAGCGCAAACAATGAATTTGCTTTCAATTTGATTTTTTTCTGACACAAGGATATTTTTTAATTGGATCATTTTTTTTTTAAATGTAGCTATCTAACCTGAAAAGAATATTTTCATTTTTAGTCAAAGAGCATCAGCTTGAGATATTGTTTTTTTCAGGTTTTTAGTCTTCCATTGTGTACGAGTACGAAAATAATGTTACTGATTTTTCTATTTATTTTTCATCATGAATGCGGCTCTGCTCTGCAGATTTACAAAGTTGTAATTAGTAGTCATTTGTAAGTAGATATAATTGTTATGCATTGTTATTTTTATAGTAAGCAATAGAACAGCGTTTCCCCCTTTTTCTATAAAAGCATTGAATCTTTCCGATCACGGTGTCAAATACTTAATTTAATCTGATTTTCAGGAACTCATCACGAAATATTGTTTTACGGAAGGAATCGATTATGGTTTATGATATGCAGCTTTTATAGGAAAGTGAAAAACGTTGTTTGATTCTTTATCATACCAGTATTAATTTCTGTAAATTTCATTCATTTTTTTTATGAAAATTGTAGCTGCGAACTATTCATTTTTTGTTTTAACACTATTTTCGAATCATAATCCTCATTTTATTTACTTGCAGAATCCTGCGATTAATTAACATTAAAATTAGGCAAAGATTTCTATTCGGAAGGAGTGATAACTAAAAAGTGGAATAATTGACATCTAAGTATATGCAGAAATATTTTAAAATTTTATTTTTCTAAAGAAAAAAAAATGCTTCAAATTTTGAAAATAATGTATGAAATATAAATATGCAGATTAAAGTGACGGTGGAGATGGGGGGGGGGGGGCGCTACGGTTATTAGAATTAAGGCAAAATATAGGGCTAAATATTGAAGGGCCTTACTGTGAAATTTTGCCCTGGGGCCTACAAGTTTATTGTTACGGCCCTGGCTGAGGACTTACTACTGTTTCCAATTGTGAGAATAGAATAGAAAGAATTTAGTGTAGCGATGCGATATGTTATATTGTGATAATACGAGTTTTCAGGGAAAATATCCAAAACCTAAATAAAATTCCACCTTCTTTGTTTCCACCCCTCCTCTGTCAAGTGGTTGAACCCCATAACAATAGTGACCGACTGCTCCGCTGTCTGGTGTCTCGTGAGTTTTGAAAACCTCTCAGTACTGTAGTGTAATGGTGTTTAAAATAAATGAAATCGAAAATATGTCTTCGTTTCGAGAAACCTTGTATAAAAAACTTTTTGAAATTTTCAAAAAGTCTGCATCAGCAACCTTTGAAGGATATCCAATGTAAAACTAATGATGTGTTGTGGCAGTACAAAAGTCTTCTAAAACTGACAAAGAGTTAGACGTATTGGTGCTAAAAAGAACTGAGGACGAATTGCGTAAGGCAACCACAAAGCAATCAGTCTTTCTTAATTACCTTTTAAAGGTAATTATAATAAATTTTTTCTTAAAATTTTAAATACATTTTATCATAACTTTAAGTTTACATAATTACTTGTAAAAACTGGAACAAGATAAGATAAAATGACCGTGTAGCCTTGGCGAAACATAATCAGTATGCCAATAAATAAAGACCTAGAAAATGTCAAAAAACGAGTTATTACTTTTTAAATATGGCGTAGCCAATCTAAACCTTATTATTCCTTTTCAAATAACTCGAAAATTACTGCATCCATGGAAGAAAAAAATTAAAAAAAAATTTCTTCCATGGTAATGTTTCTTCCTATGTAAGTTTTGTGGTGTTACGTGTGAGAATCATCGAAACATGAAACATTTTATAATATCCCAGATTTTTAAGGACTATCCTTTTCTTTTAATTGACTTCTAGAGCTTTCATTTCAGACTTCATTAATGTATATGTATCTGCCCAACCCAATTATTGTGGTTAAATGTCTTCAGCACTTGCCATGCTTTGATCTTTTCGTTTTTACCGCGTTTTATTTCTTTCACTTTCTGATGTATCTTCGCAAAGGGAAGAGGTGCTTTTTTCTCCCTTTACTTTACTTTATATTATTTTAATCAAGAGAAGAATTAAAATTTCTAAATGGAAAGCCGTTAGATTTCCTGTGTGAAACCTCACACTAAATGCATTTAAAATGGAAAAAATAATTAATATAAATTCTCCAATTTTCTCTCCTCATACACTATAGGATATATAAGTGAAATATGCAAACCGCTTCGCTGCTGCTGATGAACTGAGGATTTGGGCGGACCCTGGGACAATATGAGCTAAGAGAAATTTCTTATCTCTTTAACTCTAATTTGCTGAAAAATGTTTTTGATTATATAAGCGTAAAAGAGGTCACTCCGTAAATTCATATTAGATTATGCGACTTGAGTTTGTCGCACCGCTACCAATGAAAATGGCTATTACTTTATTATTTGAGAATGGTGTCTGAAAAATGTGTGAAATATAGATTGGAATTTGATATTATATGAAACATTTAGAAATATATTTTATAATGATTAATTTTGCTATGCTTAAAAATAGCGTAAGCAACTCAACGATACTATTGAAACATTATTATTGAAAATCTTTTATTCATATAACTTGAATTACTGATATAATATTTTTCTTAAAATTTTAAATATATTTTATCATAACTTTAAGTTTACACAAATACTTGTAAAAATTGGAACAAGATAAGATAAAATGACCGTGTAGTCTTGGCAAAACATGGTCAGTATGCTAATAAATAAAGACCTAGGAAATGTCAAAAAACGAGTTATTTATTTTTAAATATGGCGTAGCCAATCTAAACCTTATTTTTACTTTTCAAATAACTCGAAAATTACTGCATCCATTGAAGAAAAAAATTAAATTTTTTTTCTTCCATAATAATGTTTCTTCCTATGTAAGTTTTGTGGTGTTACGTGTAAGAATCATCGAAATATGAAACCTTTTATAATATCCCAGATTTTTAAGGACTATCCTTTTCTTTTAATTCACTTCTAGAACTTTCATTTCAGAGTTCATTAATGTATATGTATCTGGCCAGCCCAATTCTTGTGGTTAAATGTCTTCTACATTTGCCATGCAGATGTCCGAACTTTGATCTTTTCATTTGTACCGCGTTTTATTTCTTTCACTTTCTGATGTATCTTCGCAAAGAGAAGAGGTGCTTTTCTCTCCCTTTACTTTATATTGTTTTAATCAAGAGAAGAATTAAAATTTCTAAATGGAAAGCCGTTAGATTTCCTGTGTGAAACCTCACACTAAATACATTTAAAATGGAAAAAATAATTAATATAAATTTTCCAATTTTCTCTCCTCATACACTATAGGATATATAAGTGAAATATGCAAACCGCTTTGCTGCTGCTGATGAACTGAGGATCTGGGCGGACCCTGGGATAATCTGAGGTGAGAGAAATTATCTCTTTAACTCTAATTTGCTGAAAAACATTTTTGATTATATAAGCGTAAAAGAGGTCACTCCGTAAATTTATATTATGTAGCAGATTATCTTCTAACTGCTTTCAAATTTTGTACCATACTAAAAATGAAATGTAATCCAATTAAATTAAAAACAATGTATCTTATACTTCTGTGAATGCTAAGTCTCATTTTGAAATAGTTTTCCTTTAGATGGACTCAATATTCGCCAAGCGTGTTAGTTGGTGTAAAGTTAAATTCACGTAAACGTGAAATACTTGAATTAAAATTTGAATGAAACACAGAAAGAAAGATCATATTATAAAACCTTAACAGAGAAGAGTGTTCTTAACCCTTCACTGCACTACGTGCCACATCTGGTACATACCTAAAAACACTATAATTCTTATTATGGGCCAGAAATTTGGTCAATATGATCTCTATCCCTGATCAAGAACAGTCCAAAGAACGGAATAACACTTAATTTGTGTATATCAGATGGCTGCATTTGACAAAAAAAAAATAGAATTTGTTTTTTTGAAACGAAAGAAAATTCAATCAAGCTATTAAGGTAAAATTTACTTTTATTATTTTTACTGAATACTTAAAAATATTAATGTAAAAAAGGTAACCCTAGTAGTGTACATAGGATGCACGCCCTAAAATATTAAATTTTAGCTGAACATTTCAAATTTAATTTTTTTTTACTATTTTTCCCATTATTAGACCGATATATAGATTTTAAATAATCTTTTTCATAAAAATAGAAAAAATCGTGCAGTGAAGGGTTAACTTTTTAACATATTTATATCATGAAATAAGACTTAAAGCATCTTAAACATGACTGTAAATAAATTTTGTTTTACATTTCAGGCAAGTTCCTTAAAAAAGGTTGCTGTGTCTACTAAGAAATAAAATATCACTCCGTTTGGGAGAAGTATCTCAGTTGACTCATTAAGATTTGCTGTTGAACAAGCTGTCCACAGACTGACGATTTCGCATCTTCATGAAGGAAACCCAATTGAGTAGCATTCCGTGCGTAGATAAGGCAGATCATGCACTGAGGCCCTTGTCACGTAAACATTGGGTACATTCAAATAAAGTTTGTAGAGATGCATCTTTTCAGCGTATGAACACATTATACAGCACCATCCATCGGTGATTTCTGAAACTATTTTTTACCGCGGAATTCGTTTCCTCATGTCTTGAGTAGCATGTGCATAAGATTTGAAGGTCATGCACTGAGTAGTTGAATATATAGGATGTCCCAGGATGATTGGGACAAACTTTAATGGGAGGTATGGGAACGTCACAAGGATTCAGATTTGCATCGCAACCCATGGTCGGAAACTGCTTCGTTCGCAGTTAGGTGGTGTTGTTCACAAGACCCACGCTCTCCTATTTAAGCAGCATAAATTCCTTTCTTTGAGGTGCACTGAAAAGGGCTGTGTACGTACGTACACAACGCCTGTGGATTACGTTATGGATCTGGTTCCAAGACTCGTCTGTTCTGCTGCGGATATCCAACAAAATACATGTGTATTTGAGTGAGTCGCCAATCCATGCTCCAACGGTGTAATGCATGCATCGCTAGTAATGTTGGAAACTTTGAACATCTTTTGTGACATTTTCACATATCATCTACCACAGCACATGTAATACATTAAATCTTATATGATGCACACACATCTCACTGTGGTAGCCATAAGTCTCCTACGACCGAGAAACTCTATTTAAAAATAATTTTCAGTAATAATATAAATCGTAGTAAATTTTAAAAATTACATTTTTCAGAGGCCAACCTATCTTACCTATATTAAGGGAAAGTTTTGTAGGTGAAGGGGCCAGGAATCTTAATCACTAAATAACAAACTAATAACGTTAAATAATTAACATTAAATAACGATCACTGGTAGTAACAATACATTAAATAATTAACACTGAATAACGATCACTGGTAACAATTAAAAGAACCCCTTTCAAAAATTACTAAATTTTTAGAAAGCATACTTTAAAGTGGATTCGCCGGAGATACGTTGGACAGCCCTGAATTAGAGCAAAATTCCCAGGCCCGGTCCTGGCCCGTTTATATTTTCGTATTTCGCGATTCAGCATCTACAAAAATGAGTGAAAGCAGGTCCGGCTCAATTTCTACAAAAAATTCCACTATTTTTTAAATATACAATTAAAATCCGTTTGAAGAATACTGCTTACATATTTATGAAAAAATGTATCCCTAAGACGGAAAGTACAAAACAGACAGCAGCAACATTAATGAATACTTAGGCTCTTAGACTTTTCAGCATTGAAATAAAGATTCATTAAAAAAATTAATGTAGTTTAGAATAAGAGAAAAAAAAATGGGTTAAAACATCATAACTTTGAAGCTGTATAATAAAAAGTAGATTTTTGAAATATTTACAATGATTCTGTTAACAGAAGTTCATTATCGCTATTACAATTTTTACAAAACATATTGCCTTCCCAACACGTCCTGCGAACAATTAAGTCCAAGTCCGACCCCGCTCGATTACGTAGTAAAAAATGCAAGCATCACCCCGGCCCGGCCCGAGTCTGCTGAAAAAATTAAGCCCGGGCTCAGGCACGATGTAGCTGTCAAATGACGATCTCTACGCTGGATATGTTGTATTTCTGTATTGATGTTGTCAAACGAACATCGGCTAACGCAGCACTATTATACTTATTCATAGTCATATCCATTGAAAAATTTTTTTTATGGGTTTCGTTAAAATTTTTCTATCGGCTCGCCTGGCCCGTTAGATTTTTGGTCGGCCCGGCCATGTTTTTTAGGCCAGGCCATTAAATAGTTTTTCTTTATTCTGCGGGCTCGTCCTGACTCGTTTGAAAGTTTACCTTCACTTTTCCGAGCCGGGTACGGGCCGTGCAGACCTCTACCCTAAATACAGAAGCAATGTAAAACCAGAACTTTTATGAGTATGCTGTTCAATCTAGAGATTTTAGATTGGAGAGACTGACGTCAGCTATGGGACAAATTTTAATTGGTAAAATAAAGCAACAGATGTTTGTGAAAGTTTTGGCATTCCATGTCGTAGGTTTAACACTGAGTTTTGCGTTTATGGAGTAAAATCTACCTTAGGCGGCCGAAGCAATATACTTTTTCAGCTCTTCTACAAATAAACTTCTGTAGAAACTATCATGTACTAGACAAAAATTGTGTGTTTTTTCGGACCATAGACCTCCGAGCAGAACAAATACTTTTTAATCTATACTATCTTTTACTCTTGACCTATCATCATGGTGGAAACTGAATTTTTGTTAAGGGGAAGGGGGTGGTGAACATAAGCTACATTTGGCCATAAATGTTCAAAAATTCTTTACTTTTTCAAAGAATGAAAGAGGCGGCCATTCCCAGGACCCCCTACGTACCCTCGTGTCTAATCATATATTGAATAAATAACTATGATGATTTTAAGATTTGTTCCTTTTAATTCAGAACATAAAATTGGAAGTATTGAAATATGAGTACTTATTAGCATTACATATAACCTTAGACGCTTCAGATGTTTTACCTTCAGATAACCTTAGACGCTTCAGAATGGCCTATGCCCTATTAACCGACCCGCCCGGCATGGCAAATGATAATAACCTTAAACAAGCCTAAAATCAAATGCTGAATGATTTTATATTTTTAAACGAACATTTTTCCTAACGAACCTAGAGATGGGAAGGGGGCCGCAATGTCTTCAGCAGCATATACACCGGGCGTGCAACGCACTGTACTTTTTGTTTTGATTTTATATTTTTAAGCAAACAAATTTCCAAACGAGCCTAATATTGTTAGCAGCACTGTTTCCGGCAAGGTACAACCTCGAATTTCCATGATTTTTCATTTTTAGATGAAATTCCATCCAAACAAAGTTCGAATGGGATGCCCCGCTGCCTTCTACAGCTTACTACGCCGAGGGTGATATCCACACTCCGGTCTGATTTTTCAAGCGAACCTCGAATTTGCATTTAATTTCTGGGATTTAGATATATAAAAGTTTCAATCCTGACCAAAAATTCTTGATAAAACATAAATAATATAAAATACGCACCATCCCCACACCTTTTTAAAACGCGAAATGATTATTCAAAGCACATATCTCAGACGGGACCCGATACCTTGAGAAAACTTGCTCTGAGAGAAAAATATCTCTGGCGAATCCTTGAAATGACTTCAAGATTTTTTTATTTTGGAATAGTAAATATTAATATTCTTTCACACCAGAGATATTGTTAGATTCGGAAAAATACCAAGAATGGGTATACCAAGAATTGGGTTTTTTGAAAATTTTGAAAACGGAAAAACTTGAAAACTGACGCGAATCACGGTCAAATAAAAAGGTTTTTTGAAATAGTAACGAAAAATACTGTTGGAATCGGAAAGATAAGATGATTTTCTTTCTTTCTTTTACCTTTTTTATAACTCTACGGGAACCCGGCCATCGCAATTTCAAAATGGAATAAAAATCGAACTCTAAGCTTTCGTCAGTGTAAAGAACCGCTTAATGTCTTCAGAAAAGCAAAGGCAAAAGTGCTTTGAAAGAAGAAAGCTTGCCATTTTACGATTATTATTATGTATTTTAATTATATTTCGGTTAATTGTAAAAAAAAATAAAAATTTGAGCTCTCAGGTGCATATGGACTTGTCATCGTCTATCCTCATCCAAATTTTCAGAACTCTATGACATTTTCTAGGTACATTTTTTAAGCCATCACCAACACATTCAAAGTAAAGACATGCGTCTTTCTTTTATTAATATAGATATGAAAATTATAGATGACAAACAACTTTCTTTTATTAGTTATTGATGTAATTTATTCTTATTATATTGTATTATTTTCTGTGGTCTAATAAAATTTTACCGTCTAATACAGGATTCTGATAGACAGGTTTTATTTTTACAGGCTTTACCGTGTCTCGAATTTTATTTACATAGCTGACAACCTTCCTTATTTTTCACGTAATTTAAACATGTTTGGATCCAGAAACTTTATTTAATAAATGAAATAAAATACGAACCCTATAGAAACAAGACACATTTTTAAAACTTTATTTGATCTGGAATAAAGTTCCAGCAGGATGGAAGCTATGCATTTATCTTTTGAAATAGTTTAAGACGATTTCATTGGTTTAAGGGCTGAAATGGTTTAAGACGATTCAGCCAAGAGATCCCTGGTTCGAATCCTTGTCCAGACATTTTTCGCTCAGTGTGAAATTTACACCTTATATGATTTATTTACCAATTAGAACAAACAATTGTGTTAAAATTAATCTAGTGTAATTACATATCCAGCGAATTCTGGAGTTCCATTACCTGCGATTTATTCTGTTGAGCTGAACCAGATTTCAGACCAGATGCTATAATCATTAAGGTTAGCTGGGTGAAAAAGTTCGACCAGAATCGTCCGGGATAGGTCAGATGGCAGAGCACTGGCGGTTTTAGTCAGGGGGTCCCGGGTTCGAATCCTGGTCCGGACATTTTTCACCCAGTTGGAAATTTACATCTCATATAATTTACTTACCAATTAGAATAATTGTGTTAAAATTAATCTAGTATTTTTATGGTAGCCGAGGGCTGTGATAACTCGCCGAACCTTTTTATAATTGGCATCCTTTGAATGACAACCTTTGGCTAATTTTATGTGAAGAAAAAATAACGATTAGTTAAAAAAAATTTAATGATATTAAGGGACCTTAAATAACATAAGCTTCTATTTTTGTATCTATAAAATGAGATATGATGCTTTCATTCTGAAATAAAACATATCTTGTTTATGTTATTTCTTATTTTAAAATTACTGTTATTGACTAAACCTAGTAAAAAATAGGCCCAATTACGTGAGATTTTTTTTATTTGTACTAGTATGTTTGTGTTTATGTATTTTATCATTATTTTTTAAACATATTATAAAAAAAATTATCGAACTTTTATATATTATTATTATTTGTGAAAATATTTTAATTTATTCATTGTCATATATTTTCCTTTATTCACAACAGGTTATAATAGGCTATTGGCAATTTGTTAATGGCTAATATTATAGGATCGGCGAGAAAAAAAAGGGTTGGAGCGATTTATAAACTTTTTGTGCTCACTGGAGTCCGGCTAAGAAAAAAAATACCTTATCTCTATAATTTAAGTAGAAGATGTTATATAAAATGTTTCTCAAAAATTGTTTTATTCTATAGACTAGTGTTTTCCCACGGATCAGATCACCTAAAATGCAAGTCATGGAAATTTCGCAAATATTTTTTTTTTCAATAATTTATATAACAAATTGTGTAAGTGCCATCAAAATCCGTTCAGTAGGATATTTTCCTTTAAATAATTTCCTTAATAATAATTTTTCATAACTGGTTTAACTTAATGACAGGCCTTCCTTCAATAGCAACTAAGTAACATAGAACTGTGTGTTATTTACTAACCAACCCTGCCCTTACCGCAAATTATGTAACTGACAATGTAAGTCCCATAAAAAATAAGTTTAGCAGAACGTGAGTTATAAGCGTTCAGAGTGATATTCCCATTTGCGTGTTATATGTATGAAATGATAAAAGCTAAGCCCCTTTTTAAAATCCCCTTTTTTGTCCCTTTTTAAAATTTAAATTTAGGAATTAAAATTAAAACTTCTAAAATGCTTTTGTAATTGTGTCTCAGTTGATTGAATGAGGTTGCCCCTGTTAAGTCAGTTTTCCCGCATTGCATTTTATAACTTTTAGAGATCGTTTTGGCACATCTCATAAGAATACTTTTGCTGAATAAGTGCAATTCGTAAGTCTTGCTGCATTCGATCGGCCAACTCAAACCACAGCCTTTATCCCGGGCAGTCAATCATTCAGCTAACGACCAATTATAGTTTAAAGACGCCTCCTTTGACTTCAACGGCCCCTATGCACAGGTCCCCGGACAGAGTTTTTTACCATCAAAAGAATGCACTAACTCCACGACACTCGGCTCTCTTAAGTATCGCTTTGCGGTACGCATAATTCCCAAGCCAGACGTCCATAAAGTAAATTAGCAGCTCTCAAGCCAAAAGGGGCCTGATTTCTCCAAAGGATGTAACAAAGGAACAATAAATCAGGTCCCCGGAAAAACTGTGTCTTTATTGGAACAACTACTATCTTAATCTGACTTTGATTTCCCGGATACTACTCACGGCCTGTGACTACCTAAATATGTTAGAAGTTCCGAGGGTTCGCTCAGAAATCGGCACGCACGCGTCCGCGGTTCGCGCCCCTGCCCCCATCGGTCGGGAAATGACCGACGCCACGACAGAAGATCCATAACTGGAGTAGCGGCGAATTCGTTACATGTATATCAGGTGAGGTAATCTATCCTAAAAATGAATGCTGAATTATAAGGAATGTTGAGATATCGAAAAGCATTGGAAAGTTAGAACTTCTTTTGAACTTAAAATTCTGGGATGTGGAGAATGACCGCATATTATTTGTTCTATAGATTTAATTTTCATATTGATATAGAATTAAATAAATTAAATTATAAGTTTTAACATTTCAGTGCGATGACTATTGAAAAGTTTCACGTTATGTTACAGAACACATTGTAATCCTATTGTCTTTAAATGGCATTTTTCACAAAAATTTCATTCAAGCCTGGGATAAAAGTTTAACAAGATAATTTTCTTTTAATATTCCAGTTTTAAGGATACTTACAACTTATCCGGTCAGATACAATTGCGCCACACATTGCACCATTTATAGAAATTACAGCAAACATTATTTTTTGCAACTACAGTAGAAGATCTTTATAATGTAATTCTACACAATAACTTTATATAACGCACAGTTTATGTAATGTAAACAATGAATTTTACACTTAAGAAGAGCCTGCAATTCATGTTGTAAAAATATTGCTACTCTCTTCTAGATAAATAATTTTCAAACATTATTTAATCTTTATCTCCACTGTCGGAATTCGGTCATTCCTTCTACATGTTACGTCATACAAATATCTGCTCCGCTGAGGATTGCTGCGTGGGTGGGAAAAAACTCACGCAATTTAAAGTAACTGTTGCATCATCGAACTTTTTCTCTGAACACGGAAGTGATATTGTTAGAACTCTAATTCTTGTATAGTAGATATTTTATTGTTTAGATAAGACGTAGCGTTGAACGCTGCGTAATTTGTAAATTTTAAAGTATATACTTACAGTTTAAACAAAAGATGAATTCTCTTCAATTATACAAAACTCCACACATTTTAATACCTACCTTATTTTGCAGCAAAAAAGCACAAGCTTAACCTCGCCTTACAATAAAATAAAAAAAGGGGCGGATAATTTTATAGATGCTGCAAAAGTATTTTTACGCAGTCGGCAACTACGGAAGTATGCGGAGGCCCGATCACTCACCTTTTGGATATTTACTCTCTTAAAAAAAATTCAGTGATTTTAACTCCGACTGAGAGTATTTTCACTCCTTTTCAGTATTGAAAATGCACTTATTCTATAGGAGTGAATTTCATCCATCTTGCGGAGTGGGTTTTTTTAATTCCTTTTTGATAAGCTGTTTTCACTCTTTTTTTCGACTAAATTAATAGGCAAAACGAGTGACTGCACTCATTATTGACAAGTCATTTTTAAACCCCTCTTTTTGTCAAATTTAATAGGCAAAATAAATTATTTTCCTCTTATTTTCAGTTTTTTTTTTTTAACATATATAATTACCCAGTTTGCAAAATGTATTACTTTTAAAACTTCATTTTGTTTTATTTTAATCTAGATGCAGAAGAAATTTTGTTTTTCATTTCCGAAAAATAAAATAATAATAATAATAAAAGATAAGTTCGCACCATAACAAGATAAGATTTTCTACCTTGTCAATATCCTGAAGTGCTCTTTTTTACTTTATCTTTCTTATTATGATTTTTTTCTTTTTAATATTTTCACATTGTATATATAATTTTAACGTTATTAGTTTTAATCCGGAAATGTCGATTTCTTTAAGTATTTCTGATATTATTATATCTTATTAATATATTTTGCTTATGACACAGATAAATAATTATGGAATATAGAATTCATCTGTTACATAACTGCAGACTTTTGTTTAGTTAAACTTTTGAATATGAACAGAGCGAAGTATAACACAAAAATAAAAATTCACAAAATTATAATTAAAAAAAGGGTCAAGCTAGTTGTGTCATAAAATAAATTGATAATATTTTTTACTAATCTATTATTTTCTGATACTTTTTAAAATTATCTTTAACATTTCGTGCTATTTACATAATACTGTGGCAATTAAAAAAATTATATTTAAAGTGTAGATGTGTACAACTATCTAAATGAACACAATTTATTAAATACTTGTATTTACTGAAACATTAAAAAAAATAGAACATATATTATAAGTTAATAATAATTTAATAATTTTTATAATCACGGGTTGTGTTGCGCAAATATTTCTGAGTGCCATGAGCAAAGTAGTATATAATCATATATCAATATCATCAATCATATATCAATATATCATCATCATATATCAATAATATAAGCACAAAATGATATATGTTTAATAATGTAAATACCAATTAGCGTAATTTTACACAATTTGAATACGAGAAAACTACATATCTAAGTGCATTTTATTGATTATAAAAATTATGGAACAGATGCATTAAAGAAAAAGAAAAAAAAGTAATTTAAGAAGTTCATGTTTCCGGTTTAAAAGTATTAACGTTAAATAACGCAAAAAAACATATATACAATGTGAAAATACAACAAGGAATGGCGAAGGAATTACAAGAAAGATGAAGTAAAACAACGTACTTTACCTTAGAATTTTCAGTATTAGTAAAATCCTAGAATCGCCGGTAGCCATCTTGGTTTTAGCTGGGAAACAAAAACGAAATTTATCCAATTCTTTGTGATGATTCCCCCATCCCCCCTGCTTTCGTGGGCATAATCCATCTATCTTATTCTATGCCATTTTTAAATCAATCAAATTATAATTGTAATAATGTTTTAATCTTGTAGGTAACGCTAAGCTTTGATGCTTGAAACAAACAAGCGACTCCCTTTTCAAAGCGATTCTCGGTTCTCCCTCTGCCAAACTATATTTCGCCTTACAGGATTTCAACCAATAGGCAAGCTTCTTAAACCGCTCTTTTAGAGATATTTTTCTGTTCCGGTCTGAAATGAGCGGTCCTGGGGATGCTACTCCTAAAAGGATGATTTGGTAAAACAGTTTTTTTGTGGAAAATGTCTCTTTTTGATAAAACAGATACTCAGAAAGAACAAAAACACGCGTAAAACTTTTCGTTCATTTGAATTAAAAGTGTACGGAGATAAGAGAATTTCCTATCTTACCTGTTTTATTAGTATATAAATAGATTTAGAAGTCAATTTGTTGGAAAAATTCTGATTTTTTTAATGAAAAAATCGTTAGCATTAAATAAACATTTTTTGGAAATAAGTAATATAATAATTTTGTCCAGAATTGATCATATTTATAATGTAATTTTGTCTGCTTAAGCTTAAGTATATAAAGTTTCAATAAAATTAAGTTTATTATAAAAGCATTTTTTTGCCAGTTTCTCTGCTCAACCAATAACAGATAATATTTTTCAAAGAAACAAGTAAAGTTTTCAATGACTTGTTTGAAAATTGTTAGAATGTTTGAAGTTTATTGAAATATGTGCTTAAAATACCAGTTTAGTGGTTTTAAATGTTAATTACTTACCTAAAGGATACTGTGGACTTTATTTCATTAATACTATGCATGTACTTTCACAAACCCTGTTTTGCCACATCACAGCTTGCTGTGTTTACATTATAGATATGATTGGCTGGATTCATGGTTTGATGAATGTATGGCAGGAAAATATTTTCATGTCAGTTAACCTCCGGTTAATTGGTTTTGCTGCTTCACTCTTTCCAATTAAATTTGAATATTAATTTTTAACTGTATTCTTTAAACTCATTTCATTCGTATTAAGCCTGGAAATTTTGCTCCAAGGTGTGGAGGTGCAGATAGCAGCAACTATTCCCGCTCTAGTTGCAGCCATGTCTTAGCAGCTTGTTGGTGTTAGCTGTTGTGCTCATGTTTATGCTGTCTGGTATAGCCATGGCATTTTTAGATTATCTCATCCAGGCATGAGGTTTGCTCACCTATGGGAAGATTTGTTCTGGAGCTGCAATGATGTTGTTACTGTTTACACCTTGTTATACTAATAGATTTAATCAAGTTATACTAACATTGTTTTTGAAGAATAAACTTGTTATTATTTTACAACTTTTGTTTCAAATTATGGCTTTATATACCCAGTGAAGATGTACATTATGATGGTGAATTTAATTATTCTTTAGTACGGCCCAACAAATTACCCACTATATGAAATGGTCTATATTATGCAAAAAATTATACTTTTTGTCCTGAGTAATGCAATATAAAGAACTTCTACTGTATATTGATACGTTCGAGGAAATTAGAAGGCATGACAATTGTGGAAATTTGGACTTGAATTGTTTTATTTTTATTTTTTAATAAATAATATTACCTTGAGTTGCTGTCTCATGACGTCTTTTCTCAGGTTGTTGAGTCCGAAACTTTGATTCAAAATGACACCATTTTCTGAAAGTTCCTTTGACTTTACGAAAAATGAAAAGTACTATTTGATTTCACACTTTTTCAATAAAACCCATCTGCTAATTTTATGCACTTACAAATAAGAATCAATCCAGGAACGTGTCACAAATTTGAATTTGAAAATAGCCATAAGCAGAAAAAAAATCATGTTTCATATGAAAAGAATACCACTTGGTTGAACCTTCCTATTAACATTGTCCAAAATAGAACTTTTTGCGATTCCTTTTGACAGGTTTATGTGCATATCAGAATCATTTACTTTTTTTAAAAATTTTTATACATTTGTACTAATAAGGCAATATCATAATAAAAATATGCACTACAGTAAAAATAGCTTCAACTTTAAAATTGATGTTGCTACTAAATATATTCATACAATGCTTTATCATTGGATTTATCTCAGCACCAGCAGAATAAAAAATTCATAAAATATTTTAATTTTATCAATAAAAATGCATGTTGTCTATTTAAAATAACATCTCTTTCATTGTCAAAGAGATTTTGATCTTCGGAGATTAAGTTCCAAATTTCTCCGATTGTAGAATTGTGGGTGGAAGGTAAGGGTCATTATAAGACTTCAAAAAAAAAAAAATAGTCTAAAATATTTCATATTTACTCCATTTTCAAACGTCCCTTTGCATAAAATTCAATTAAAAACTTAGCACAGGTATTGAGGCACTGAGCCACTTGGAAAACACACCTAGTTGGAAGCCTTCATTCTTGTATGTTTGTAGGCTGTAACCACAGAACAAGATGGAATAACTTCATGAACCATAACCACTGCCGCTGTGGTTTGTGAATGTAGCCTTACCAAACATATAAAAGTGAAAGGAGCCAGGCTAGATGTGTCCTCTAGATGACTTAGTTGGCAGAGCAGTGGTGTGCTGAACAAAACACCTAGGTTTGAACCCTGGCTTTGATGCTTTTTCATTTGTTGTTTTACGACTTGTTAGCAATGTGGTACATCAATTGGTGACTTTGTTTCATTTGATGTCAAGCATGCATATTGGCATTGGTAATCTTGAAAATCGATTTTCCTGCCAAATCTCGCGAAATGTTGCCAGCTTTGCGACTTTGTTTGCTGCCAACTCTTCATCAACTTAATAACTGTTTGAATCTTCATTTCTATTAAAATACAATGACCCATAGTGACACCAAAATGACCCACTCATCCCATTCTCTCAACAATGTGACCCATCGCAATGATTTTCTTGTACCTTAAAATGGAAGGATACAAAATTTAGTCAAGATCATCAGAGATGTTTTTAGATAAAATTTGCAAACACACACGATTTGCTTTATTACAATATATGATGACAGGAAACAATATTGCCGTGCAACAAAAATTTCCGAATTGGATGATATAGGACACAAACAAGAAGCAAAAATAAAGCTCTTAGAAACAAAATGCATGGCTGATTAGCCTATAGAAGTGAATTTATGAATTGAGCAAATATGTCGAATAAATATTGAATTAATTATTTATACATCTCTCTATTCTATAAAAAAGTAACTGACACTGTCAACGCCGCCGCCGGTTTTGAATTTTTTGTGACCGGAGGTCTTTCTTTGTTAACATTAAGCAAAATATTGCATACGAAAAAATGAAAATCGGTGGTATTATAGAGAAATGTTTGATAGACAGTTGCAGACAGTTTTCAAATCGAAGAATTATTTTAAGAGTTATTTAATGCTAAAGCTAGACAAAATCGTTCCATTAAAAAAGTTTTATAGGAGAAAAAACTATACATGGGAATTTAATCATTTTATGCGTTAGAATTTCCCGGTGTGCGGACTGCATTTATATTTTTAATTTGACTCATTTTCTGAGGTTTTATTTCTGTTTTAAATTCAAATTTTCAGCATTTCGAGAGATATTTTTTATATATTTTAGAATATGGTATTAATTTAGACTGTTGCCAACTGTATAAACAGCGCAATCAATAATGTTTCCTTCAAATTAAAAATTTATTTACACGTGACTATTATAAAGATAAAATATAAAAAGCAGGAACTCATTGAAAATTACGTCATAAAAACTATATTTACACTAGAATTTTAAAAGAGAAAGAATATTGTAAGATAATAAATTCATTAACATGCGTTAGAAGACTTAAATAGGAGAAATTACGTCACCTTTGCGTCACATTATACTTATTACGTAAAATGAACAAAAAATAATATTGCAAAACAGTTTAAATTTAAAAATTGCGCGAGACTTTTATTTGATATTTTGAGATGATCTTTTCAACTATTTTTGTTAGGACAGTCCAAATAACATTTCATTTCTAACAAAAGTATTTTCACGTGAATGTTAAAAAGAGAAAGAAAAGTTCAGATTAAAAACGAAACATTTAAAGTGTCTTATTTAAAAAAAAATCTTTTCACTTTGCTAAAAAATACCGGGAGACAAAGACCCTGTTTAATTAATTCATTTTATATTAGCTTATTTTGAAATGTTTAACCGATTTTATTTAATCAAAAACAGAAACAGCCATTGTATCTTTTAACAGCAGCTAATTTGGCCTTAAAATCCCCCAATCAAAGAGAAATGAATAGAAACCCGTTTATAGCAAGATCGCCACTGTTTTTGAACTTATAATTCAATCTTCCGAAATATTTTTAAAGCCGATCAAATTAGCCTGCTTTTAGAGTCTGTGGTGTCTGACCGGGGGCTGGCGAGCGTAGCTCGTAGAGGGCAGCGCCCTCTAGTTTAAAAAAAAATACTTAGCTCATGATGGACGTAAAGAATACAAGGTGACACATATATACTGTGACGCAAATAAAAGTCCATAACTTTTAAGTGAAAGAATAAAACAACCCGTTTTATTGACCATTCGAAAGAGAAGAAAATTCTATACAAAAAAAATCAAGATCATTCGTAATGACTTCCTCCCGCAACGATACAGGGGTCTAGATTCTTCTGCAAATTCTTCAAGATGGCCGCGACATACTACCCGGCCTGATTTCAGTTCAGGCTTTTTCCAGAGCGTGTTTCAAGGAATCCAGTGACTGGTGGTTGATTGCTGAGGATTTTTACAAAAAGAGCACCGCAAACAGTAAATTTTTGTTTGGTTTGTCCCCCCCCCCCCCCCCCAAGGAATTTGATATTTCAGAAAATTTATGTGTGAACACAGGTCAGACTCAAAATCATTATTATTATTTTTTAATTTCTCAACATCTAAAATAACTTGTCGAATTTTATTACAATAAATACACGCGCAATAAATAAAAACTTTAGGCACAAAAACTAATATTTATTAAAAATATTTTCTAAAGACTTTGCTATTCTAACATTCTCAAGGGGAGAAATTTATAAAAAAGATATAGTCCAGGCAATAGAGACGGTATAGGGGTTCTACCTAGCAAAATTAATGGAAGTTCCCAAAATTGGCTTACTTTATGTTCTTTCGGTCGCTGAATCCAAATTTTTAACTTCCCACCAAAATTTCCCCTGCCAACCCCCCCCCCCCCAAATTTTGGTAAAATGCCCCCAAAAAAGGTTTTTATTAAAAAAGTCAATTTTTTCATTGTTTTAGGGAAAAAGTATCTAGAAATTCAGAAAGTAGACAAAATTTGCAACAAATTAGATATATGACTTTATGACTTAGGATGAAGGGGAAGGGGGGATCTGCCTCGGAACATGCGCCGCGCTGCTGTGTGGACTAAGTTGCGCAATTCCACTTAACCACTCACACGTTTACATTCGCCCTCCTATCTCCCCTCCGAACTTTCTCTATAAGGTTTACTTTAAGTTTTTTGGGTCGCTGAATCCGAGTTTTTAACTTCCCCCCAAAATTTCCGCCCCCCGAAAACACCCCAAAATAGTTGTTTTTAACTTAAATTTCTTATTCTTTTAGGGGAAAAGCATTACGAAATTCAGAAACTAGACAAAATTTGCAAGAAATAGGATATATGACATTATGACGTAGGATAAACGGGGAGAGAGGGGGCTGCCTCGGAACATTCCCCGCGCTCTTTTCTCAAAAACCAAATTTTTTCAAAAATCAATTTTTGGGGAGGTTTCCGGGGGAAATTTTGGTTGGAAGTTATAAATTCGGATTCAGCGACCCAAAAAAACATTATGTGAGTCGAAATCCGGAACTAGTATTAATTTTGCCAGGTAAAATCTCCTATTGCCTGGACTTCATAACTTAGTGCACGTAGCGCCGCAGTGCATGTTCAAAGGGAGCCCTCCCCCAACCCGTTCGTCCTACGTCATAATGTCATGTATCCTGTGTCTTGCAAATTTTGTTTAGTTTCTGAATTTCGTAATGCTTTTCCCCTAAAACAATAAGAAATTTAAGTTAATAAGAACTATTGTGGGAGGTTTTCTGGGAGGAAATTTTGGGGGGAAGTTAAAAATTCCGATTCAGCGACCCAGAAAACTTAAAGTAAACCGTATAGAGAAAGTTCGGAAGGGAGATGAAAGGACGAATTTAAACGTGAGTGGTTAATAGGAATTGCGCAACTTAGTCCGCGCAGCACCGCGGCGCATGTTCCGAGGCAGATCCCTCCTTCCCCTTCATCCTAAGTCATACTGTCATATATCTAATTTGTTGCAAATTTTGTCTACTTTCTGAATTCCTAGATACTTTTCCCCTAAAACAATAAAAAAATTGATTTTTTTACTAAAAACCTTTTTTTTGGGGGGGGGGGCATTTTACCGATATTTGGGGGGGTTGCCGGGGGAAATTTTTGTGGGAAGTTACAAATTCGGATTCAGCGACCCAAAAACGCACAAAGTAAGCCAATTTCCAGAACTTTCATTAATTTTGCCAGGTAAAATCCCCTATTGCCTGGACTAATATGTGAGAAGAAATTCTATTAATTGCTGCTCCTCAGTGTACAAAATGATCAAATGAAAACTCGTCTCCCTCAGGTCTAAATCTTTCGAGGTAAATTTCCCCTTTAGCCCGAAAATTAGAGGGGATTTAGTGTGCTGATTATCTCGTAACCAATTGAATTTTACTATTTTTTTTTTCTGACATTTTGACGAAATTCACGATATTTTTCCGTGGTTGTTTCACGGAATACATAATTTTTTTCTGTAATCTTTTATTAAAATTCACGATAATTTTTTACGACCGACTAACGAAATTCGCTATTTATTTTCGAGATATCTTGACGAAATTCGAAATTATTTTCTACGATCTTTTGCAGAAATTCGTTTTTTTTCTCGTGGCTGACTGCCAAAATTTGCGATTGACGAAATTCTCGATGTTCTTGCGCGATTCTTTGGCTAAATTCCTAATTCTTTTTTCGAAACCTTTTTTCGAAATTTGCGATTTTTCCGCGTGACTCACGAGCAAA
Organism: Maratus speciosus; assembly: GCA_963932465.1. Taxonomy (NCBI): domain Eukaryota; kingdom Metazoa; phylum Arthropoda; class Arachnida; order Araneae; family Salticidae; genus Maratus; species Maratus speciosus. The sequence goes on from OZ010794.1 coordinate 81,923,687, forward strand.
TTTGATTTTTTTCTCCGACCGAATGTTGAAATCTGCGATTTCTCCTCCGCAACCGATTGACAATAATCACTATTTGTTTCCACGATCTTTGCAATATTTTTCCATGGTCCTTTTAGGAAATTACCTTTTTTCGCAACTAAATTGCCAAATTAACTATTTTTTCTAAGTCCAATTGGCAAAATTCGCGATTTTTTTCGCAGTCAAATGGCGAATTTGCGTAGCTCTGCAAAAAAAGGATAAAAAAAAATCCAAAATTAAAAAAAAATATTCCTGGAAGAATCCCATGCTTGTGAAAAAAGTTAAGAGGGCAAAATCCCACACGTTATTTCAAACCCTTCCCCTCAAACAAAATTTTGCTCCCTCTTCCCCTTCAAAACTCTTGAAATGGATCCCCGTTCCGGCAATAAAAACTGCAAAGAAGTCGAAGTCAATAAAAAAGCTCCTTTTTAGTCAGGTCGCCATCTTAGCAAGTAAAACTATGTAATTTTTTTTTTCATAGAAACTTATTTTTTTTCCGTTTGCAAAATAATTTTGCTTTTGACAAGTTTCGCTTTCAGAAGTATTGCAATAAATGTAATATGCCTATGCTCTTCAGAGGTGTACTATAGAATGGATGTTTTAACAGCCTTAGTGGACATTTGTAAAAGGAAATCTGTCTACAACGGAAAACTTTCTTAATCACTATCTTGAAATTATACCTGTTAAGATAAAAACATGCTTAAAGCGGAATTTTTCTCGTTCGGATGGGAGAGAGCCCCCCCCCCCCCTCCGAACATCATCCTTGGCTATGCCACTGCCCTCAAAGAAAAATTTGCCTCCCACAAGACAGTTCTGAAATGGTGCCCCTGTGTTGAAAGAAAGCAGGATTAACCTCTGCACACAATGTTTTCCTGCAAAACAGAGAATTAATATCAGCTGAAATACCTATTAGACAAAAAAAAATGCACAAGGAACATGAATAAAACTACAATATAGCTCAAAAACATTAAACAAAATTGACATTTTCATCACGTTACAGTATTTTTGTGTCACCATGTAAATGATAATGAGATATGTTTCATTTAAATCCTTGAGAATTTTTTTAAGAAGAAAATTTAACAAATTAGTAAGATTCTACACACAAATACCGTTTTAGCCCATTTCTCATATATTTTTTAAGCATTACTTCAATAAAGCCTTTCCTATAGCATAAGATATTGAGATACAGTTGATCTTTTCCAGTTAGATTAATTTCTTATTTTAGGGTAAAATTACTTTATAGTGAAATAAAAATTTAAAGTAACTACCAAAAAAGCCTTTACATAAAAGTTTACAGAAATTTAATGGAGTTATTTGCATATTATCAAAATGACAAGTGTGACAATTGTTAAAGAATTTCACAATTTTTTATTTTATTACTAAATACTAAAACATAAGAGATGTGATAATACTAAATGCAACGACATATACAGAGTTCATACTCAATTTTGACTATAAAAATATAAGAGATTTTCAGGAGGTGTCTATTTGGTATGAGACAAATAATGTTTTATTAGATGGTTATTGTGCCAAAATGCTTTGGAACATATTTCACAAACAAAAGGTTTTCCTGTTGCAGTGTGAATGAAGAGATGTCTTCTTAGATAACGCTTTTCATTAAAACCTTTGCAACATGTTTCACAAACAAATGGTTTTTCACCTGCATGAATCAAGAGATGGCCTCTTAAAGCACTCTTATCAGAAAATGCTTTGGAACATGTTTCACAAACAAACGGTTTTTCCCCTGTATGAATCACGAGATGTATTTTTAGACTGCTATGTGTAGAAAATCTTTTGGAACATGTTTCACAAATAAAAGGTTTTTCTCCAGTATGAGACAAGAGATGTCTTTTTAGACCACTATTCGTAGCATATGTTTTGGAACATACTTCACAAGCAAATGGTTTTTCTCCCGTATGAGTGAAAAGATGTTTCTTTAGATTACCATTCGTAGAAAATGTTTTGGAACATACTTCACAAGCAAAAGGTTTTTGTTCTGTATGAATGTTTCTCAGATGATTTCGCAGACTACTAGTCTGGGTAAATCCTTTGGAACATATTTCACAAACAAATGGTTTTTCTCCAGTATGAGCCAAGAGATGGTTTCTTAGATTAATATTCCGAGAATAACCTCTGTAACATATTTCACAAACAAAGGGCTTCTCTCCAGTATGAGTCGAGAGATGGTTCCTTAGAGCACTATTCTGAGTAAATCCTTTGGAACATAGTTCACAAACAAAGGCTTTCTTTCTAGTATGAATCTAGAGATGGCTTCTTAGATTACTCTTATCAGAAAATCCTTTGGAACACATTTCACAAACAAAGGGTTTCTCTCCAGTATGAGTTAAGAGATGTCTTCTTAAATAACTATTCCTAGAAAATGTTTTGGAAGTATACTTCAGAAATAAACTGTTTTTCTTTTATATCAAAGGAGCAATGTTTTTCTTTACCACCATTTTGATGAACAAAGTGCTGTTCACCAGAGGACGAATTTTCTTCTGTAGACATTTCCTTACTTGAAAGCATATGTTTCGGATGATAACAGAAACTTCTTCAAAGTATTAGTACGACGAGGTTGTTGACATTTTTATCCAAGGAAATGACTTATCGGACTTCAGCAAAAAAGTTTTATCTACCTTTGAATCTAAAAAAAGAAAGAAAAATAATAAATAACCCATTGTTTAATACATTGCACTATTTTTTAACTGTCAATAAAATAGACGATTTCTGAATTTGCATTTCCTTAAACAGTACAAAAATTCATCCATTAAATTATATTATACATCCTTAGGTATGACTTCACTTGAGTATAGATACAGATACATATGTGTATCTATAAGCAGAAATATTGATCCTGTTCCACCTACATTTTTCTCTGGAGTTTATGAGATAGAGGCTGTTCATATACAACGTTATCACTTTACAGGGGGAGGGGTGTCTGACACATGATATAATAAGATATTTCTAGAGGGAGGGGAATTTTTCTTTTGATATCGTTATCGTTTTTGATCGTTCTGTCTATCGTTATCGTTCTGTTTATAAGCTGTACTGCTTACCCCCGTATAAGAGGCAAATGTAGGAAGACCATATTACTGTTGAATCCATTATGTAACAAAAAGCTATTAATAAATACGTTTAAGAAGTATTTCTTAGTGTTATTTGATATAAAGTTATTTAATATATAATAGTGATATTTTATTAACTTTTCTCTTCATTTAAATCAGTTAAATATGCAAATAATAAATGTATAACAATATCTGTATACCACTGCAAACATATAAAAAGAAAAACAACAAAAAAAAAGTTAAAAAATAATAAAATAAAAATAAAAATATCCATTGATATCGATATCATTTTGGGAAAGGAGAAGTTCGGGGAATAATAACGCATGCTATCGTATAGGGGAGGGAGTCGAAAATTGCCAAAACGTTGATAACGTTATATATGTACAGTCGCACATCCTTTAAACTTACTGACAGTACAGATGCATCCTATATTATGGTGACAAAGGGTCGCCTGTTTAAGAGATTGAAAGAACGTAAGAGTGATTTAAAATACAATAAACTTTCCACTGTATCGTCAAGAACTTTCTTGAAAGGAAGTATTTAGTTTATTGACTTTGACAATACCAATATTCTTTCAAAAGAAGACCATCCGTTTAAAGCAATTATTCGGGAATTTTTAGAGATTTGTTTAAGAAGTCAAGAAATTTGTAATGACAAGGTTTCATTTTCAATTTCGGATGTTTGGATCGATATTTTGAAAGGACTTTTGCATAATATTCCCAATAATGTTGTTTTAATTTATTATTGGACAGGAGATGACACACTGAGTTTATTTTACATGTTTTCGTGAAATTGCTGTTACTTCTTGATCCCTTTCAGTTTGAATATAACTTCGATAACGTAACATGTAAATAATTTTTTCCATTTTGTATTAAAAAAAATTAAATCCTGAAGATGGTTTTAACCCCTTGAGGGGTGTTTAATTAAGATTTGCACCAGAAAATTTTAATTGAGTTTTACTTCTATAGCTTTGGAGGGAATGCGTTGAAAAATTGCTTTTCTTTATTTTAAAATAAAAATTTTCTAAATTTCCAGTGGGAATTCAGCAGAACACAAACACGATTGCTTGCCCCTCAAAGGGTTAAAGATAAATAAAAACGTCAGGAGTCATTTTTATTTTTCTTATTTTAATTTTTAGATCTTTGTTTAAAATCTCGGAATAAAGTATGCATTGGATAGCAACTTATTGTTTTGTTTTCACATACATATGTGTGCATGCAGTATACCTTAAATCAGGTTACCATAGAAATTAACACAAAAAAGTGGGTTGAGAACAATGTTAAGATGTAATATCCCCGGTAATAATATTTTTGAAATTATACTGATCTGGAAGCCACCACAATCGTATAACATATTAAACACCCTATCCACTGGTTGATGTTTCAAATGTATTAGCTTTTAAATTTTTCTCAGTGGATTTATCCGTGATCGGTTAACTACAAATTCAGGTCAGTAACTGAAGGAAGGGAACTCAGATTTTGCATGTTCCTCGAGTACAAGCAGTCACATGATACATCTGATAAAAATGAACAGCAAAAACACACGTAACATCAATGGAATATAAAGATTCACGGGTCAAGATGATGATGGGCAATGTCATTGTTTAAAAACCGTACAATAAATGAAGAATTCAGGAGTGCCTGGAGAACCCCCCCCCCTCTTTCCCAGTGACTATTATTACTTAACAGCTCCCTTCAAGTGCTGCAATAGTTGGTGTCCCAAAAATGACTGATGGATTTTAAAATTCAATAACTTGCAAGCGGTGACAGATATTTAAAAAATTCTTGCAGGAGGGTTATGTATGATGTCAGGAGTTTTTTACTGTGATTCTTGATTTTAGTTCGAATTTCAAACAATAGATGGCGCTGACAGCGATTGACGCTCAGTCGAGGCCTAAACTGACGTCACTCAGCATTGATGCGAGGCTGACGAGAAAGACAGGCTACCCCGGTGGGTCCGATTCTTCTTTTTTTACAGACCACTGGAGTCACGTGATGCTCTTTTCGCACACCTTCATTGGTGCATTTGAGCATCACGTGACTCCAGTGGTGCGTAAAAGAAGAAGAATCGGACCCACCGCTGTTGCCTGTCTTTTTCGTTAGCCTCGGTATTGATGTGAAGGAAGGAGATTAAGGCTATGGAGTGGGTCTAATTCGCCAGCACAATCTTGCTCTTAGGGCCCGATTCTGAACTCATTCGATATGATTACAGTGGAGTGCGTTGTTGCCATGGAAACAACAAATTCTTCGATAGTGGAATACAGCGTTAAGAACTGGGCATGAATTTAAGAAGTAGTATTCGAGTTTGCAGGCGATTTTGCATTGATGAAGTTTTATTTTTCCGGATAAAATTACTCTTTATGGTCTGATTTAAAGAATATTTTATGCATCGTATTTTAAAACTTGGTGAAAAGATTTAATATTTTTTGTTGTTGTTAAAAATTTCATAACTTTTATTACAGTCTAATAAATTTTAGACCTTTTAAGGAAGTTCGTCAGTAGATTTTTATGAATGTTGGATAACAATCGTGAAAGTGGTTAACAGTATATTGTTGTTCAAAATGTCCAGTTATAAACAAATATTAGAAGTTATCTTGTTTAACCCTTTTGAATAGGAGTATTATAGTGTTACATTAAAATAAAAAAAATAAAATAAATGCTGGTTAATTAAAAGTTTGTTTGACAGTTTGATATTAAAATATTGTACTACATGCAGCTTCATCTTGATGTTTGATAAAATAAAGCCAGTAAATATTTTTTGTCTAGATCTACTATTTAAATTGTAAAAATGTGTTAAAAGAATTCTTGGAGTTTGAATTTTTGCGCTTCGGCAACTCTTTCTACTCACAAATGCTAATATGCATATATTTTTTTAATAATAATGATATCAATGGTATCTAATGTGATAAACTAAGTTCAAATTAAACTTGATTAGAGTCTAAAACTTAATAGTACTTAAATTATTGAAGGCCAAAAACAAATTTTTATTGAATTTTTTATCTTGATATAAATTAAGACCGTATTTCTAGCAGCACTTTTTGTTGGAATGCAATTGTAATTTTAAAACATTTTAGTTTATATATATTTAAAAAAAAAAAATCATGAATCGTAATAATCAGGGCTCGGCAAATGCGATCGTCACTCGCAAACAATATTTTTTAATCGACGACCAGGATTTTTAATCTGGCGGTTTTTGTAGTGTTAACGAAAGAACAAAGTGTAAACAGCCTTTTCCATATCATGCACAGAAAATGACATTCTTTGTTGCTCTAGCCAGGTAGCATGTCATGTCATGTGATTAGAATGGGGGGAGAGGGTGGGTCGTTCTTACGGGTTGTTTACCAATGTTTTTTGCAAGAGGGTTCGGTTTACAGTTTTTCAGAGAAATTTGGTAGTAGCAGCCCGGGGGGTGGGGGTTGAGAGAGAATTTTAAATATTAGAATAATAACTTTAAATAATGAAGAATATTCTAGAATTATACGTGTTTATTGTTTGAATTATCATCTATAGTAAATGGGGAAAAATTCCACAGAAAATCAGGACATTTTTTTTTGGGGGGGGGGGAGGTATTTATCCTTAGGGATTTCATCGTTGTATTGAATCAATCCTTTGATTGTTGTATTAAATTAATCCTTTGATTGTTGTATCAACCCGTAAGAAGGACCCCACCCTCTCCCCACATTCTAATCATATGATATGACATGCTAGCTGGCTAGAGCAGCAGAGAATGTCGTTTTCTGTGCATGATATGGAAAATGCCGTTTACACTTTGTTCTTTTGTTAACACTACAAAAACCGCCAGATTAAAAATCTTGGTCGTCGAGTAAAAAATATTGGTTGCAATTGGCGATCGCATTTGTCAAGCCCTGATTATTACGATTCATGACTTTTTAAAAAATAAACTAAAGAGCTTTAAAATTATAATTGCATTCTAACAAAAAGTGCTGTTAGAAATACGGTCTTAATTTATATCAAGATAAAAAATTCAATAAAAATTTGTTTGTGGCCTTCAATAATTTAAGTACTACTAAATTTTCGACTCTTGTCAAGTTTAATTTGAACTTACACATGAGATACCATTGATATCTTTATTATTAAAAAATATATGCATATTAGAATTTGTGAGTAGAAAGAGTTGCCAAAGCGCAAAAATTCAAACTAAAAAAAAAAAACGCAAAAATTCAAAGAATATGTTTCATGTCAGTCTGGATAAACTGAACCTAAAATTTCCTTTTTATTGTTCAAAAAAATATTTTCTTAGATAATTATAATGTTGAAAATTTCAAAATTTTGTATTGGCTAAATACAACTTTGCATTAAAAATATAAAAATGCTTTAAATACAAATTTATTTAGGTTCAGGGCACATATTATAATCTAAAGTATATAATTAGGCACAAAAAAAGTAATTCTAATGACAAAATTTATTCTGTAACCCTGCGCGTAAGTTGTCATACCAATTTTCTGCTCGACAAATATCTGACAGTTTGGAGCCCTCTATAAATATTAATTCTGCAACCTGAATTTTTTTTAAATACATGAAAGGAAAGAACATACTTATATATTTCACTCCAATTAAAATTGTGTTTTAAAATCATACGCATTTTAAAATATTAAATGTTGAAAATGATCTTTTTTTAGGGTTTCGTTCATCTGACGAAACCCTATTCGTCTCGCTCCTCTGTCTGTCTGTCCGTCACAGAGCCCGTTCTCAGAAACTATACATGTTGGAGACTTGAAATTTTGCATACTTGTAGCTGGACACCTCAGATCAAACGACAAATCATAAAATTTTGAAAAAGTCGTACATTTAACCCTTTGGGATCCCACATGTGTATTTTAAACAATTCTTTCTATGTGAGCTTCTAATTAGGTTGGAGGCGTGAAATTGTGCATACTTATAGCTGAACACCTCACATAAAACGTCAAATCATAAAATTTTGAAAAAGTAGTAAATTTAACCTTTTGGGCGCCCCCATGTGTATTTTGAACAATACTTTCAAAGTGAACCCCTAATTAGGATGGAGACGTGAAATTTTTCATACTTATAGCTGAACACCTCACATCAAACCATAAAATTTTGAAAAAGTCGTACATTTAACCCTTTGGGCTCCTACATGTGTATTTTGAACAGTACTTTCAAAGTGAACCCCGAATTAGGTTGAAGGCGTGAAATTTTGCGTACTTATAGCTGGACACCTCACATCAAACGACAAATCGTAAAATTTTGAAAAAGTCGTACATTTAACCCTTTGGGCTCCCACACGTGGATTTTAAACAATTCTTTCAAAGTAAGCCCCTAATTAGGTTGGAAGCGTGAAATTTTGCATACTTATAGCTGAACACCTCATATCAAACGGCAAATCATATAATTTTCAAATAGTCGTACATTTAACCCTTTGGGCTCCCACATGTGTATTTTAAACAATTCTTTCAAAGTGAACCCCTATTTAGGTTGGAGGCGTGAAATTTTGCATACTTATAGCTGAACACCATCATGCGACAAATCATAACATTTTGAAAAAGTCGTGCATTTAACCCTTTTGGCTACCACATGCGTATTTTAAGCAATTCTTTCTAACTGAGCCCATTATTAAAGTGGAGATTTGAAATTTTGCATACTTATAGCAGAACACCTGAGGCCAGGCGACAAATCATAATCTTGAAAAAGTCTTACGTTTAACCCTTTAAGCTACCACATATGTATTTTAAGCAATTCTTTCTAAGAGAGCCCCTAATTAAGTAGGAGACATGAATTTTTGCATACATATAGCTGAATACCTCAGACCGCACGGCAAATCACAAAATTTTCAAAAAGTCTTATATTATTTACTCCTCCGGGCTCTAAATTGTGTATTTTAAGCAATTTTTCTAACTTCCGCCCTTTTCAACCGAGGAGCACTTTTCCAATTTTTGCCGACACCCCTTTGACCATTCTTTCATATTATGCACCATAGCCTTACATATTTTAGTTCCACATTTTACCGCCAGGGGCGCCTACTTATCTCGGGTGATATGGGCCTAGTCCCCTCGACTATTATATCTACGGATAGAATGTAAAACGGAGTTTCGTTCAGATAGAGGTTTGTTTAGACTAGAGTACGCCCCTGGTTGCGAAATGTGGAACTAACAGATATTTCAAAAGGATAAAGTGTTTTGAAAGGAATATTAAACGAAACCCTCTGTGCGATCTGTGATCACACTTACCCACTTGTTTCTTCATTTTTTTGAATTTTAAGAGTCTCAAGACTCCTTAAAGGATCTAAAATTTATTAGAATGTAACAAAAGTTATGAAATTTTAAACAAAAAAAAATCCCTGCCGGCTCGGCCTACAGACGGAGGTAGATTTCGAAGTTAAGTATACTAATTTCACCAAAAAAAAAAAACTAAATCATGATTAGAGATAAACCCACTTTAACAATTTTATCTGGCCGCTTTTGACGAATTTTTATTTCATGTTTATATAACAGCTGATTTTATATGAATCATGTTCAGGCGGTATTCAAAAAATACTTTTCCATGCTCAACAACTCTAAATTTTCTGGCACATTTTCAGATTCATTTTTTATAGAAAAAATATTAAACTTGCTGAGGTAATTTTTGAAGAGATTTATAAGCAACCTGTGTTTTTATTTTTCGTTCAATTAATTAAAACTTGATTTATAAACAATTATTTTCTCAGAGGGACAATATTTTTCGATTCGAACACAACCGCTTCGGGAAATTCTGTTCAAAATGCCCATTTTGACATCATTTTTTGAAATATATTCTGCCACTATAAAAAAATCGATCATTACGGCACATTATATAGTTTCTGAATAAGAGAATCTACCAATTGGATGTGTTTGAGAGCAAAAATGAATTTAAAAATGAGTAAGAAAATAAGCAGTTTTGATTTGAATTCACCCTTAATAAGATGATTTTTTTCTTCAACCGCTATGTATTTTTAATTTGATTTTGCTGCAAGAATGGGTCCTATCAAAAACTTATCTATATAAATGTTGTAGACAATATTAAGAAGATATATGATAAATTCATGAGGATTTTATATATTGTGAATTGATGGAGTTCTGGATTTTTTTTTCTTCAACACCCCCTTTTCATTTTTGGGCTTAGATGCTTTATATTCTCTCAGCCGCTGTTTTGATTTGTTTGGCGATTTTTTGTTGGCGTGTTGACATTTGACGGTGTTTATGGATATGGCAACATCGATATGTTGAATCCCGTGTGACGTGTGTGTTTTGACGTGTCGTTCTGGCAACCCCTGAGAAGCTCATTTTAGCGTGGAATATTGTGAATGTATTTTGATATCGTGTTGTATAGTTCTGCCGTTTTATTTTTATGTGAGATTTATTGAATGTATTTGTTTGACAATGGTTTCTGTAGTCCGTTTAAGTGCTGTTGCTTAAGTAATTAGGAAATATGAGAAAATTTTGGCATGAAAAGAAGGTTTGTTTATAATGTGTGATTACGTATTCATAAGCCTATTTTGGAAAATGTTGGTGATGATATTTCGAGCTGGAGCTTTCAAAAAAGCAGATGTCTGTTAAGGTATGTTGATAATTTTATGTATATTTTACTGGTTTAAGAGTTTTTTACATTTTGAGATTGCTAGAAGGCGAGAACTGCTGAATGCAGTGATTTTTTTTTCGGTTAATGTGAGCGAAGCGCACATACAATGATTACTGGTTGCCATTTTAGCGAATTTTGTCTTTTATGTGTATTTTGCTGCTTTAAGAGTTTTTTACATTTTGAGATTGCTAGAAAGCGAGAACTGCTGAATTTTGAGAATGCTACACCTTGAGAAGTGCTGAATGCAGTGATGTTCTTTTTCAGTTAATGTGTGCGAAGCGCACATACAACGATTACTCATTGCCATTTTAGCGAATTTTGTTTATTAGTTACATTTTATTTTCGTTAAGCCAAACATGCGTATAAACCGGTGCTTGGCGACATTTACTACTTGGCAGAAAATGAGTTTTCACGCCAAGAAAAATTCCAAGATGGCAGCCAGGGGAACTTATGACATCTGTTCCTGTTTTTTTTTTTTTTTGTTTTTTTTTTGCGGTACGAAAAGGTCCTATCAAAAACTCTTCAGTATAAAAGTTGTAGATAACATTAAGGAGATTTATAATAAAATTAATTCGATTTCATATCTTCAGAATTGACGAAGTTATGAATTTTTTTCTCCCCAAAAACCCTATTTTTGCGCCCCTTGAACCCATTCTTAATTTTATCAAAAATCTGTGATACATAAATTTTTGGCCCTATTTTTAGAAGTAATACAAACTTTAAACTGACTTGATATGTACAAAAATTAAGAAGTTATGGGTTTTTTCCGGTTTTTACAAAACCCCAGCTTATTTCCATCCCCTTGGTCAGATTTTGCCCATTAACGAACTTGGCCGAGATTTTATGCCCCTTGATTTTTTATGTATCAGTTAGGAAGAGATTTGTGCAGAATTGTGGAAGTTATCGCGTCCAGAAGAAAGTAATACATACATATATATATATATATAGATAGATAGATAAAGTTTTTTACTGGTGGTGGTTTTGGGTTCTAAGGGTCATGATCGGTGTAGATCTTCAAAAAATTTTCAGAAATTCCAACATAGGGGAGAATGTACTAGGTAGTATTTCATACGAAATCTACCTAATACTAAATCTCTTCACCTAGTTTTAAAATACGATGCATAAAATATTCTTTAAATCAGACCATAAAAAGTAATTTAATCCGGGAAAATAAAACTTCATCAAGGTAAAATTGCCTGCAAACTCGAATATTACTTCTTAAATTCATGCCCATTTCTTAACGCTGTATTCCACTATTGAAGAATTTGTTGTTTCCATAGCAATAACGCACTCCATTGAAATCATATCGAATGAGTTCAGAATCGGGCCCTAAGAGCAAGATTATGCTGGCGAATGAGACCCACTCCATAGCCTTAATCTCCTTTCTTCGCATCAATGTTGATTGACGTCAGTTTCGGCCTCGACTGAGCGACAATCGCTGTCAGTGCCATCTATTGTTTGAGATTCGAACTAAAATCAAGTATCACAGTAAAAAAACTCCTGACATCATACATAACCCTTCTGCGAGAATTTTTTAAATATCTGTCACCGTTTGTAAGTTATTGAATTTTAAAATCCATAAGTCATTTTTGGGACACCCGGTATTAGAGCTGTACATGTATAATATTATTAACTTTATGGGAATTTTGGACCCCACCTTCTCCTTGTGATATCTCACATTATCATTCCTGGATCCCCACCGCGTACTAATGATATTGTTATTCAATGTCTAAAAATCTTTTTATCTTCTTTTTATGTGTTTGCAGCAGCATAGAGATAGGTTTATACATTATTTACATACTTTACTGATTCAAAGAAGTCAATAAAGTATCTATATTATATATGTAACAAACTTTATATCAATGGAAATATAAAACAGATAGTTACTAAACAAAATCATATTTTAAAAACCTCCCCATTTTATTTAAATGGCGACGAAAATAATAAAATAGATGTTACAAGTTTAAAAATATACATTTTATTTAAAACTTGTTAGCACTTTCGGCCTGTATTTCCCACAGCCATCATCAGAGAATTATAAAAATCAATTAAGATTAATTATAAAAAAATATTATCTCATGATGGTCGTGGGAAATGCATGCTGAAAGTACTAAGAAATTTTAAATAAAATGCATATTTTTAACCTGCAATATCTATTTTATTATTTTTATTGCCTTTTAAGTATAATGGCGAGCTTTTAAAAGTTCATATTGTGTATTTTGAGATAGGTACTTTTTAAATGGATTTAATAACAGTTTATTGTTACATAATGCATTCAACAATAATATTGTTTTCTTGCACTTTTTATCAACAAAACAGGTAGACAACATCCTTTCTTTAATAAATACCAACAAATATCTTTTCAAACATACTTTATAGCTGGTTTTTCTAACAGAGGATTATATGCACATATGACAGAAGAATCGGAATATCAAACATTGGGGGTATTCCTTATTTTGGAATGAAATAATTGTATAATCATTTAATGCTTTTAATAATGGCTTTGTATCTCTCTATTCTAAAAAAAAAGTAACTACCGCTGTCACCGCCGCCGCCGGTTTTGAATTTTTTGTGACCGGAGGTCTTTCTTCGTTAATATTAAGAAAAATAATGCATACAAAAATATGAAAATCGGTAGTATTATACAGAAATGTTTGATAAACACGCTGATGAAGACAGTTTTCAGATCGAAGAATTATTTTAAGAGATATTTAATGCTAAAGTTGGACAAAATCGTTCCACTGAAAAAGTTTTATAGGAGCAAAAACTGTTCATAGGAATTTAATCATTTTTAGATCATTTTATGTGTTAAAATTTGCCGGAGTGCAGATTGCATTATTTTTTTTATTTTGACTAATTTTTTGAGGTTTTATTTCTATTTTAAATTCAGATTTTCAGCATTTCTAGAGATATTTTTAACAGATTTTAGAAAGTGATATTAATTTAAACTGTTGCCAACTGTATAAACAGCGGAAACAATAATGTTTGCATCAAAAAAAAAAAAAAATATATATACGTGTAAATAAATTAAAAATTTATTTACACGTGACTATTATAAACAGAAAAAAACATTTGGAATTAGAATTAAATAATTATGTACAAAAGCAGGAACTTATTAAAAATTACGTCATAAAAACTACAATTACACGTGAATTTAAAGAGAGAAAGGAATTTGTAAAACAATAAATTTATTAACATGCGTTAGAAGTCTTAAATAGGAGAAATTACGTCATAGTTACGTCACATTACAGTTATTACATAAAATGAACACAAAATAATATTGCAAAACGGTTTAAATTTAGAAATTGCGCTAGACATTTATTTGATATTTTAAGAGGATACTTTTCAACTATTTTTGTTAAGAAAGCGCAAATAATATTTCATTTCTAACACAAGTATTTTCACGTGAATATTAAAAAGAGAAAGAATAGTTTGGTCAAAATTACGTCAGGTTAAAAACGATTAATTTAAAATGTCTCATTTAAAAGAACTTTCTTTTCACTTTGTTAAAAAATACCAGGAGACAAAGACTCTGTTTACTTAATTCCTTTTATATTAGCTTATTTTGAAATGTTGTTACGTCATCAAGTTATTTTTATTTCGACGTTTTATTTGTATTTTTATTAATTTTTTTTTTTCGTTATTTAAAATAAAAATTATGTCAATTTGTATAATTTGGCGAGTGGTTTGGCGGTTTATATAATTTGGCGAAATTGGTCGACGGGATAATCAAGTAGTACCGCAACGGATTTGGCGTTAAAATTCCCCAATCAAAGAGAAATGAATAGAAATCCGTTTATAGAGAGATCGCCACTGTTTTTTAAATTATAATTCAATCTTTCTAAATCTTTTTAAAGCGATCAAATTAGCGTGCATTTACAGTCTACGGTGTCTGGACGGGGGTTGGCGAGCGTAGCTCGTAGGGGGCCGAGCCCCCTAGTTTTCTTAAAAATAGATACTCACTAAAAAAAAGACAACAGGCTGTTTTTATGTAAAGAAAAAGTTACAAAAAATAAAATTTAGTTGGATCAAAAATGTTGATTTAAAGTCAATTTTCCCTTCCCCTAGAAGTATCTTACGATATTAAGTGCCAGACATCCCCTTACTCCTACAGTAATAATATATATGCACAGCCCCATTGCACTAATGATATCGATAGTTGTCTAGATTGTTGATATACATATCGATTGTTGATAGAGAGAAAAAAGTCTACAAAATATGTAATATGATCAAAATACTGCTTGACTTCTTTTTTTTATAAAATTGTTTAAAAACGACTGAGCTCATCAGCCAGAACATTCTAACGACCAACATGTAATTGAGTATCGTGTTGATCCTATTGAGATGGGCTGTCACAGACCTTTCAATGGAAGGTATAAGTCTTAAATAAATGTTCGGCTACACTAAATGTAAATACAAAAAGTCCTTTCGGCATGTGCCGGGAGGAAGAGGTAGATTTCATATATCTTGGTTTGAAAATTTTGCAAGTTTTACTCGAAGCTAATTTTACTCAAATTTTACGGAGCCAAAATGCGACAAATCTGATAAGAGAATATTCATCGGATATAAATATAAATCAATTCAGGTTTAGTTTTCAAACGACGCTGTTAATTATCCAGTGAATTAAGATAATGGACTTGTACTGACTTTTTAAAACAATCAGATATTTGAAATAAAAAAGAAAAGTGCCCAGCTAAACTGATGGCATTGAGCTCACAGGCTATTCGCACTAATTGTATATTATACTCTTATTTTAAAGAATAATGCCCCTCAAAAAATAAGTGAAGGCGGTTTAGCCCATGTTTTCCCTTTATACTTAACCAATGGACCTCCAAATCTAATCAGGGAAGCTCCTTAACATAATAAACCGGTATACCAACTTCGGAGCAAATCGAATAATTCTGTATGAAAAACTCATTTATCTAAATTAAGGGTGGTTGACTAGCCCCCCCTTTTCCACCTTTATCCTTAACCAATGAACCCCCAAAACTAATCAAGGAAGCTCCTTAACATAATAAACTGGTATACCAAATTTGGAGCAAATCGAATAATCCTGCATGAAAAACCCATTTATCTAAATTAAGGGGGGGGGGGGGGGGTGGACTAGCCCTCCTCTATCCTTAACCAATGAACCCCCAAAACTAATCAGAGAAATTTCTTAACATAATAAACAGGTATACCAAATTCGGAAATCGAATAATTCTGCATGAAAAACCCATTTATCTGAATTAAAGGGAGTGGACCCTCTATCCTTAACCAATGAACCCTCAAAACTAATCAAGGAAGTTCCTTAACATAATAAACCGATATACCAAATTTGGAGCAAATCGAATAATTCTGCATGAAAAACCCATTTATCTGAATTAAGGGGGGGTGGACTAATCCCCCCTTTATCCTTAACCAATGAACCCCCAAAAGTAATCAGGGAAGTTCTTTAAAATAATAAACCGGTATACCAAATTCGGAACAAATCGAATAATTCTGCATGAAAAACCCATTTATCTGAATTAAGAGGGTGGACTAATTCCCCTTTATCCTTAATCAATGAACCCCCAAAATTATTCAGGGAACTTCCTTAACATAATAAACTGGTATACCAACTTCGGAGCAAATTGAATAATTCTGCATGAAAAACCCATTTATCTGAATTAAGGGGTTGGGGGTGGACTAACCCCCCTTTTCCTTAACCACTGAACCCCCAAAACTAATCAGGGAAGTGCCTTATCAGAACGAAACTAGAAAAAAAATTGAAGCAAATAGGATGTTTCTATCAAGAGTTATCACATTACGTACGTACATACAGAACCGGCAGGCACATAAGCTCTCAGGCTTTGATAGCCTGCAAGCTAAAAACTTTTACAAAAGTTTTTCATATGGAAAACTGAATAACAGCGTTTCAGATCATTGCATTATAGACCGTGTAATTTCAGAATATCACTATTTATTTGTTTTGTAAACAAATCGGTTAGGGTTGAAACATGTCAACAGTCAAATAAAATAATTTCACTGTTTTTAAGTTCTAATCTTACATCGTTTTAACAATTAGAAATAAAAAAGTAGCTTGAATGTAATAATGCATTTTGAAATTATAATGAATGCTTACAATATAGAAGAATATTAAAATAATTAAATACAATAATAAAAATTATGAAAATTTAATAAATAATAAAATATTAAAAGTAGTGATCAAGTAAAAAATTAATAATGCATATTTAAATATGCAAAATAATGATGAAATACATTTTTCTTGAATTATTCAATAAGACTAGCTTCGTAAAAGTATACTAATAATAGGGACGCAACGAATATTCAGTTGGTATTTGTCCTACTCGGCTTAGAAGCCGAATATTTGGTTTGGCTGAATAATACAGTATTCAGCCGAAAACTAAAACAAAATCATTTATATTTACAATAAATAATATACCTATATGTTTATATTTATGTGTTACACATTAAGGTAGCAATTAAATTGTTATTAAATTTATAGGTACTTCTTAGTTATTCCGTCGATCAATTTCGCAAAATTATGTAAATCGCCAAACCACACGCCAAATTATACACATTGACATAACTTTTATTTTAAATAACAAAAGAACAAATAAATTAGTAAAAGATTAATAAAAATACAAATAAAACGTTGAATGGATTAATTGGCATTTAATCTTACAATTTGGCGACAGTAATTTGGTCGACAGGATAATTAAAAAGTACCAATTTATAAAACAATTTTATTTCAAATATTAAATATAATTTTAATAATCATTTGAATTTTCTTAATGTGCAATACATAAAAAATAATTTTATTTTGAAAGTTAAAGTAAATTTATACATTTAAATTTTATATATATTTTAAAAGGGATTTAATTAAGCTTAAGTATATCACATTAAAGAAATTTAAATATTCAATTTCTGGAATATAGTTATAAAAGTACAGAAAAGTTGCATAGAAAAACATATATTCAGTATCATTTATTTACAAAATAATTTCCTGTTGTGATGAAAAAATAACATTTCTGCATTTTCAGGCAATAGCTGATTGTGCTTTTTTCATACATAATATCAGCCTCCAACAACAAATGCTCACTATACACACTGTTAGCAAGCTGTTATAATTAAAAAAACTAGTTGGAAATTGCACATCAAACGTGGCAAATGAGGTGCCTTTGTACTATAACTAGTTTTATAAATATTTTTTACACTGCATATTGTACTGAATGTATATTTTAGTGCACTTCATAAGCGCATATCAATTTCATTCTGTTCAAAAGGCTGTAACATCATTAAAATGCATTTGAAATATTTTTTTTTACATTAGTCATAATGTAACAGAAAACTTTTGACTGTCCCTGTAATTAAACTATACATCCGATTTTCATAAAATTTGAAATGACAAAATTTTGCAACAATTATATGTTTAAAAATTCAGACCATACAGTAGGCTGTAACATTAGGGTGGTCACAAAAAATCAATTTTCGAATTTTTTTTTTGGGGGGGGGACCCCCCAAAAAGTTGACAATTGACTAGAAAATGAAATTGGAAAAGTTTTAGCTCATTTGGATATTTTTAACCCATGCCTCACTGAGGTAAAGTTTGAAAAAAATGTGATTTTTCACAAAAAAATGCTGTTTTTCCTTTATGAAATTAATATAATTGAACCTAAAAACATAATTTAGGTCTCATTTTATAAAAAAAAGTTTTGCTTTGAAGAACCACACCCCATTTTTCATCGAAAAATGTATAGATTTAAACATATGCGTATTTTTCAGGGCTAGACTTCACCCAAATCCTAAAAATTGACTTTTTATGAAAATGCGAAAAAGCACTGTAACATTCCATTTCATCTGCTTTCCAACTTTTTTTTTTTTTGTTTTTTATTTTGTACATGATAAAATATTTAATTAAAAAAAAAATTCAATGAAAATGAAGAAAATCGAATTTTAAACTGAAATAATTAAACAAATGGGGAGGGGGGGGGCAAAGAAAATATAAAAATTAGAACAAATAATGCTCAAATGCATTTTATTATTTAAGTTGTGTTAGAAAGGAAGCATAATGAAGAATACAAATTATTATCCCTTGCAATTGTCACGTTAACCCTTTCCAGCAGAGAAATATTCTGTTCGTAACATGATGAAATGATTGACTAACACCGGAATTTACAAACAACTTTTTTAGAAATTAGGAAGCACGTTACATTAAACTTTCATTGTAAAAGCAAAATTTTATTAAAATATTCTTGGTGCCGTTTGGAATTAAAATTAGGTGGTCTTGACGTGGGACCACTGCGCTGGAAAATATTAAGGGGTAATGGCTTAGATAAGGTAGCTTTTGATGTTTTGCTTTTGCCTGAAAAGTTTTTCTACATTCAGATACAGTATTCAGCATATACTGTTTTTGTTTTTATCTGTCTTAAACAGGAATTAAAATCTCAGACTTATTTTATTCTCCTTTCAGATATATCATTGACAACTTTAAAACCATTCACCATTTTTTTGCTTTCAAATAAGGTTTATATTCACACCATACATTGGGATGAGTATTTAAAAATCGTTTATTAATATAAAATATTTTTAAAAAAATTATAGTTTGAGATGAAACAAAAACATCGACTTCTTTGTTCAATAAATAATCCACTTCGTTGAAACCTTTTGTTGCTCTTACATTCTTGTCATTATCATCATTTTCTTCTTCAAATGACATTAATTTTACAGCCATGCTTATATTGACTTTTTGTTTTACCAAAGTATCACCTAAAAATGAAAATGCAACTTGATCCAAGTTAAGATACCAAACACTATTTATCATTTTAATGAGTGCTTTGTCTGCAACCTATTCATGAATTTTTCTGCAGTCAACAAGGGATTTTATTAATTGAAAGTCTTGGATTGGGGGCGAAAGTGGTAGTGGGAGTATTGAAGCACGCTTTTACATAAATATTGATTAGAAATGAGCAAAGATCTCTAATACCTTTTTTTTCTAAATTTGTTATTGAAAGATGATCCCTGAAACGATGTATTTTGAGAGGATAAATATATTTTAATATTATAATGTATTTATTATAACATTAAACATATATATATATATATATAAACGCGAATAAATAGCCATCCGTCCCCCGTGCTATCCATCTGACATGATTAAAAGCACCAGATGTTCTAAAAAATGTCTTTTGGAGGAGGACGTCCTATAAAAATTAAATAGAGTTAAATAAATTCTTCATAATCATCCCTGGGCTATTAATTTTTTAAATGTTCTGTAAGAACACTTGAAATTTCTTCTGAATTAACTATTTATATCTTGTATTTAATCTTGGATAGCATTTTTATACTTAGTCTGCTCCAATTTAGGCCACCCAGTCAGAATTAGTTTTTTTAAATATCTGGCTGAGTGGCAGTGATTGTGCCCATTTTACAATGAAAAACAGCTTTTAGGATAATTTCTAAATTATGGTGGTGACATGGTAAATACAGAAGTTTTTTCCTTTAACAATTGCTATGGAAAAATATAGGTTCCTATGAAGCGGCCGGTGTTTATTGCAGTGGTATCAAAACATGTTTCTTGGATTTTACCAACTTCCTCCCACTCTTCATCTGTTGAAAATACAGCTTTTGCCTAAATTATTCCAATATTATTTTCAAATTAAGGAACTCGTAGTAACTGTTCTTCATCTCCACAACTAATTAAAACTGCTATCCACTCTATATTTTCTTTATTCAAAAAATGAGGAAGCAGTTTTCCATCCCACTGAACAACACCTCTCTCTAAATCGGAATTTTTAAATCTGGTTTTATGATCTCAGTTCTTTGCTTACGAAATAGTTATTTGCAGAGTCGTATTGCACTTCTACTTAAAGTCTGTGGTTAATTGGTGGATGTACTCTAAGTCTAGCAGCTTCTCTGGCATTCAGTTTCACTTAGCGAATATTATAAAATAAAATACGTAAAACTTGACAATTAGTTGGTAACTTACTGTCGAAGATTTGATGAGACGTGTGGCCAATTAAAAAAATCTTACATTTTTGCCACCACACCGAAAGGGGGAGGGGGTTTTCTGGAATATTTCCTCAATTCTGAAAATAGAGGATGATAGCAGGTAACAAAAACAGCCTTATAATATAAAGAGAAATCGAGAGGTTCGTTTGAAATGCACTTCAACTGCAATCAACAAATCAAGAAGCTCTTTCTTTCTAGACACAGAACTAGATAATTAATAATTAATTATAATTCGTGAAATTTTTTTAAAGTTACAAAAATTGTTCAATTATTTTTGCCTATTAATGCAAATAATAAAAAAAATTATCAAAAATAATAAAATTATTAATTTGTCATCTTTCACTTATTTTTAAAAAATGCAAAGTTTGAGGGTATGGTTCACGAGCTGACCTGAAAAATACTAAATGTTTATTAAATATAAGTTTTGATGAGAGTATAAGTTCAAGGTAAGAACAGTTTCTATGAAAAATAGAAATCAGGTTTTGAAGACAAATAGTTTGAACTTAAAGAAGGAAAAACTACAATTTTTCACCAAAATTTGCAAATTTTCAAGAATTCAACCTCGATGAGGCATGCGTTAATGTTATTCAATTGAGCTGAAACTTTGCCAATCTCATTTTCTATCTAATTGGCAACTTTTAGGGGGGTCCCTCCCAAGAAAATGTTTAAAAAAAATTTTCCCATGTTGCTTGTGACCACCCTACTGTAGCATCATTAAAATGTACCTGCAATAATTTATTCCCTTGGCCGCAATGTAACAGAAAACTTTTGACTGTCCTTGTAATTAAACTATATATCTGATTTTCATAAAATTTGAAATGACACAACAAAATTTTGCAACAATTATATATTTAAAATTTCAGATAATTTGGTTGGGTAGTTTTTGCTGTGTTATATAAGGACGGACAGACAGACAGACCAAACAACCACTATAGATGATATGTACTTATATAATTACAAACACACCTAAAAAGAACAGGAACATTATTTTTCCTGAGATGCCACCATTAAAAAAAGTGCATTATTATATTTTTACTCTAGTCCCTGCTTTACAAATAATGAGTACATGGCTATAATTTTTTTTCCAATTCATTCAAAATTTCTCTTTGATTTTAAAATATTTCTTTTACTGTATAACCAAATTTTATTAATTTGTTTTAAACCACAGAAGAAATCATGAAATTTAAAATTTGTCAAAGTAAAAAAAAGTTTTTTAAGTATCCTCTTCTTAAAATAACACACAGCATAGAATTTTTAAGTGTCAAATTTATTTGTAAAAATGTCTTATTTATCAAAAAGAACAACAATGTTTATTTAGTATACTTAAGTATTTCGTGCCAGGACCATGAGCTAGATTGCCAAAAATGTTTACCAATCTTATTTTTCATTGCCCATTACATTCAAAACAGTAATTTATTAAACATACATAAAATTGTTAAAAATAGTAAATAAAAAAAATAAATTAATAAATAAAATATAATAAATGAGCATAATAAATAAATAACAAAAAAGTATAAAAAATAAAAATGAACTATAAATCCCAACCCCCATAAACTGTGATAAATAAGTAAACTATATTACACATTACTGCCATTACATTGCAGCTGTTATTAGCTATGAAACACTACATAGTTGCCAAAAACTAAGAGTAAATGTAATGATTATAATTGGAGTCATGCTTTGCAAAATTGTACTTGACCTAGCACATAATACACAGATAATACAAGTTACTATCATTGGAATAAATTGTATTATTCATATATTTTTTACTTTAGTGCTTTTCTGACAAATATACAGTATATGATGGTAAAATATTTCTTCCAAATTCTTGAAATTTTCTCTTTGATTTTAAAATATTTGTTTTAGAATATAAGAAAATTATGTTCACAACCACGAAATTAAACATTTAATTAACCAAAAAAGTTTTCTTAAATAATAATTTCAAAGCATACTTTTTATAATGTAAAGTTTACTTGTAAAAATAATTCTTGTTTACCAAAAGGAAAGCATTTGTTATATTACGTAAAATTTAACTTTTTAACACCTTTAAATTCTAAAATATATTAGAGCATTGTGCCAGATAGTTACTATTCGGCTTGCCAAATATTTAGTTTACCTATTTGCAGAATATTTTAAATGACAGCAAAAATGAAAGTTGGACAAATAAAAGGTTGTGTCATGATACGATCAAATCGCAAACTGTAGAATTTTAAGTTGAAGAATAACCAAAGAAACATCAGAGTAGCATTTCGTCCATGTTATCTATTTATTTTAAGCTATGAGGTATTCGCAACGGCTTTTGCCGGCAAGACCTAATATGATCACAAAATGGCGTATTTCCTTGGAACAGCCTTCCTCCACGAGGAAAAAAGGCAACACCCCATGTTATCGCAGGGACGCCAACACAATGAATGACTCACGATAGAAGAAATCATTCATAAATAATGAATCAATCAATAAACCTGCGGCAATAGAAAATTTTTAACTAGCAAAACAAAACATTTCTTTATAAAAAAGGAACAGAAATCATTATTCAAAATTCGTGACTCTAGCACTTAAATATGGCCTCACGTGTAAAATTTGATGAAATTTGATTTTGAATAACTCGCGAAAATTTAGCTTAGGTTCTTTGGTTTCTGTTTCTTGTTAATGGCTGTCTGACAGCCAGTATTGCAACAAGGGATTAAAAAAAAAAAAAAAGTACCAGTCATATTGTCATTGCAGCAGTTTAATTAATAAATAATATAAATAATTAGTAGTCAACTACACCGGGTTGTTTCACGGCCATTCTAGAAATCTTCCTTTTGATATGAATGACACTTTTCAATGAATCATGATGTAAACATCAAAAATCCATGATTCATTTTTGCATTAGCGTCTTGTCCTGTTTGTAATAACAAGTAACTTTTAAAGCATCAATTTATTGATCTCACCCTCTTTACTAAAATAAGTAAATGCTAAGTTAGTTTCTTTGGTTAATCTTTTACTAAAAAATGTACAATTTGCGATTTGATAATATGACTTCATAAAATTTCATGTGTCGCAACTTTAATTTTTGCTGATATTTAAAGCATTATTAAAATGTTTTATTTATAGCAGATAATTTCATTGTTTTACTACTTATTTGTTAACTTAGTGAATAATATTTGAATTTCAAATAACAGTAGATTGTTTTGTTTTTTATTTTTTAAACTTTGTGTTGCTCATAGAATTATTTTGATTGTAGGTAGTCTGTTATTTTTAAAATAATTGATCGCATAATACAATGCTTCTATAAAGTTTATTAAAATTTACGTGAAAGAATTTCCTCACTCAAGAAACTACTTCAAGAATCTGAAATTTCGATATTTTCATAATGTTAGATGGATTGCCAGTAAGTGCTGTGGTTGCACTGATTTATTATTACTATTATTATTATTCTATTGTTTTCTTGTACTTAGAAGAATGGTACTTATGTATCCTCATGCTAGGAAAACACACTATACCAATAATGACACTGCAGTATAGGATCTATTAGGTATCTCAGATATTCTGCGTAAGGAGTTTTTCTATAATTCGAAACACTTTACTATAAGTATTAAGAATTGTACAAAAGGATGGCATGAAATGTATAAAATATGAATAATATATGTAAATACATAATTACAACTTTGTTAATTTTATAACTTATTTACACAAAATAAAACAATTCAAATTTTTTAAAATGTAACACATAAAAAGGTTGCTTAGAGTGTGTCTCTTGCACTGATTTTTCCTGTATCTTGTATACTGATATGATTTGCTCCATTCCACAGATCAATTGTTCAGTTGAAAAATATAATTCATTTGAAATTTTTTTACCCACCTCATTCTGCTGGCCATCATCACTCCCATTAGCCATATTATTTGTCATTTTGACACAAATCTCACTGCCAGACATCTGATGACTTACAGAGGTGTCTTCATCAGTGTTTAGGCAACCTTCCACTCCCTTTTGATCCAGCAATTGAGCTTCTGAACATGAAAGTCCTTCAGCATAGTCCAGTAGATTTGTAACAATTTCCTTCTCATTTTAATTTTAAAGTCTTCAACTTCAAACTCATCCACATCATTAAAAGATATCGCAGATGGCCACAAATTACATCACCCATGGACAAGTGTATTTTTGTCTTTTGCATCTCATGCTTGCCATAAAATACATATTTAGCTTATACATTTTTAAAATGAAATAAATTAAGCTTTGGTTATCATTTTACATTCCAGTTTTCAGAGCATTCTGAATATGGGGATGATAGATAATGGATCCTGCACTGTATTACATAAAATAATGTTACAATAAGCAAGAAAAACCTCACAGAGACTCTGAAGACAAAAGTTAAAATTTTGTATTGTATTTTATTTTTACTTTTATTTTGTAGTATATTCGTGTAAATAGAAAACAGTTTTTTTCACCTTGCATAAGCCTTCTTTAAGAAAAACTTTTACAAGGAAAGCTTTTATTTGTAAGAAAGTGCTCTTTTCCAATTTTTACAGAAAAATCTCCCCCCCCCCCCCCACACACACATACTAGGAATTTAAAGAAACTTTACATCTCTAGGCCAGTTTGACTGGTATTGCCATTAATTGGTAAAACAAAAAAAATTGGAATTATCA
The DNA here is from genome assembly GCA_963932465.1 of Maratus speciosus. Lineage (NCBI taxonomy): Eukaryota > Metazoa > Arthropoda > Arachnida > Araneae > Salticidae > Maratus > Maratus speciosus. Next base: position 81,948,966 of record OZ010794.1, read on the forward strand.
ATGTGTTTCAAATATGAGATGTCTGAAATTTGGCATTTGTGTGTGTAATATTCAATGCTTTATTTTATTTATTTTTCTAGAGTTTAACATATGTCTGTTGAAACACGCGTTTTCTGACAGACTTCCATTTGATTTGTGAAGAAAAAGTCATTTCACTACTATAATTGAAGTTGCTTAAGTTAATCCAGGAAGAAATCCAAAGTTCCTCTTATTTTCATAGGTATTTTTACTTTTTATGAAGTTCCGCAGATTCATTATTATATTCCTGGATGAATACTTTAGGAGGCAACAATAGTTTCAAAATCAAATGGAAAAACAAATCATACTGGCGTACTTTTTTCTAAGGAATTATATTAATCTATTTGACTACAATTATTATTCTGTTAAATATTAATATTAGTTACATCAGGAGAAGGGAATTAAGTTTGTTTTTTTATGTCTTTTTGTATTGTTTTAGAGTTATGACTTTATTCAAAACTATGCTCTAATTATGTTGGTTATGCAAATGCATGTTATAAAAATTTTGCATGAATTTATGAATAGTTGACAATCTCGGTGGTATTTTTGTTTATAAATTCTACGAAGTTACCAATAGTATGCTTTTTAATGCTTTTACATGAGAAAGTCTACGTTGATCCCAAACTCATAAAATAATTTCCATCCGTTATCCATGTGGAAAAAAACTTTTGTGTTGGTTTAATTGACCTGTGACGGGAATGTTATTTCTGTTTATTATTGTCAATATTAACATATGCAAACAGTGTTTTTCTTACCACTAAAATAAAAAATGAAGTAATAATCATCAAGCAGCCATTTGTAGTATAAAGTTTCATCACATTTTGGAATTATCATAGCAGTGTTGAAAATTCTTAAAAATTTTAAAAGCACTGTGAAAATTTGCTGTTTTAATTTACACAATATGTATTTTATTTTATTTCTTATAAAAGGCAAATATTTTTAAAGTAAGGCATGTTCTTTATTTCAAAAGATAAAATATCTTTGAGCTTTTTCTTTTTCGGGAGAAACTTACAAACCATGATTCTTAGTATCATCTGTCTTCAGTGTAACATGTCATTGAATTGAAACAGATGATAAGCATCAGTAATAATCATGATTTTAATGAGGTGATTGGAAAAGTTATTTATTATAATCCTGTATTTTCCATATTTTTAAAATCACACATAAACACGAAATAGAATCGAATATAAACATATTGTAATGTGGCAACCATATTTTAATTATTGAGTAAAAAAAAAAAAAAATTCTTTACCTTTCTTAAAAGTTTAATGAGGTATTTTTTAGAAATGAAAATCATTTTATTTAATTCATTGTTAAATTAAGTAGGTATCCCTTCACTCATAGTATGGATACTTGCTTCATATGTTATTCTATCTGAAAGTGAAGAAATTAATAACTTCCTTTGAATAATCAAATGATCAGAGATTTTTAATAACTGAAAAATTCATTACAAAAAAATATTGTTTTATATTAAGCAAGAAAACCTGTGTAAACACTAAGACTGAAAGACTAAATATTTAGTGCTATTTTATAACAATCCACTCCCTCTAATCTGCGATTCTATAATCTGCCAGTGCCCACACTATATTTCAGATGTAAACAAACAGTTAATTTTTTTAAAGCAAGATAATGTACACTTTGACCGTATTAAAAGTTGTTTGATCTGACCAATTTATTAAGAAAATTTTAATGAATTTCTGCCTTTATTAATAGGAAATATTTTGTATATTTTGTAAATAAATATTAGACTGCTATATTCTGAATGTATTTGTTGACTATATAAAATATACAATTGCTTTCGAAGATGGGTTAGCTCTTGAGGTTAAATATCTTAGTTTTTTAGAAAACAAAGTTTTGTTACTGATCAAGAAATCTTGACTCTTAAAACGTTTCAAAATTAAATTGCAGAGCATAATTGTGGTTAATATGATTGAACTCGTGCTTTTTGATGAAGGAAGTATATATTTCCTTTTAAAATATTTAAGATAGCACTGATAATCGCAGGCAATTGTTAACTTTTTACCAAATACATTTATGTACAGTAGATGCTCGATTTTACGAACCTCTTTTTTACGAATTATTCTTTTTTACGAACTCATGTACTGGTCCTGACCAGTACATCACTTGGAGAAGTACATACCTGGGAGTAACATTTAACTAATGTTACTCCCATTTACGAACTTTCGATTTTACGAACACATTATATGAGTCCCATCGAGTTCGTAAAATCGAGCGTCTACTGTATTAACCAGGCTTCTTTCGTTAATAAGACTTACTAAACATGAAATGAAACTTCATTGTTTTACAATTTTTATGTTAATTATTAGTGTATCTTTGTATGAAATGAGTTTTATTGAATAATTGATGAAAAAATTATCTCATCATATTATACATATGCATATTTTATTAAGCATTTTTTTTTAACTTGATCTTTATTTTCAATATTTTAATAATTTTCTTAATTTTCATTATTTTACTTTATTACTGTACTTATTGATTTTAATATTTCCCTTTACTGTAAGCATTCATTATGATTTCAAGCGCATTATTACATTAAAATTACTATTTTAAAAATGTAAACAAAACAATGACCAGTTATCAACAAAATTCTAAAATCTGCACACCCCCTGGTCCCAAGCTATACAGATCTGAGGGAGTCTACTGTATTATTTTGTAAAATTTAAATTATCCTTCCTTTATATGCATTTCAGATTTAAGATATCTGGATATTGGTAATTGTAATGCATAATATTTTTTTATTTTGTGTATCAGTTTTTAGATATTTTTGTTTAAAATTTATTACTTTTTAATGTTATTTATTTATTTTTCAGAGTTCAGCATACTTTGTGTTCTTTGTGGAAACACTTATTTCCCAACAGACTTTCATTTGATTAGTGAAGAAAAAATCATTTCAGTACAATAATTCATCCAGGAATGATATATCCAAAATTCATGTTATTTTCATAGGTATTTACTTCTTAGGGAGTTTCCCAATGCTTATTATATTCCTGATACATATTTAAGGCGGGAACAACAGTTGCAATATCACACACACACAAAAAAATCTACTACTTGATTATCCCATCGACAAACCACCGTTGGCAAACTGTAAGACTAAATGCGAATGATGGATGACCGTAATTGTCACATTCACTTGCCATTAAATGTGTTACACATGTTTGTTATGTCATCAAGTCTTTTTAATTTGATGTTTAATTTGAATTTTTAGTAATGTTTTACTAATTTATTTGTTCTTTCATTATTTAAATTTACTGCAAATGTTTTTTTTTTTTTTTTTTTTTTTTTGTTCAAGCCTATGTCTAAGGTTTACATACATTTTATAGTTATATCTGTCTAGATTTTTTGACTAAATTAACACCATTAATTTCCCTACAATTTTCTGTTATTTCATTCATATCATTCATATTTATTGTGTCTCATAATAAATTCCATTATTACATATTTAAAATATTTACATTTTATTCACAAATACAATATCTTAAAAATATCTGTTTGTTTATGGTTTAATTTAAAAATTCTGCATTTAAATACCTATTATTATTTTGCCGGAAATCATCTAAATAAATCAAATTTTGTATTTGGTATGGCATTACACCATAAGTGAATGCAGGGATGAAAGCACTGTGGCACAAATGACTGAATGCTACTACTAAATTTTTATCGTATTCGTCACCTCATTTAATGACAGAATTTCTGAAATTTAATAAGGCAACGAATAGTATTAACATTTAGTGGTGAAAATCTGCCATTTGTGGCACAGTGCTTGCTTCCCTCTGAATGTCATCATTAAAGAAACACTATTCTTTAGAGATTTTTTAAATTTAAATTCCTTAATTTACCTTTCTTAAAATTTTAGAATGGCAGCATTCTTCCATTTGTATAATTTGATGAATAGTTTGGTGATTTGTATGATTTGGTAAAATCAGTTCACGTGATAATCAAATAGTACCAAAAAACCAGTTCATACTGTCTTATATTTTTTCTTAGGAACCATTAGAGTGATTTTAGTTCTTTCCTTTTTTCTTTTATTTAATAATTAGTTATATTTCAATCATTTTATATTTCTAGAAAATCAATTCTTCAATCAATCCTTCTTAGAAAGCTACTTTAACAAAATACAATATATATGTATATATTTTTCAAAATCATAAAACTATGCATTTTTACTTCTTGCATGATGATAAATTTATAGTTTCGCTCTGTGTTACTACTTTGGCAATTTTTTTAAAAATTCAGATTACATGATTGCTATCACATATGGGATGTTGTAATATTTGGCTTATTTCATCTGTTGTTGTAAAACGGGAATATTTCCAAAACTATTTTTTTATCTGTTTTTGGGGGGATTTTGTAACTGCTGTTACACCCTTGAATTACATAAATGCTTATTTATTTATTTAGTTTTAATATACTATGATTGCGAACTAGAACCAATTTTATGATTTGTAGATTGTGGTAACCAAATAACCTTTTTATGCAGTTGAACAGTTCTCTAGTTTTGAATAATTATTTTTATTTTTCAGTTCACACTATTGCATACTACGTCTCCCTTTTATTAAAGGAAGTCTGCCTTATTTTCACACTGTTTTTCTTCCTTTCTAAAATTCAAGTGTGTCCTTTTTTTCTTCTTTTTTTTCATATTTTCTCTTTCAGTGTTTTCAATTTTTGCATGCAAAGATGTCCCCTTTGATTTCAGATCCTGAAATTGCTATGATTTACGATATATCTTTAATTTCTTTGTGATAGTAAAAAATACCACTCTTGTGCTGTCTGTGTATTAATTTATGATTATCCCTAAACGAATTCTCAAAATTTTGTACACCAATTAGAAAGTATGTGTACAACGAGTGAAAAAATATTGGATTAGCAGTTCGAGGTTTTTCCTTAGACGAGGGTGCACTGGCCCTCAGGCCAGTCCAAGCCTGACTTAGGGGGGAAAGTGACATACACATTTCATATACAGCAGAAAATTATTACAAATACTTTTACATTTGGTAAAATGTAAAATTAAATATACTACTGGCTGAAATTTTATTTTATGTTTATTTTGTTAACAATTTAAACAATATCATTGATTGTTTGAGAAGAAAAAATTTCTAATGCATTCTTGCAGGCATAGTGCAGCCATGTATGATCTTTTATTGAAAATAAAAATTGAATTAAAAATATAATTCTGAAGTGTCTGAATTGTAGATTTTTCGGGATTAGAAATGTTAGACTGTATTTCTATTTGTATTACTTAAAGGTAGTGGTAAATTCCCTATTGCCAATAATAAACAGATTTTTTTTCAGCAAATTGTCCATTGAAAAAATGATCTAATATTTACTGTCAGTTTGATCACATCTGGGAAAATGGAAAAGTCCCATGTTCTTTGCTAAAAATGTTATATTCCTTGTCTACATTTAATATTTTTGAAGTGCTGAAAGGGTAATATAGTCATAATATATACAGACAATAAATTTTGTTTATTTCCAATCTATCACTTTCAAACTCTTTAAAATTAAATTTATTTAGGCCATAATGCATATATTTTAATGCGGGTTCTGTTTTAATCATCTAATTTGTGTTTTCCATTTATTAGGAATTTTGTAAATTTCAGCTGAAAATTATGTTATAACTCATATTTCTTCTGTGCATCGACTGTTGAAACTCAAAAACTGCATATCTATTTTATGCATTTTTTTTTCAGTTTTTCCCTTTCTGTCAGATAAGAGCTATTACATCAATTTGTTTTCCTCTTATATGTTGCTTTAAGATTTATTTTTTCCCACTGTGTCTCTAGTGATCATAAAGTTATGAAAAGTCATGAAGTGGGTTTTTTTAATACATAAAGACAAGAAAATCTTCAGTAACAATTTTTGTTCAAATATATTATTTAATCAGAAATTTCTTAAGTGTGTTTGTACCGTTTAAAAATTTTTCATACATTTTTATTTTTTAATATTCTGTTTTAGTTAAATAATGCAACATATGCACAAACTATATGTGTCATCTAGTTGCAAAACCGGCCGACTCCTCAAAATTGGAAAATTTGTTTTTTAAGCTGTAAGTAAATGTTTCTACCATCTGGAAACAATAAATTATGCAAAAGCCGGTCAAATATACTGTCCTAATGACTATAAAACTAAAGAGTTTTGGTTCTAATCTTATTTTGGGTAAGTGTAGCATAAAAATCAGCTTTCTCCCAAAAGAATTATTTTTTAGAGATGGCCGGTTTAACACTTTGTTATAAAATTATTATGGCTGAATTTTTAAAACATTGTTATAAAAAAAGAAGTACATACTCCATTTGTTTCTCTCTAGTAACAATAAATAAATAATCAACTATTTAAATTATCCTTTTACCTGCAAAATGTTCGTTGCTTTGCTTCCCCCCCCCCCCCAGCAAAAAATTTAATCTTAAAACTCTATAAACAAGAAAGTCTCTTGCCCCATTTGTTGATTTCTGTCAGCAATAAGTAAAAGACAAATCATCTAAATCACCTACTCTCAATATGTTAAAAATGTGTAAATATTGAATAAATTTTATGTGTTTATGGAACATTAAATAGTGTACCCAGAAATTTTGAGGAAAATTTCATTCTTTTACCAAGTTTGTTTGTCTGTTTTCCTGTTATTGCTTCTTCATACAACACATCTCTCACCTACAAGAAAAGTAACACAACTCAAAAATGCTATATTTTACAGAAGATTCAAAAGAAGATTGAAACTGTTTTATCATAAGGTAAAACTATGACACTTACCTCTGCCTGCAACTGTCAAAGCACTAAACATTTAAGAAACAAGATGTAGAAGAGATTTGGAGCATTGAGTAAATTTATCCCTTCCTTCCTTCCTTTCCCACCTTCTTTATTTTCAAAGAGACACATAGGTAATCTATCGGTCTTCCAGATTACTACACTTATGACATCTTTCCTCTAGCAAGATACACCTGTTAGTGAAATAATATGCAAAATTCATTTTTTCGAATTCTGTCCATTTTTTTTGTGAGTGAATGATGCTAATATAAATTTCTTCTGAAAATATTTGTTCGATAGTTTGCTTTTTCCTATACATATTAATTGATTACTACATTAATAATTGTAATTTTAAAAGCATTTATGAGCAGTCCACTGCTATTTCTTCCCCCTCAAACTGTTTTCCACTTGTTAATGGTCTATATTTCTTGTGGTGCTGAGTTCAGACATTTTTGTTTCTTACATTGCTTTAAACAACAAAGATATTAAGTTATTTTGTAAATTTTACATTGCTAAAGCATATATAAATAAATGATCTGGAAATTCTTTGGATAAATAAAAAATAACAATTAATAGATTTAAAACAGATTTATTAATTTTTTCTTATGTTGAATAGAAATAGAGGCAGAGAATAGTTAATTGATCCACATACAAAGTATAAATACTGAAGAAACTAGTTCTGTGGTACTAAATATCTGTGTTTAATTATAGAACTTGATTCATGGTTATTATCTGCTTATGAAATGTTGTTAGATATAAAATGTAAAAATTAAATGAAGGGATCATTTTAATTTAAAAAGAAAAACTAAAGTTTATTTTAAATTTCAGTACAGTAGATGCCACTTAATGTGATCATCTTGGGATCATGAGTTGTTTATAGCAGTAAGTGATTTGAAAAATATTCAATGGTAACATATAGTATTACTAAGAAAATTCTCTTACTTTTGGTGGCGTAATGATCTATCTATAACATAAAAGTTGTAGAAAATATTTACCGCAATATTTTATTGCTTGTTTTAACACAATTATACTTATTTGTAAAGATATCATATAAAGTTGAAATTTTTCTGAGTGAAAATTGTCCATTCTGCTGGTTGAAACCAAAGCCTCTGCCTAAAATTGTCAATGCTATCAATTGAGTTACCTGGACTAAAACAATTCTCTCAGAAACCTTTTTGCAATAGCTTCTGGTCTGTCATGTAAACAGCTCAACAGAATGTGTCACCAGTAAAGGAACTCCAATAAACAGTAGAATATGTAGACATGCTTTATTATTTTAACACTGTCATATTGATTGGTAAAGATATATGTGGTGTAATTAATTATTTTAAAACATAATCATATGATTGGTAAATAATTTATATGTGTGGGTGTCTATATTTGTCTCTCATATATGTGCATGCCTGAGTGAACTGTATTGGCCAATTGCAGGTCCTGGTAGCTCAATTGGTTGAATGCTGGCACTTTACGTGTTCTAGGACACTTTTTCACTCAGTTAGAAAAATTTTAATTAGTATTTATTGGTAAAATTTGGTAAATTATATTTACAAAAATTGCTAGCACTACAGAGATCTCTAATGAATTTTTCATACTCATGTTATTATTTTTTTTAATTTTCTGAGTTTTGTTCCAACTGATTTCAAAATTTTCTCCCTTTCTATATTTGTAGGTAATTTTTCAATAAATTTGATCTTGTCCCCTTCCTTATTATAATTTTTATTTTGTATTTCTTTGCAAACTTTTTCTATAAATTTCAGTTTTGTGAGGTTTGGAGTAGACATGTGCAGAATTTTTACTAAATATTCGTTACTTGGCCTATTCAGCCATACTACTGAATATCAAAATATTTTGTTTGTTCAAATATCCTAATATTTGACAAACAGAATACATAAAAAAAAGTTATTTTCCTTAGTGACCTTAAATTAAAGTTAATGACCTTACACGATTCCTACTTTTAACTGTCAATTATTAAAGGTAATTCAGAATAATAAAAAAGTAGAATAATTTGAATAAAAAGAGATTATGGCTTTCATAGGAATTAAGTATGCATACATAAAAATTCCTTAATATTGTCCGGTAATAATCTTTGTTTTGTCTGCATAAACAGAGTGTTTCTAAGCAAAATGGAAAGAACTTTTGCGGATAATAATAGGCATGTTTAATAGGATAGTATAATAATATAACATAGGATAATAATAGGGGAATTTTTTTGTATAGATAACCAGGACTACATTTCACTTATTCAGTCAAAAATACAATGCATCTCACACCAGGGGGAATTTCGATTTTCTCTTTTAAGGATATTTTCAATAGACTTAGATTATCATGAAATATGATGACATGACAAAAAGTACTAGAAATTAAGTATCCATTATTTTTTAAATAACACTTAGCAAGACATGCTATTATACAGAATTTAACTAACAGTACATATACTGTGTCATTGACCAAATTTCAGTCATTTTCAATAATATTATTCCATTTCATACAAAGTTAATAGGGGGGGGGGGGGGGAAATCTCACTAAAATGTCTGCATTATTGTTAAAGTTGTGAATGGAAATTTGGTTTCAGCTTGTATTGAAAAACACTATTTTTGAAAGATTCCATAGATTTCTATGCAGAAAATATTTTTCTCATATATATTACCACATTTGGATGTTTGTTCTAAGGTTTTTAAACTTTGTTTTGATTATATTATGTGGCTTGCGTAAATTCTATCAATACAAAACCGCCTGACAGGTTAAAAGTTTGTGATACAGAACTTTATCTTATGGCTCTAAGAATTTTAAATATGGATCTTAAAAATATTGATATCAAATTTTGAGGGACATTATGTTATTAATTAATATATATTATTATTATTAATTTCATGATTTTGTTTTTGTTTTATTTACATCTCATGTACAAAAATTATGTTCAACATAAAAAGGTGTATACAAATTTATTAATCGATGCTTTATCATTTACATCTCTCATAAATTCAAAGTATGAGTTTTAAAAGATCAAAATTTAAGTGATGCCTTGATGTGGCTTTAAACAATTTGTTTTAAAATTCAATTTAAATTATTTTTGGTTTGGCTGAAATATATTTACACATCTAAACAGTACTTTTAATTTTCCATCACACTGTTAAATATATCACTTTCACTGAACGTATATAATGCATTGAAATGTATTTATTTGAATAATTGTATTTATCTTTTGTGCAATGCAATCCAAAATGAAAAGTAAACTTTATGTAAGTAGTTCCTTTGCGTCATATTATCCATTTGTATACATTTCATTTATTTTGGATACAACGACGCAAAAAAAAAAAAAAAAATCCTAAAAATTTTACTTTTGATTTTGGATAGTGTTGCACAAAAGGTAAATACATTTATTCAAATAAATACATTTAAATGCATTATATAAGTTCAGTGAACGTGATATATTTAACAGTCTATTCGAAAATTAAAAGTATTGTTTAGATGTGTAAATATATTTCAACCAAATCAAAAATAATTTAAATTGAATTTTGCAACAAATTGTTTAAAGCCATATCAAGGCATAACTTAATTCTGATATCATACCTTTTAAAACTCATATTTTTTGAATTTTTGAGAGATGTGAATGATAAAGCAGCAACGAATAAATATTTTTATATCTTTTTATGTTGAACATAATTTTTCACAAGCATTTATAAATAAAACAAAAACAAAACGATGAATTAGTAATATATATATATGTACATATATATTTTAAATAATAACATGTCACTCAAAATTTTATATCATTATTTTTAAAATTCATATTTCAAATTCTTAGAGTCATAAGGTACAGGGCTGTGTTACAAAATTTTAGCAAGTTAAGGGTTTTTGTATTGATGTCATTATTTTCTTTAGGTTAATGATCAAAAGATTAAAAAATTAAATATTAAATACCAGCAGCATGAGTACAAGACCAGTCTTGTACTCATGCTTAAGGTTATCAGTTTTATAAATTACCATTCATCAACAACAAATGTGTGTTTCATTTTTCTTAGCTTTGATTCCCCCTTTATATATGGCATGATTTCACACTCATGCCAGGCTTATCGGCCTAGTTATTCGGAGTCTTCCGCAATTCTCTTCAAACCTTGCTTAACTTGTGTAAGCACGGTTAGGATTTCTTAGAAAGACCATCAAGAAGGACATTCTCCTTTGGTCAGTATCTCTTGTAAAGATAACAAGCCATAACAAAAACACCACTAATACTATAAACATGTTGTGTGATATAACTGGATTATTGATTGATGTTAGAATGATAAAAACAACTTATTTTCAGAAACCCTACATATCTGGGGACTCTCGGGCGAATTTCTTGTGCATAGTGAAAAATAATGTTATGTATAATAGGGGACTCAAAGTTAAAAATAAAATGAACAAATACTTGCTTGTCGTTGATGTATGTCATTTTATAAATTGGTATTTTAAGCATGAGTACAAGATAGTTCACACAATTTAAGTATGGAGCATAATGTTCGGTACTGAAATAAAATATTGTATTTTTTCAAACTTTTAATTAAAAAACTTCGGTATCGAATTATAAACAGAATCTGATTTTTCTCTGCTTAACAATGCGAAACTTTCTGACATATTCTAAAACATAAAATTATGATAGTTACAAGCATGACTATTAAACCGATTTCAAATCAAAACAGTTTTTTTTTCAATAAATGAATTAAATCTTGAGTAATAAGGGATTGTTGTCACAAGACAGCAGTTTTTACCTTTTCGTTGCTGTTGTCTCTGGAAATTCAATTTAAAATGCTAACTTTCACAGCATTTTCTGAAAAATCTTCTGTCTTCATGTTCAATTTGGAAACAGAAGTTTCGTTGAACTCACAGTTAAAGTCCTTATTTTTCCTATCTATGCGAAAAACATGTGCAGCAATTACATACTGATTGCATTTTCTATTTGGAAAGAGCCTGAAAATTGCACAGGTTTTCTAAATTCATCTACATTTCTTTCTTTCGGGTTATGGTTTCATTAGAATGCAAACAGACATTAAAAAAAGATGTTAATAAAAATTGAAGGATTATCGTGAAAATTTTTTATATGTTTGAAAGAAAATGCTACAAATTTCACCAAAAAATTGAAAAGAAAGTAAAAAGATGAAAACAAAAACAAAAATTGTCTTTGAAGTGTCTTAACATCACATTTTAAGCGTAAATTTATTTGGCATTTCTTTGCAAAGAATTTCTTTTGATTGTTTATAATGACAATGATATAAAGTGCAAATTAATGTCTTGGTTATTGTAATTTATTTCTTGTTTAGAGAAGGTAATTGTAATTTATTTCTTGTTTATTAGGAGGCGTCATATATGAAGCTTCACTTAAAAGGAATGTGCTGTAGCAATTATATTTAAAAATTCATAGTAAGTATAGTATTTAAAAATTATTGTTTACACAATGTTTTAGTATTCTACAAAGAAACTTCAAGAGAAGGAGTAGTTTTATGTGGTATTTTAAAGTTATCATAATCCACTTATTCACTACAGTATACAGAGTGTCTCAATTTATCGGAATAAATTTTTTATTCATTCTATTCATATGGTAATTGAAAATAATTGAAAAAACGTTGAGAAAAATCAATTCAATATGCTCTAAAATATATTCTTTTAAAAAATAATTATGTATTATTTTATGCAGTGTCGCCATCTGTTATAAATTACAAAACAATAACTATGCGATTTTTAAAAAAAATTATGATTTCTGATTTATAAGTAACTCTCAATAAATAATACAAATCGCAAGAATAACAGACATGTCATGAAAAATATTGAAACTAATTTTCTAAAACCCGAAACATTTTTAGTGAGAAATGTTAATAAGACTTACAACTAATTTAAAAAATAACTTTTTAATTACATTAACATATTTAAAATAGTGATATATAAGGCTAATATTATAAAAAATTAAATATATAGCTCCTAGAAATATCGTAGAAAGTAAAAAAAAATAAATACATATTAGAAATAATAATTATAAAATCTGATTTTGCGTTGTTTTGACACCATCTTCTTATCTTTAGAGAAATAAAAGTAGTAAAATCAACATTAATTCTGAATTTGTACAACTTATATTTATAACGAAATTCAAATTAAGTACATGTGTAATTCAGAAAGTTCTTACAATTTTAAAATTGAAAAAACATTAGTAAATTAGGTAGTCTTTTCATTTTTCTTACTCATTTTCTGAAATTCATAAACGTACCAAAATATCTGGTTTACAGAAATGTCCAGATTAAACATGTTACACTGTACTTAAATATTAGCCAGAATGCATCAAAGCTTATAAATACTGTGCACCAGAACTTGCCATAACGTTGTTGTATGTTGTACATTCAAATGCATTTGATATTAATATTGATGTATTTAAAAAAATATATATATTTAGAAATTAATTTTTAAAATAAATGTGAAATGTAACCTTTGCATTTTTTTAACAAATAGATTCCTGTAAGCTTTTATAAATGAATCCAAAAATACAAAGCATTCTACTAAGTAGTTTTTGAGTTATATTTAAACAACTATGCACTTCACAATCTGTTTTGCAATTATTAAACATGACTTTAACATTAGATTTTTCTACATTTAAATCTCTATAATTACTAAACTACTTGACCGAATAACTTCCGTTTGGTATTCAAAGGTAAAATTCAGCAAAAGATCTAAATATGATGTCGAAATCAGATGGATAAGAAATTTAAAAAAGAAAAAAAGTTTTTGTTAAATTCTATATGCAGATGACTCACTATGCAAAATTTACAAATAGAATTAATTAGTAGGTGTTATTACTAAGCGAATGGCACTAGCCACATCGGTACAATGATTTATGGTGCAGTTAGCAGCATCTGTCCTATAGGTAAAATGTAGGAAGTGCATTTGTCGACAAATGTCAAAAACTGCCTTGAAAATACATCATTTGCAGTATTATTCCTTTTTCATGTGTGTATAGAGTGATTCACAACTATATTATATGTCAATGATTTACAGGATGGTAGATCACATTACAACAAAATAACTTTTGTATAGGAAATTAGGGTTGCAATTCTATTATTCAGTCAGAGATACAGGGTGTCTCATTCCAATCAGAACACAAATTTTTATTCATAACTTTAACAGTAATAAAGACATTTTAATGAAATTTTCAATAGGCTTACTTCCATGATGAGTTAAGGAAGTTACCCGGAATTCCCTCCCCCCCCCCACCTCCCTCTGGAGCATTAATATTTTGTCCCTCCTCATAGAAGTTTTCGATTTTGTACTTGGTCTAAAAGTGCTAATTTTCTGTATTTCTATAATTCCATGCCCTTTTTGGAGCTGCAAATGTTTCTAACAAAGACAAATATCTGAATGTAACACTAGTTACCTTGTTTTGTGTAGCATGCAGTAATTCAAAAAGTACTGAAAGGGCTGAGTAATTTTAAGGACACTGTATATAATATGAACTACATTCTAATGTATGAACTGTCTAGTTCAGGGCTAATTAAATATGGATAGTGACCACTTCCACCTCTTTAGTCAGTCATGTTTGTGCTTGAGTTGGAACGAGACACCTTGTATTTTTGACTGAAAAAAAAAAGAATTGCAACTCTAGTTTCCTGTACAAAAATTATTTTTACTGTTGCATACTGTACCAAATAATTGCAAACAATTTAACAGTTTTTATGAGTCACCTTAAGTACATTAAATTGTTTCTACATGTTGCTAAACCTAATGTATCCTAATGTGTTTTTTTCTATATTTTATAAGGCAAATTAATTATGTATATATTTTATAAAACATTTTAATTGGGACACAAAAAATTCAGTTTTTATAGATTGGTTATTGAAATTACCGCTTACACTATGAATTTTTCTAAAAGAAACACAAGCACCTTAATACAATTTATTTCAGTTTAAAGTTATTTAATAGTATTTTTTAAATTTATAGGGATTTTTTTGTAATCATAAAACTGTAATATACTTTTGAAAAATCATCTGATCACAGTGTTAAATAATATGTTTAAATATTGAATGATTTGCTTGAGTTTATTGAACATTAAATCGATTAACACAAATTTTGACATATTTTTTTCGTAATCAAGTCAGTTTTGCTGTTATTTCTTTATCATATAACATATCTCTCACCTACAAGAAAAATGACACAACTAAAAAATAATACATTTCACGATTTGCATTGTTTTACTCTAACATGAAACTATTACACTTACCTCTGCATACAACTGTAAAAATTAAAATCCTTTCAGAATCAAAATTTAGAAGAGGTAGAGTGGATTGAGTAATTTTATCCCCCCCCCCCTTTCACATAATTTACCTCCTTCTTTTGCGACTAGTGACACATAGTATACTCTAGTAAACTTTTGTATAACTACATGTTGGCAATTGAGTTTGTTTGGTTTACTTCGTATCTCATTAACACTACTTTTGAATTTTTTTTTTCACATGCAGTTGACCATTAACCACCAGCAATTAATTCTATTGACTAGTTTTTTTAGAGGCCATAATTTAAATAGTTAATGAAAAAAGTTTGAACTGCATAACAAGTTTATTCTTCATTTAAAAAAATCTGTTTGATTTCGTTGTTGTGGGCCTACCGGTTTAATAGCTTGCTGGTAGTTTCTTTATATGCAACATCTTTTTTATTTTCTATATAAAAATAATCATGCAAATCATTGGTAACAAATGTGTGATGCTGCCTTGGAGGTGTACACAGGCTGAAATTTTCCAGCCCAATTCGTATAAAAAATTTTTGGCCTGTCCCATTATAAAAGTTAAAAGTTTGGCCTGATTCAAAAGCTAAAAGTTTGTCCCAAACAAATTTCTACAAAAAATAGATTTTTACATTGATATGGCTAATAATTTATATGAATAATTCTGATAAAAAATGTTTATTTAAACGTTTATATTCTTTACTAAAAAAGCACTCTAGCCTGCAAAATACAGGCACAAATATTCCAAAATATTGCCAATGGCCTTTACCCATGTAAACTATATTTTTTTAAAGAATTTCTATATTCTATTTTGGCCTGATTCAAAAGCTAAAAGTTTGTCCCAAACAAATTTCTACAAAAAATAGATTTTTACATTGATATGGCTAATAATTTATATGAATAATTCTGATAAAAAATGTTTATTTAAACGTTTATATTCTTTACTAAAAAAGCACTCTAGCCTGCAAAATACAGGCACAAATATTCCAAAATATTGCCAATGGCCTTTGCCCATGTAAACTATATTCTTTTAATGAATTTCTTCAGGCATTTCCTATGTATAGGAAATGCCTGAGCTATAGTTAATCCATATTCTATCTTTAAAGTGCTATGCAGTGAAATTTTCTAAGAGAGAATCGCATGAGGAGAAAAATCCATTATAGACCAGGATTCCTTTTTAGCAGGTGTATTGTCTGTTCTGAATAAATTTCATTCTTTTTGCATGTATTATTAATTCATTTTTCATGAATCAAAACATTTTCCATATAAGACTAGAGGTTTTTTCTGTAATATGACACTCTTTGGTTTATTTGCACTAATCATGGATCGTGATAATTTTCACATGTCACTTACATGAGATCACTTTTTTGAAGTC
The DNA here is from genome assembly GCA_963932465.1 of Maratus speciosus. Lineage (NCBI taxonomy): Eukaryota > Metazoa > Arthropoda > Arachnida > Araneae > Salticidae > Maratus > Maratus speciosus. The sequence goes on from OZ010794.1 coordinate 81,965,354, forward strand.
TGACATTTTAAATTTATGCCTTGGCGAGATCATTTACAATGAATTGATATTTTTACAACTTACTGAAAACTGTCCTGGGTGAAAATTGAACCTAAAGACCTTCAGCTTAAATTGTCAAAATTTTGTCTAATGAGCTACTTGGGCCAACACCTTTCATTCAGTGAACCTTATTGGCTTTAGCATCTTGTCTGCTCCATTAAACAATGCATATGAACAATTTTAATATTTTCAACTCAATCATACTGATTGATAATGTCATACATATTGAATATTTCTAACTGAGTAAAAATGTGTCCAGACAAGCCAAATACCTTTAGTTTAAATTACCAATGCTCTACCTATTGTGCTACCTTGACAGACAACCAGTCAACACAGTTCTTTAGACAGCCTGATTGACAACGACACAATCAGTATAATTTAATTAAAAACAATAAAGTGTATTTACATATCTGTTCTTTAGTGAAATTCCATTACATTAGGGATGCAAAAACTGTTGCCCGCGGGCCAAAAGTGACCCGCGAATTTCGCCAATTTATAGCTGGAACAAATTGCGATTTTTGTCTATAGGTCGCAGGAAAAAATCGTAAATTTCGTATATTTGCCGCGGGATAGTTGAAAATTTTATCAGACTGATAAGAAACGCGAATTTCGCTAATCGGGTGCAGAAAAATAGCGACTTTTGTCGATGAGGCGCGGAAAAATCTCAAATTTCGTTGATCAGGCACAGAAAAATCACAAATTATGCCAATAGGCGCGGAAAAAATCGCAAATTTTGCCAATCGGGTGCGGAGACAGCGCGAGTTCTGTCTATCGCGCTTCGAAAAATTGCAAATTTCATTGATCGGGCGCGGAAAAATTAAAATTTTGTTCATCGACTGCGGGAAAATCGTGAGATTCGTTAGTCACGAATTTCGTCAATTTACCGCGAGGAGAAAAAAGCGCGAATTTTGTCGATTAGTAGCGAAAAAGTCGTTGATCGGCAGCGGAGAAATCGCGTTTTTCGTCTGTTTATCGCGAGAAAAAATTGTGAACTTCGTTGATTGGGCACGGAAAAATCGCAAATTTCGCTGGTCGTGCGCGAAATGATCAAGAATTTCGTCGATCGTTCGCGGAAAAAATCTAATTTCGTCGATCGTTCACGATTAAAAACGCGAATTTTGTCAATCTTTCGCGAAACAAATAGCGAATTTCGTAGATCGGATGGGGAAAAATAGTGAATTTTGTCAATCAGGTGCGAAAAAATCACGAATTTTGTTGATCAAGAGCGAAAAAATAACGAATTTTTTTAATCAGGTGCGGAAAAATCGAAATTTCGTTGATCGGTTGTGGACTGCGAATTTCGTTAATCAAGCGCTGAAATCTCTCAAATTTCATTGATCGACTTTCCTTCTCCCCTTCGTTTATAAAGTTCACCTTTCTTTCGGTACTGGCCACTTTCATGCCTATGTTTGTTTTTTAACACTTTTAATTAAACAAAATTTACTCCCCCTCATAATGTCAAGAAATATTATCTCATTGAAAATAATCCTTGCTATATCTCTGTTATGTATACAAACGTAAACTGTTGCTATATCCTTGCCAACTGAATTGGATATGCTGACTGGGTAGGGGAACCCATAGAAGTAAAATCCCCCCTTCTAAAACCATATTTTTATCTGATTATAGGCCACAGATTACCTCCCCGAAATAGAATTCTCTCCGTGTTACTGATGTGGCTCTCGACAACCCAGACATTTTTGTAAGTGGACCTTCTCTTAAAAAGGTTGTGCACCCCTACATTACATGCAGTATATTGTGTTGAACTGTCTACGTAGCAGACCAGATTCTATTGCTAATAATGTTGCCTGAGTGAGATGACACATTGTAACTATAACAGCATTATATTAAATAATTTTGTGTTGTTAATTTTTTTAAACATACAAACAGTTTTATTGGTTCATCTGTTCTTGAATAAAATATTGCTATTTGTGTAATTTTCCCTTCTCATTTGATGAACTAGTGTAACTATTATAATTTCTACTGACTCTGTTATAATGTCCTCTATTGTAACTCGGGTTAACGACACTCTTCACACGTTTCATCATCCATTTGCATTGGACAGCTCAAAGAATGTTTGTAGTTGTATTCCTAAATTTCACAAGAAAATGCATATTTTTATACAGATAATCAATTATATGGTGCTTTAAACATGGTAAATATGCTTATAAATGATTAAAATATTGTTATATTATTTATTTACAGTGTGAATTATATTAAATAATGCAAAATGTTTCAGCAATAATAATTATTAGATAAAAAAAATTCTGAAATCTGGAGAATTTCTCACTAAACACATCTGCATATTAAAATCCCATTGCAACAAAAATTATTTCTTTCTCTCCCTTGTAAAATATATCGTTGTTTTTGTAGGGGATATAAAATAATAGAATTTTCTCTTTAAATTTGTTTTATTTTTTATTTATAATAAGTCATTCATTTTAAAATTTTCGCTATTTTTTATTTATAATTAATTTTTTATACTTTTAGAAAAGGCATCTGTCACACCCCGGTTCTGGTAACTTCAGGTAATAGAGCGTCAATTGTAATTTTTAATACTATGGAAGAATTTTTATCTTAATACGCTTCCTACACTGATTTTAATTTTTCATGATAAGTTTTGTTTCATGTTAATTGTTTTTTGATGAATCATATAAAAAGATTGATTAATTTACTGTTGTTGCATATGCTGAAAGCCACTAACTTAGATACTCATAACGTCACTCAAAACAATATTTAAAATATGAAATATTAATCAAAATATTTCTTTACGAGGGATTTTTGGAAAAGCAGCTTCTGGCTCACAGCAAGGAAAATCGTTTATTTGTGAATTATGCAACAACAGTTTCTCACAAAATAGTAATTCATGCACTCATCTGTTAACTATGGGTAAAAAACCTTTTTTTTGTGTGAGATATGCAACAGAAATTTTTTTCAAAAAATAAGTAAAGACAGCACCTGATAATTCATACTGGTGAGAAACCTTTTGTCTGTGAGATATACAAAATAAAATTCTCATGTAAGAGCCACTTATGCCAGCATCTCCTAATTCATACTGGTGAGAAATCCTTTGTATGTGAGATATGCAGCAAGGAATTCTCTCAAAAGAGCAATTTAAGCCGGCATCTGTTAATTCATACAGTTGAGAAACATTTTGTGTGTGAGATATGCAACAAATCTCTCAAAATGGTGATTCAAGCAAGCATCTATTAATTCATACTGGTGGGAAACCTTTTGTGTGTGAGATATGCAACAAGAAATTCTCACAAAAGAGCCATTTAATGCGGCATCTGTTAATTCATACTGGTGAGAAACCTTTTGTGTGTGAGATATGCAACAAGAAATTCTCACGTAAGGGCACCTTAAGCCAGCATTTGTTAATTCATACTGGTGAGAAACCTTTTGTGTGTGAGATATGCAACAGTAAATTCCCTCAAAAGCGTGATTTAAGCAATCATCTGTTAATTCATACTGGTGAGAAACCTTTTGTGTGTGAGATATGCAACAAGAAATTCTCACGTAAGAGCAACTTCAGAAAGCATCTGTTAATTCATACTGGTGAGAAACCTTTTGTGTGTGAGATATGCAACAGCAAGTTCTCTCAAAAGAGTGATTTAAGCAATCATCTGTTAATTCATACTGGTGAGAAACCTTTTGTGTGTGAGATATGCAAGAAGAAATTCTCACGTAAGAGCAACTTAAGCAAGCATCTGTTAATCCATACTGGTGAGAAACCTTTTGTGTGTGAGATATGTAACAAGAAATTTTCACAAAAGAGCCATTTAAGGGAACATCTGTTAATTCATACTGGTGAGAAACCTTTTGTGTGTGAGATATGCAACAAGAAATTCTCTCAAAAGAGTAAGTTAAGCAGTCATATTTTAATTCATACTGGTGAGAAACTTTTTCTGTGTGAGATATGCAACAAGAAATTCTCACAAAAGAGCTATTTAAGCCAGCACCTAATTGTTCATACTGGTAAGAAACTTTTTTTGTGTGAGATATGCAACAGCAAATTCTCTCAAAAGAGTGCTTTAAACAAGCATCTGTTAATTCATGCTGGTGAGAAATCTTGTTTGTGTAATATTCAGGAAGAAATTCTCACGTAAGAGCAACTTAAGCCAGCATCTGTTAATTCATACTGGTGAGAAACCCTTTGTGTGTGCGATATGCAACAAGAAATTTTCTCAAAACTGTTATTTAACCAAGCATCTGTTAATTCATACTCATCAGAAACCCTTTGCATGTGAGATATGCTACAATAAATTCTTTGAAAAGAGTAAGTTAAGCAGGCATGTGTTAATTCATAGTGGTGAGAAACCTTTTGTGTGAGATAAACAAGAATTGTTTTGTAATCTAAGTGTTATTTATTTATTTGCTGTTAACTATTTTTTAATAGGAGCCATGGCGTATTTTAACATTATTAAAGTGGAATTTCATGTCAAATATTACAGTCACATAAATGAAACACTGACCAATGAAAATATTTGAAATTTAATGTAGTAAATCTGCAGATTAGGAGTTTCAATATAAGCTATGGCTAACACATTTTCATTATGATATTGTTATTTATTTTTTCAAAAATCTTACAATTCTCTCTTTATATTTACATAATATAGACTTAAAGTTTCGTAATATTCTCTCATGATTGAAAATATTTTAGTTAAATATCATATGTTAAACAGTATTTTACACAATGAATTCTTTGACTGTAAAATTGTCTTTCTTACAAACAGAAAAAATTTTTTCCTTAAAGGTGTCTACACCCAAATTGTATGTAATATCGAAAATAAAATGTTATTAACTATATAAAAAAATGCTCATGTCTTTGATACACTTATTGTTACTTCATAAAGGAACAATAAGTTTTTAAAATGACAATAAATGTTGGTAAAATATATTTGAAAGTTTCACTTCTTCATTCCATTCAGTCACTTCTTAAAACTTTCTGACATACTTTAAATGTATTTAAGACCTAGACTGAATTTTCTCTTTTATATCTGTGCTGTCCCTTGAATTACTTGGACTTCCATGTAATTGGTATATGTCGCTGACATTTACTATTGCACATTCAATATTTAAAATCAATTGTGCGGTATTCATAGCAATTTTGTAATTGTAATTATCTGCAGTATAATTACAATTTACTTGTATGTAGTGGATTATAATTACATACATTCAAGCGCAGATATTTTTTCAAATGTTAGAATGGGGTGTGATTTCATCTACAGTACTGAAAGAATTTTTTATGCCATGTGGTTATAACTACACTTAATTACATATTATTTAATTTTTTACATTTCAGATAATTGCAATTACAAATTTGCCCATCTCTGATTCATAGTATATTTAGAGGGACATTCAAAATAATTATATTCTATTTTTATATTCGAATGCTTTATTTATTGTGTGACAATCGTTTGTGGTATATTTTATGCTATTTCAAGAATTTATTGAATGAAATTAATGTAAATTTCTAAGGTGCACTAAAATATGCTTTCTGTGCAATAAGTAGATCTAACTATTTATTATTCATTTGCATACTCAACCTCCGGTCCAAGACACAATGATTAATCCTTGTTTATGAAAATAGAAGATGTTCAGAAGAGATATTGAAGATATTTACTATTGTTTTATATATTTTTATGGTGAGACAAGAATTGCCATTTTATTTAGACATAATTTAAAATTCTGTTTAAGTAACCTAATTATCATTCACTCAGTCAAATGTTATTTTTACATGGAATCCTATTTACGTTGCAATCGTATAATATATATTTTTAAATCCGACATTATTTAAAATTAATTTGATTTCATTAGGTATTTTTACACTTCAAAATAATAATAATAATTTTGTGACAATTCTATTTCCACTAGACTTCTGTTCTAGCGTACTTGAGAACCATTCTGATTGACTCCCCAGATTCAGATAGGGAAGTGGCCAGACAACCGATCATCATTTCACATCTTCGGATGTTTGTTTTCAGCTATTTTTTTTTCTCATGCTATATAAGTTTGATTTGAATGAATTATTTTTTATTTTTACAAGATGAAACAGATAATTGCTACTGAAAAGAATTCCAAAAATACCCTGTATAAAAATAACCTGCACCGTTTTCATGCTCAAACTGTTTTTTTTTTTTTTGCCCAATCCTTTTAAGATGAAGACTGTTTCATAAATTTTATTTAAAATAAAAAATATCATTCTTTGTATAAAAAATGCATTGTTTTTTATAAATAGACGATTTACATTCAAAAGACGATAATCTATATATACAGGGTGCAATATGTTATCTATCGCCGACCTTTAATTTCTCAACCGTTGGCCGTAGACATATAGTTCCAATTACAAAAACGTTTCAAATGAGCTAAATATTCATGTTGTTGCATTATTTGAAGTAAAATATCTATTTTATAAAAATTACGAAATCTAACTTTTTATACGGTCCCCCAGTCTTTATAGTTATATTTAGTAAAAGTTTGCCCATATCATAACATATATAACACAAAAAGTTTGACATCTGTACTGCAAAAATTAACAGCGTTATTAAATTTTAAAGTTTGATATTTTTGCACATGATTTTGTCTTTCATTGAGAGATCAGTTAAAAGATGAACTGAAGTAATTAGAGATCAAAGTCAGGGTACAATGTCCTTTTTACGGCGAAACCACCTTTTAGCTGCTATCGCCAAATCGGGGAATCACCAAAGAGGGTTATTTCACCTAAAAAGTTTAGCTAACTTTTATGGGTCGAAAAACATTCAAACGTCAAAGTAGGTAGAATCAACAGCAGGAAAATAAAACATACTCACTAAGGATTAGATAAATGGCGGCGGAATTGCACTCTGATTTTTATCTCGAATTACTTTAATTCATCTTTTAACTGATCCCTCAATGAAAGTCAAAATCATGTGCAAAAATCTCCAACTTTGAAATTTAATAACTGTGTCAATTTTTGTAGTACAGATATCAAACTTTTTGTGTTATATCTGTTATGATATGTGTAAACTTTTATTAAATATAACTATAGGGACTGGGGGGACCGTATAAAAAGTTAGATTTCATAATTTTTATAAAATTGATTATTTTACTTTAAATAATGCCACAACATGAATATTTACCTCATTTGAAACGTTTTTGTAATTGGAACTATATGTCTATGACCAACGGTTGAGAAATTAAAGGTCGACGATATATAACATACTGCACCCTGTATATACCGTAAAATCTGGCATATAACGTGCACTCTTAATGCCAAAAATAAGATCGAAATTTACTGTTGCACGTTATACAACGAATATAAAAGTGATAGATTTAAAAATAAGGAAAAGATGAGCATAAACAAATTAGCATTAATAATTAATAAAATTTTATAAACAACAACTTTATTAATTTTAATTGTATGAGTTGATTCAATTAGGATTGTGTAGGTAAGTGGAAATTATGGTACTGTTTTCATATTATAAGTAAAAAGTGATGGTGTTTGAAAATATTTTTCCTCTTATCCCTTGTCACTTCAGTATAGTATTCTTCAAAAGTTGGAAATGAATTATTGGAATGAATCTTGGAATGAATTATTTCTAAAGATAGGAGCATCACTTATATAGGTACATTTCAGGTTTCTTTGTTAAAAAAAGGTTGCACATTATACGACGAACATACCTAAAAATGGAGTTTAAAATGGTAGGTGTACGTTATACGCCGGATTTTATGGTGTATATTTAATGCATGCTGCAGTTGCAGGGTTAATTTGCACTTCTAAACCATCAAAAAACATAAAATCTGATTTTTATTTTATTTTATTTTATTTTTTGAGGAAAGGAGGAGGGTGTTTTCTCCTAACTATCCCCTGAATTTGTTAATAATTTAAACTTCATAAAACACATTTCAAATTCTTTCTGGACGTTGGTTAACACTGTACACAGTAATACCCTGTGCACATTGGATGTTTAAGATATCTTAGACGGACATTTTTGTGGTGGTACACTCAAAGGTGAGTTGTTTTTGAGGTGGTACGTGCCGGCTCACATCACTGTGTCTCAGAACTGAACGAATGTAAAATATGTATGTGCATGCACACAAAACAAAATCGGCTGCATCAGCCAATCAGCTAAAGCAAAGCTTTATAGCCAATCAGAGTGAGTGGTTGTGGCTGTATCTAGCCGATGAAAGTTAAAACTCAGTGAAAGAGTTTGTCGAACTCTTTCAGAGAATTCAGCAGTTTAAGATATCTTAAATATCCAATCTGATTGGGATATTGCAATGTAGAGTTTGAGAGCCATTTGTGACTTGGTGTTGAAAACAACTGATTTTTAGTCAAACTTTTGAGCACTCTGTAACTTTTATTGCAGAAAAATTACTTATTTGAGTATTAAAAAAATAATAAATAACAACTGTGGATACTTTTAACACAGAAAGTATATTTTGCTGTTTTATATTAAAAAGTTCAAAGCAATTAATGTTTCTAGCTTAAAAACAGCTACAAATGATTTTTTGGTTAAAGTTTACTATTTTATAACAGCTTTCGGGGCAGATGATCTGCATAGCCTCTCTCAGATTATTCAAACTTTTGAACAGTTCATCAGATGGTGTAACTTTGAATTTTTTTTTAAGCAAACATCTTTACATTAAAAACATTAATTAAAAAAAAATGAATTTGGAGCAAAATAAAATGTATTTCACAGCAGTTGAGAGAATTCTTCCTCATTCCTTCTTTCTACAATTTAAATTTTGTGTGGACAATTGGGAATAATTAGAGTAGAATTACTGCTCTATACATATTACTAAAGAAACACATTGCAGTATGTAACTGTGTTTATCAAACAATTTTAGGTTATTCAAGAATATCTGCAATTTAGTTTGAACAGGTAAAGAAAAAGAAAGCTGTATTTCAAATTTATTCATAAATTCAAATGTTTCTGCTTATGTTGCATTCTTTATCTGCATTGCTTTCTACTTTACAGTAAACTTGTGCAAAACATTCCTTTTAAACTAAATGGATCGAAAGCTCAAAAAATTTATGATCACATTGACAATGTCTCTGTGTAGTCTAAAAGTTGATAGGCAATTTTTGAAAATCTGTTATATTGTGGGAAAACTTTTCAACTACGGAGAGAGATTGTTACTCTTGCAGATGCTTTTCACTGTATTACAAGTACACTAGTCAGGAGAAGAAATGCTCACGCTAATCCTATGGGAATGTTCTTTATAGATTTCTGCTCACATTTTAATATTTCTGAATGATTTTTTTTTCTGCATAGGATACATGAGGTCTATACCCATAGTTGGGCATTTGTACTTTTTTTTATTTTTGTTACAGGTTTCCTATATGAAGATATTTTCACTTTTGGAACTGGTTCCAAAAGTGAAAGTCGCCTTTTTTGAAAAACTAAACCAAAATCGAAAAAATGCAAACTCACAACAATGCATATTGACCTTAGTATCCTATACAAAAAAAAAAAAAAAAAAAAAAAAAGCAATTTAACATAAACCCTGCCGGCTCTGGCCTACAAGCGGAGGTAGATTTCGATGTTAAGTACTAAATTCACCAATAAAAATCAAGATTAGAGATAAACCCAGTTCCTTCACTAAGAATGGACTCTAGGGAACTAAACATTTTGTGAAAATTCTAATATACACGAATACACACACGCATGTATATGGGATAGGTTTAAAAATGGTTAAAATAAATTCAGAGAACCTCAAAGTGTTAAAATATATTAATATTTCCATAGTCGGGTTTTTATCATGTTTTAATACGTTTCTTCAAACTCACATGACGTTACATATTCACCTGCTGAGGTTCATTATATTTCCAATATGACGCAATATATATATATATATATTAATTCGTCAAACTGTTTATTTCATTTTGAGTTTCCATGCTGAAATCTTGCTCTAGAATACTTATGACGTAATATTCAATTTGTTTTCAGTTCGTCAAACTATTTATTTATTTTTTCACGTGAAATTCTTGCAATAGAAAAACAATTGTTGTGGTGAAAATTTTACTGTTTTTTTTATTGTTGGCAACTGCTATAACGAAAAATATTGATTTTTTCCTGTCATTGTTGTGCAAGAGCTGGTTTTATCAGAATCTTGTTAAGACGGTATTGAAAATTTTTAAACACCCCCCCCCCCCCTTTTCCATTCCCTTGGGCCGATTTTGCCCATTTTCAATCCCCGCCGAGATATTAGCCATCTCAAAGTTGTTGGCGAGTTTGAAAACGATCCGTGCATAATTGCGACTTTTATCGTGCGGACAAAATTTAGTACATACATACATACATATATATATATACATATAAACTTTTTAAGTAGGGGTGGTTTTGGGTTCCTAGGGTCATATAATGAAAAGTTATGAAGGAATTTTTCAAAAGTCGCACCATGGTAACGACTGCAATAGGTAGTATTTCTTACGAAACTACCTAAAATTACAACGACCATTTGGAAAATGATTTTTTCAAAGACTAAAATTTAAGACATAAAATATCACACGGAGTTGATCATACATTACGTACGCCATGAATTAAACATTAACATTCCTGGACCCATCACGAACAAATTTTAAAAGAAATTTCAGTTTTACAATTTTCGGTACTGTAAATTTTTAAACTTCTAAGGAGCTGGTCATACATTACGTAAGCCATGGATTAAACATTAATATTCCTGGACCTATTTTAAATGAAATTTCATTTTTAAACATCTAAACATCCCACAATATTACTTTTTATATCATCGTATAGAGAAAAAAAACGCATTTTTAATTGCAATTTGTTTAAAAGCTGTATCTCAATTTGTTTCTGAGTTATAATTTTTTTTTTTTTTTAGTTTTTATTACATTTTTGTCATAGTGGCAACAGAAGTATCCATCTCTGTTGAAAGTAAAGGGAAAATACAGGTTACTGTATAGACCAATCAGAAAACGAATAAAATGCGGGATTCAACTAATAAAGCGCTTCAGATATGTTTTTGATTTCCTACCCTGATCGAGGACAATAACCGTTTTTCAAAATGGTTAATAAATAAATAAAAAATAAAATGCGAGCGAGGAATCTGTAAAGAACATTTCCATAAGATTAACATTATGATTCGTGTTTCTATGTGTGACATGTGTATGTGACATGTGTGTGACACATATATGTGACATGTGTGACTATGTGTGACATGTGTTCTTAAAGAAGACTTCCAATTTCAGGGGTCAATCCAGACAAAATTTGGAGCTCCTTCACAAAAATACATTTGATAAGAACTATTCCTTTTACAAAGTTCTTAATGAAACAGGCCTCTTCACAAAATGAGTTCCAAGATTTTAAAAAGCTGTATCAGCTTCCTGAATTTCTCATTTTATGTAATTAGAAGTTTTAATAGCATTTTTATTTTAAGTTACGTAACAGAAATATGAAAACTTTATAATATTCAATGGCATATCTTAAGACCTTTTAAGGCCACTTAAGTAAAATCTAATCCTTTTTAAATCTTTTATTTTTTCAGTGAACACTAACTATTCAACAGGAATATTATATACAATTTGGTAACATTCAAAAACTTTGACAGTTTGATAAAATATATTTAGCATTTTCTGTTATATATCGATATTTCCATAAAATTAGAAATGCTTTTAAATTAAAGATAAAATCAATTTAATAACTTTCATTCTTTCAGTATTTATCGAAACAATACTTTAAATATAATTTAAGCCAGTAAAAGTCATAATTTTTTTTTTTTGGGGGGGGGGGGCTATAATAAGCTAATATATTTTATATTTAATACTTTTTTTTATTGAAAAAAAATTAACCTATGCAATTTAGAAATTGGAAATTTCAACACAAAATTTAATAAGAAAAGAATTACTAAAATAGGAAAAAATAATTTATTTTATGTTTAACATATCATTTCATAAATTAAAAATACATGTATGCAAACTGTGCTATTTTAACAAATTTTCTGAATAATATCACAAAAATAGTCTTTAATATATAAATTTAAAGTAAATGAACAGTCTCTAAATGTGTTGTCTGGTGCAGTGGTGTAGTCGTAAATGGAACAGAGGCTATACGTTCTAAGCAGAGGGTATACACTCAAGGCAGAGGGTGTAGTGTATATATGCTATAGCTTTCTTGAGAAACAGAGGGTTTACGGTGTTCCTTAAAAAAATTCAGAAGGTATATGGCGTATACCCTCCACTACATCCCTGGTGGCTGAATTTTTCTTCCATTCCAGTCAGGCACATCAGCTAATGAGTAGCTGAACATCTCCACCAAATCTTCTCATTCAGCTTCTTTGAATTTCATAGAAGTTGCAGCTACAAAGAGAAAAGAAATATAACTTCATCTCCGCCAAATATTCGCTTTCAGTTTTTTTTTATTTCATAGAAGTTGGTAGCTACAAAGAGAAAAAGAGAACAAATATATTTTCTATTATAACTTATTCCGTATTTAAAACGGGCCTAAGATTAAAAAAAAACATTTATATATATATCAGACGGACAAGCAAATATGAAAAGGTGGATCTTCATAAATAAAACACTATGCCATGGATACCGAACCTAAGTCATGCCGGAATTAAGTGGCTCAAGACAATATTTTTGGCATGACATTTATTAAAGTTCTAACAGTATTGAATTCAGGCGTTGGCCAGGGGGGGGGGGGTGATATCCTTCTGGAACATCGAAATGTATTCCCTTAGAAGGTTTGAGATTTTATGTTTATTAATGGTCTAGAAATGCAATCAACCCCCCACCCCAGCCCCTCCAGGAACTTTGCAGTATTCCACCCAAAGGCTGCAGAATCCTCTTCCGGAGAAAAATGTCTGAATTCAACGTTGAATCCCAAAATAAAATAGAATGAAATTAAAATATACAAATTTAAACTACCTGAACCTTTCTATTTTTTCACTGAAATTAAAGAAATGAAAAATGCAACTTTTTGAATTCTAGTGGTATGGCCTATGTGGGTTCAATAATTTAGTAAATTAAGAAAAATATTTGAAAAATATTGAAAAGGAAAAATCCCAAGGATAAAATTAGAAACTTTGTATAAAATTTACCTTTTGACAATTTTTTCAACTACATATACCTCTAAGTTAATTTCAAAATTAACATTAAAAACTCAAAAAGATTTCAGTTGTCAGATGACTAAATTTCTTCTTGCATTTTGTTAAAAATACGCGATAAAGTATTGGTCCTTTGCAGCCAAAAATCTCACTTAAGGCATGAATTCATAGACCAAGATGTACATTTCTTAGCTCTTCTACAGTGTGTTGCCAATGTAGTGGGATATTTTTATTCAGATATCTACTACTATATCTTGAGTAGTAATATTCATCTTTAACAATTAAGGTGAATGTAACTAATCAGAATTACTGGTTGATACTTGAATTAAAAAAATCTATCTACATTAGCAACACTGCAACTCTTCTTTGATCCCACATCCTAATATTTTTAAGTCTCTTGTGTATACTTTTATTGAGACAGAGAGAAATAACAAATTTTGTCGCTTTTTGTAATTTATTTTTCCTTCTTTGAGCGATGAATGTTGTTTGTCCTTGTTTTATTCTATTTTACACTATAGGAAATAAATCCTTCCTAGTACTGTGTGCTTTTAAATGCATTTGAAGACAAAAGGGAATTGTTCTTTCGTTTTCAATTCTATTTCTTTTTTTTTTGTTACTTTCTTCTGATGCCTGGCTGTTCCTATTTTATTTATAGCCAATGAGTTCCTTGCACCACGAATTTTTGGAATCAAGTCATCTCTATTTGTGTATGCCAAGTTTTAGCAAATTTCTGTTAATAACTAGCATAGCCATAGATTCAAAAGGAAGGGGCATGTCAGATAAATTGGATATTATCCAAAAATATTCCAAAGCCCATGGTAAATTTAAAAAAGCATTAACGAAATGAATAAATATTTCATGGGGTGTTTAATACTTTGGAGGACCGCTGTGGCTTCGAGATCATTATAGCTCTTTGTGACGATCATGGGTTGGGTAGACCGTCACTACTCCCTTTCCTTTTCAACACTAGCCTGGAATAGTAGCAGCAGACCACTGGGAAAATGTAAAAGCAAATTCAATATGTTTAATGCACTGACCAGTGGCACTGGGAGGACTGAGGCGTTTAAAACTTTGGACGACTGCTGAGGCTTAGATCATACTGGCGGCCTTTGGAAAGGAGGTGGGGAGCCATCGTTATTTCACGGTAAAGGTGGTCTTGCTCTCATTGGTGGTCTTTTTTTCTTTTCAATACTAGCCGGGAATAGTAGCAGCAGACATAATCACTGAAGTCCCACTGGAAATAATTAATAAATGCATCAACCACCAGGACCTAGAGGGCTGAGGAATTTAATATTTTGGAATCAAATGGTCAGATTACCTAATGGTAAACTAACATCTTGAAATTTATAAATGAAAAAGCTTGTTTGTGAAAAAAAAAAATTTATTTACTGTAAATAAATGCTATCTTACTTTTCATTTATTAATAAAATAAAATAAAATATGTATTAAAGATTAATATTTTGTAATTTAACTACAAAACTAAAAACTTTTTAGTTCAGAAAAATACACTGTTGGGTAAAGTAACTGTATAAGCAGATATAAAACAACATTTATAGCACAAAAACACTTTCACTTGTTGCAAACTAGTTTCGGAAAACACACCATACCGTCATCAGTTCTAAGAATAATTTCTTATTATACTATTCTTAGCCGCACACTATGGCTACCAAACCTAATACTTTGCAACAAGTGAAAGTGTTTTGGTACTATAAACATTGTTTTTTTATCTGCTTTTATCTTACTGTGTCAAATAATTTCTTATTGTAAAATAATGGTACTTTATCATATAAAAAAAGTTAGGTACATTTTTAAAAATCATTCTAGCATATTTTCAAATTTAGTGATAAAATTTTATTGATATTTTTAAATAGTCTGGTATTTTATGTATATACTGTTGAAAAAATTATTACAATTACTCATAACTTACTATTCTTAAAAATAAAAATTTTGTCAATTAAATAAATTGATATTAATAATGAAACTGATGGAGATAAAAACTGGGTTTTAAATACATATAGTATATAAACATTCAATATGCACATCACCTATTGATATTGCTTACAGGTAAATTAATAATATGTGTGTGTGGGGGGGATGTATTATAATGAACCAAGTTTTCTATTAGTTAAAAAATGTCAAACACAAACTAACAAGCAATAACTAAAAGAAATATAGAGACAAAAATAACAATGTTATTAATTTTAATACGAAATGTAATTAAAAATATTATACAATTTTCTATGCATTAGATAGTGCTACAGGTTCATAAAAACTAAAAAAAATAATCTTTATTCTCATCTTTATGTAATAATGTAAAATAAAATCAGGCAATTAGTATTGAAAAAGACTGATTTATTTTGCTAAATATGATTAACTTTACATGAAAGTATATTCCAAAAAATTAATTACTAATTTTAATTGTAAATATATCACTTTAAAATATTTTTAATTAAAATATTATTATATAGATTTATTAAAATGTTATTAAATATATTTATTAAAAGTTTTCATATATATTTTACTACTATTACTAATTTAATTTTATTTTCTAAATTAATTAGATTATAATTAATAAACAATAAGTTTGTAGATAATTTTTTTACATGGCAGCTAAATTTTTATCTTTCAATCCCCAAAACTGAAGAACTTAAATTATAAAAAATAAATAAATGATTATCTAAGTTCTTTCTATTGCACCATATTCTCCAATACTTACCGTCTAAATAAATTATAGTGAAGTCTGAATTTATATTTATTTATATACGATTATCTGATGTAAATATTAACAAACTTGACTTACTTTTGTTAAAAGCTTGTTCATCTTTCACATTATTTATGAAAATTAAATGTTCCAGCAGGAAATAATTCATCTTTAAGTGTATAATTTTCTCTTCATAAATCCATTTCGATTATAATATCACACCTTTTACTAATATTAAAGAATAAAATAATAATTTTATATGTAAAATGCAAATTATACTTATTTAGCAAGCCACATGCAATCTCAAACACAACACACAAAAGTGGTGGACAAATAAATACATTTCATTCAATATAATATTACATTGCATAATGATAAAAATTTTGTCACCAAATTGCAAAGCAAGTGATTATGTGCCAAAACTTACAGTCGCTAGGCAGTGAATTTTTACAAATAGGAGGCTAGAATCTAATGATACTAAGATCTGCTATGTAGTATCTCATTGTTTGCATTTCCAAAAACATTTTGGCCTCTTCATAATGCTGGATGGGTTGCCAGTAAATACTGGTGGCTGCACTAATAAAAAAAAGTTATATTTTTCTTTTACATTTAGAACAATGGAACTTAAGTATTCCCATTGTTGAAATTAGATATATTTCTTTGGGAGGAACATTGCGAGTTCGAGAGAGTGGTGGTTAGGAGTTGCACATCTAACTCATTAATTAGCAAAAAAAGAAAATCACAACTCTGAGGAAGGACATTTTGATGCTTTGAGGAGATGTCTCATAACAAGAACCTTTTTTTTCTTTCTACTTTGTAACTATGTATACATAATGTTATAAAAAATGACACACACCTTTTCACTTGATCAACAACAATTTTTATTTTTTAATTCAATATAATTTGAATCCAAAAGAATTTAAATTTTGTTACAAAAAGAAGATCGTATGTACAAACAGTCGATCTACTCACAAAAAAGACATAAAATATTAATCAGACATTTTTAAAAGAATTCATACATCAATTAAAAACAAACTTCAGTTGCTAGGCTTTGAATTTTTTTTTTTTTTGTTAAAGGGGCATTCCACATCAAATCAGGCAGTAAAATACCAATATGTAACCCACCATCACAGATTTTAATGAAACTCCGTTTGTTTGTTCTTACTATTAAGATATGATCACCAGTAATTTTTTTTGCTTTTTGGTGAAATAGTTTCTGAGAAAAAAATTGTCAAAATTTTGAAAAACTGGCGTCAGTTGGCATTCTTGACTGCTCGGTTTTCAAATGTAGCATGTCATATATATAATCATATTTCAATATCTACTCTACAAATCATCTTCAAATAATTTATGCATAATATTTAGGGTACGCAGTTTATGAAAAAAATATATTGTTAGGCTTATAACATTTTAAGTGGGTCTAAAAAAATGTTTAAACTTTGAAGTCGTAAATTTTTTATGAAAAATAATGCATTAACAAAAAAAGCATTATCAACAAAAGGCGGTATTTTTATTAAATTTATTTTTTATGGGAGAAATACTTAAAGGTGTCCGTTACCTGATTCTGAAATAAAAATAGTGGGATTTTGGGTGTTTTTAGTAGTATTTTCTAATTAAATATTTTTTGAGGTGCATTTCAAATCAAATCAAGCAGAGTCATTCCATGTCTGTTCCCCTAAGCCTAATCACTGTCACAAATTTCAACGAAACTGGGTTTGTTTATAGCTCATTTTAAGACGTAATCACATTTAATTTTCTTGATTCTATGTAAAATATTTTTTAAGATAAAAAAAATCAAAAATTTGAAATTTTTTTTTAATTTTTTTAATGACAGTTCTATATTCAAAGACTGCATTAAAAAAAAGTCATTTCAATATAAAATCACTAAATAGGTTTCAAATAATGTATATGCGACAAATAATATTGGCAGATTATTATTTCTTGTATTTTGTCATGTTTAAACACTAAGAGTGTGTATCTTGTTGAGAATGTTTTATCTCGTGAATTTTTTAAATCAAGAATTTTGTCAAAAATAATGTGTTAATCAAAAATTTATTATCAACCGAAGGCAGGGTGTTATTGCTTTTTACGTAAAAATATCTTTTAAATGGTTATAAAATATAAATAGTGAAAATATGAGAAAAAAATTATCAAAGTTTGGGAAAATTTCCACGAGTTACCATTAATGATTGTTCAATTTTCAAAGGCCTCATTTTGTATATAAAATCATATTTCAATAACTAATAAAGAAATCTTTTTGAAATAATTTAAGCAAGGTAAATAAAGTATGTAGATTATGAAAAAAATATTGCTGTAATGTTAAAAAATATTTAAATGTGTTTAAAAAATTGTATAATCTTTGAAATCAAAAATATTTTATAAAAGATAATGAAATTATTAAAAAAGTTTTATCAATCAGAGGCGGAGTTCCTATGACTATTTTTTGAATTTTAAGTTGTGCATAATACTACATTATAACTGGATCTGAAATAAAAATAGTGGAAAAAATATTCGTTCCCTTCATTATGACCTAATTACATGGTATACAGGAGTTTCCGTGTTAAAGTAGTTTCATCTTGTAAATGCTATAGTTATAGCTCGGATGAATGAAATAGCGCTGCAGTTCGCAGCCAAGTCCAACTAATAAGAGTGAATTATGTCAGCCAGGCATCGCTCCGGATAGCCTAACAGGTAAGGCATTGGCACGGCACGCCAAGTATCCAGGTTCGATCCCTGGTCTGGACATTTTTCGCTCTGTTGGAATAAACTTCAACTGTGCTACTCCAGCTTTGAATATGATATAATCCAGTTGGAAAAAATATTCGTTCCCTTCATTATGACCTAATTACATGGTATACAAGAGTTTCCGTGTTAAAGTAGTTTCATCTTGTAAATGCTATAGTTATAGCTCGGATGAATGAAATAGCGCTGCAGTTCGCAGCCAAGTCCAACTAATAAGAGTGAATTATGTCAGCCAGGTATCGGTCCGGATAGCCTAACAGGTAAGGCATTGGCACGGCACGCCAAGTATCCAGGTTCGATCCCTGGTCTGGACATTTTTCGCTCTGTTGGAATAAACTTCAACTGTGCTACTCCAGCTTTGAATAAGTTACATTTTATTTAAAAAAAATTCTGTGTCGAAACACGATTGTTTGATCCGCGGGCTGTGCACCGGAAATTAAGGTACATTTACTTTATTTTTCAAATTATCTTTTATGTTCGTTTCTTAAGGAAAAAAATAAACAATATTGTTTTTTAGTAAAACACCTAGGGCGAAGAGCAATTATCCCTTTCCAAAAAAGAGAAAAATCACTAGCTCCTCACCGCCCAATAGAAATTTTCAAAATGACACTCCTAATTTTCAAACTCATATTTGGCTGCTAATATTGAAAATTTAGCATTGAGCTGCTAATATTGAAAAAAATACCAAATTTCACTCCTTTGAAGAAAATTTCGACATATTGTGCTTTACATATATGCAAAAATGCATAATCCGAATTTATATCTTTCAAATAACTATATCTAAAAAATTATTTAAAACTTAATGAGTTGCACTTTCGTAACTTTATTCAGTTTCTAATGATGTGTAATTTGATATATTTCATCACAATATTGCTGAAAGATGGATTTTCAACATATATTGTATGTATATATATGTGTGTGTGCATATATATCCCTGTTCTCAAACAAATTATTTAAAAATTATTCATTTATGTTTAATAAAGCATATATATTGTTTATACACTTATAGAAAATACATATGGTAAATTTTATGATATTATGTCAATAATATCTAAAAGTAAAGGACTTATCTAATAGTATGTAACGAAAAATTTAACATCTGGTGTAATGACAACAAAATTTTATAATTGTTTTACTTAATTTGGATGAATGAAAAAAGCGTACTTGTTTATATTTTATTGAAGTACAGCTGAAAATGTCACAAAGAGATTCCTATCTCAACAACACCTGAGTATGTCACATTCACACTACAGCTGATTTTTTCTTTTTGATCTTTCGGCTTTGATTTCAGATGGTAATGAATTAATTAGTTTTGTTAGAAGTCTCATTGCAGTCAGCATATTAGGTTCACTATTTTTTTTATAATTTATTTTGATTGACTCGATGAACAGTAACATTTAAAGCGACCATTTCATGAATTTTCAATTAAATAAAATGATTTATAAATTCATTATGTTGTTTAGTTATTACTATCATCTTAAGATAATTAGTTGGTATTAAGATTTTTAAATTTAGTTTATTTATTATTTGAACAGTTGAAAGTATTTTTTAATAAGAGTGAGCTGTTGATTTTAAGTCGGCTGTTGAGCAGTGTAGTGTTGGTAAAGGAACTGGTACTATTTAATTTAATTTTTATTGCTGTAAATAATATTTGTTATTTTATTATTGTATTTATTATATTTAAGCAAGAGTAGCAATACACGATATCGTAGTCATTATAGTACATCTTAGCATAAAAAGCTTCAATATTTATCATTAAACATTCACATTTTATGAAAATTTTGTTAAAATTGATCATATTTTCACTATTTTTATTTTATAACTATTGAAAAGATATTTTTACGTACAATTAAAAAAAAGTAATAACAGCCTGCGTTCGGTTAATAATAAATTTTTGATTAACACATTATTTTCATAAAATTCTTGATTTTAAAAATTCACAAGATTAAACACACTCTTAGTGTTTAAACATGACAAACAACAATAAATAATAATCTGTCTATGTTATTTGTCACATATACATTATTTGAAACTTATTTAGTGATTTTATATTGAAATGACTTTTTTTATGCAGTATTTAAATATAGATCCGTCATTAAAAACATTTTTTTAAAAAATTTCAATATTTAGATATTTTTTTATCTTAAAAAATATTTTACTTAGGATCAAGGTGATTACGTCTTAATATGAGCTATAAACATACCCAGTTTCATTGAAATTTGTGACAGTGAATTAAATGTCTTAGACGAACTGACATGAAATGACTCTGCTTGATTTGATTTGAAATACGCCTCAAAATATTTTTAAATAGGAAATACTACTAAAAATACCCAAAATCCCACTATTTTTATTTCAGAATCAAGTAAAGGACACTTTTAAGTATATTCCCCACAAAAAATAAATTTAATAAAAATACCGCCTTCTGTTGATAATGCTTTTTTAGTTAATGCATAATTTTTCATAAAAAATTCATGACTTCAAAGTTTAAACATTTTTTTAGACACACTTAAAATGTTATAAGCGTAACAGTATTTTCTTCATAAACTGCGTACCCTATATATTATGCATAAATTATTTGAAGATGATTTGTAGAGTAGATATAGAAATATGATCATATTTATGTCATGCTACATTTGAAAACCGAGTAGTCAGGAATGCCAACTGACGGCAGATCGTCAAAATTTTGACAATTTTTTTTCTCAGAAACTATTTGACCAAGGAGTAAAAAAAAATACTGGTGATCATATCTTATTAATAGGAACAAACACACCCAGTTTCATCAAAATCTGTGATGGTGGGTTACATGCCTACCTGAACTGACATGGAATGACCCTAAATTGATTTTTTTTAAGTACTGGCAAGATTGAAAAAAAAGCCATTTTTAACAGGAGAGTAGAGTTCAAACATTTCACAACACAATCGGGGCTTTTATTTAACGTGACAAATGTTTCTTTTGAAATACAAAAACAAATTTTACAGCCTAGTAACACCTACAATGGGGAACAACAGGGTGACACATTCAAAAATTTAGTTATATTTTTCTTTGCATAATTCAATTCTAGGTACATAAATTTTCCTAAAACAATATGCTGATATTTAGACAAATGACAAAGGTAGAATACATCTTCTATTGGCATGCATGGTATGGAATATCTTAAATTTTGTTTTCAAAATATGGTTTGTTTTGTAACTGCTTATCATGTTGTCTCTCGCCCAATTTAAATCTTAGTCTTCAAAACAGATACACTTAAGAGGCTACTTCAATCAGGCAAAAACACCACCTTGCTCATGTTAAGCCAATGGGAGAAATTTTTAAAGATAACTCGCTTGCATTTCAATGTTTTTAAACGTTTTTTTGTTGCATTGAATAGCTGAGATCGATCTTTTCAATTTTGTTCTCAGGTATTTTTAACACTTTCACTATCAGAACCGGTTTCGAAAGTGAAAGCATCCTCATAAAGAAAATCTGCAAAAACAAAATTGAAAAAGTAAAAAACGGCTACGTTGCAAATAAAATCATAAGACGAAACGAAATATTTCATGTCAATTCAAACATAAAATATGTAATATGAACTTTAAGAAGTTCACTGTTTTACGTAAAAGGCAACTAAAATAACAAAAAAGATGTTACAAGTTATAAATATACATCTTATTTAGAAACTTCTTAGCACTTTCGGGCTTTCCCAAATCCTTCATCAGCGAATATTATAATAACTAATTGCTGTTTAGTTATATAATTCTTATTTTGTCATGTTTTATGTAAAACAATGAACTCTGAAAATTTTTAAAGTTCATATTACAAATTTTAAAATACAGCCTTTGTGCAGACCAAACTCATCTATCCAATGCAAAGAAAAAAATTAAAAATATTGAAATACAAACAAGATATCGTTAAAAATTTCTTCCACAGGAGTAGCATTAGCGAGCGGGTCTTTTCGCGTGACTGAAGTATCCTCTTAACGGAAGCCTTACGAATGCAAATGAACCCCTCCCCCCACCACCACTGAGACATCGATTTTGTGGAGATTATAAACGAAGCTAGAATGGCAACAGACCACCCTCTGTTCAGCTCACACACACATAGTATTGCTAGATGTAGTACGTAAATGAGGGCTCTAAATACTACTCATTTCTTACAGTTTATTTCGCTATCTTTAATCGCTGAAATTCTGCCTTTAGATAGGGTGAAGGAAATTACTTTAAAATCCAGGAAATTTCAAGACCCGATTTACATGGGACACCTGGCAACACTACGACACAGATCAGCTTATTAAATCGATAGAGATATAATCATTATAGAGTTGATAATACTGTGCACTGCATTTTGTTTAAATGATTTTTTTAAAACTAATTCATGTCTTTTTGATGAACTAACATAACTTTTGTGTGTTTCTGAAAAAATAACACTTAAAAGCCGTCTTTTTATTGTGTGGTCACTTTGTTGTTTCTCATAATAATAATCTTTCATCTGAAAGTTTGTTAAAATATGTTTTTTCTTCAGTAACAGTGTTGCAACAGGTTCATGAACCCACAACAAAGTCACTTTGCAAAAAGAGACCAATGTTAACCAACATATACATTTTAACATTCGTATAAAACACCATTCACTTCCAAAAACCTGCAACGTTGGGAAAAAAGTAGCTTTAAAAAATTACAATACATTATGCACAGAAATAATTAAAAACACATATAAAATCACATTTGGAGAAGATGAAAAATGAATAAGTTACAATTCCTTCCAGCAAATACTACTTGTAGTTCACGAAAGCATAAACACGAAACAGTTTTTACCGTGTTGTAACGGCTGTTCATTTTGTAATAAGTAGCTTTTAAAAAATGTTCAACCACATAATAACTATTTTAGTCTTAAATCCCATTGACGTGCAGTGATGCCTAAATGACCTACTCATAAAATTTTCACAAATATTTTGGTCTTCTCACTCCAAAATGGTAGGATACAAAATTTAGCCCATACCATTAGAGGTATTTTTTAGATAAAATTTGCATACACACGCACACAAACATTTGCACATATTATAACATATCAGCAGGAAAGACGGAGCATAACTCGGTCAAAATTAATTTTGATTTCAACTCAATAAAACAATACATTCTCGGCAGCTTGCCAAATTCGGTGACATTGTTTCATTTAACGTCATACACGCATTTTTGAATTGGTAATCTTTAAATTTAATTTTCTTGCCAAATCTGGCGAAATGTTGCCAGCTTTGCAACTTCGTTTACTGCCAACTATTCAACAACTTAATAGCTGTTTAAACCTTCATTCCCATTAAAATACAATGACCCATAGTGATACCAAAATGACGCACTCATCGAATTTTCTCAACCATGTGATCAGGGTTATCGCGGGCTTCTTACGAAAGTTAGCAACTTGGCTAATCAAAATTAAAAAAAACATTCGCCAAAGGAAAAAAAAATAGCAAATTAAATTTGTTGTGAAACATTGAAAATTAGATTTATAACCCCTTAATGTAACACCGTTTTTTATTATGTTCTAAAATAACCTAAGTTTTTGAAACTGTTTATAGATCAGTTATTCATATAAATTTAATTATCCGCTACACAAACTAAAAAAATAACAGTATTCTAAATGTCTTGCGCAATCCAAATTTTTTTTAAAAATCTGATTTAACTCAACAAAATGTTATGAAATAAAAATTCCAATCCCAGTTAACTCAGAATTTCAATATATTACATTCAATGAATTCTGAAAATCTAAGCAACAAAATGTGTCAAAAACTTTATTTTTCTTGAATTCTTCGGCTTTTCATTGAAGCCCATATTTCAAAGGCAATTTCAAAATAGTAGTGTTGCCTATTGGGCATATTGATACATACTAAAATGACATTTTGTCTTACTGTGACTTTGGCTGATGCTAAATTGAATTGGTGTTGGGTTAGTATGTCTAACAATAATGTAAATTGTACGATACGACCGAACATGATAAGTGGCATTAATCGTTCAGTAACGTAAATAAGAATGTCGCCTCTACTGATACACACACAAAAAATAGATGAGCAAAAATTGAGCTCTCGCAATTTGGCGAGTCTATTTCTCCGTTTACTCGCCAAATAAAACATTTTGTGCTGATTTGGTGCAATGGCGAGTGGCAGCGAGAACCCTGCATGTGACCTATCCCAATGGTCTTCTCGTACCTCAAAATGGTAGGATACAAAATTTAGTCAAGATCATCGGAGATGTTTTTTAGATAACATTTCCAAACACACAAGATCTGCTACTATTATAATATATGATGATAGGAGACAGTATTGCCGTGCCGCAAAAATTTCTGAATTCGATGATACAAGAGTAAAACAAGAAACAAAAAAGAAAAGAAATGTTACAAAAAAGTGCACGGCTGATTAGCCTATACAATCTTTATTTATGAATAGAGAAAATATGCAGATAAATATTGACTTAATTATTTATATATTTAAAATAAATACTTAGCTCATGATGGCTGCAAAGAATACATGATAATGATAAGGAATGGGTAACTTCTAGAAATTCTTACCAGCCAGCAAAATGCAACGTACAGTTAGTTTCGAAGACTACCTAAAAATTCACTCGGAGGTGGAAAGTATAATGATGTATTTGCCCACCCCTGATAATCATATGAGGTATCTTTCATTTAAATACTTGCGAAATGTTTTAAGAGGAAAATTTAACAAATGAGTAAGTTTATTTTTGCATACTAATATAATTAGCACACTTTTCAAATTTTTTCAAAAGTATTACTTCAATCAAGACTTTCCTATCACATAAGATATTAAGGTACAATTTATACTTTCAGCTTAGATTATTTTTTTAGTTTAAAAGAAAATTACTTTACAGTGAAAAAAAATAAAAACAACAAAAAGTTTTACATGAAGATTTACTGAAATCTAATGAATATGTCAACTTCAGTTATTTGCTTATTATCAAAAAGACACTAGTCTATGGCAGAAGTGTAATTTTTTTTAGTTTACTGATAAATGCCAAAAGATAAAAAGTTATAATAGTAAATGCAATGACATATACAGGGTTCATACTCAATTTTGGCAATAAAAATATAGAAGATGGAGATTTTAAGTAATTGTCCATTTTGTATGACACAAATGTTTTTTTAAATAATGGTTATCAGATAATCCTTTCGAACATATTTTGCAAAAAAAAAAAAAGGATTTTTTTCTCAAAAGTGAGTCAAGCGATGGGCTCTTAGGTGATTATTCCGAGAAAATCCTTTGGAACATATTTCACAAACAAAAGGTTTTCCTCCTGTATGAGTCAAGATATGTTTTCCTAGAGCACTCTTATCATTAAATCCTTTGGAACATGTTTCACACACAAAGGGTTTTTCACCTGTATGAGTCAAAAGATGGCTCCTTAGATGATGATTCTGACGAAATGCTTTGGAACATATTTCACAAACAAAGGGTTTCTCTCCAGTATGAGTCAAGAGATGTTTTCTTAGATTTGTATCGTGAGAAAATCCTTTGGAACATATTTCACAAACAAAAGGTTTTTCTCCTGTATGTGTCAAGAGATGGGCTTTTAGATTACTATTATCAGAAAAACTTTTGGAACATATTTCACAAACAAAGGCTTTTTCACCTGTATGAATCAAGATATGCCTTTTTAGATGATGATTATGAGAAAATGCTTTGGAACATATTACACAAACAAAAGATTTTTCTCCAGTATGAGTCAAGAGATGTTTTCTTAGATTTGTATTGTCAGAAAATCCTTTGGAACATATTTCACAAGCAAAAGGTTTTTCTCCTGTATGAGTCAAGAGATGTCTTCTTAGGTTACTGTTCACAGAAAATGCTTTGAAACATGTTTCACAAACAAAGGGTTTCTCTCCAGTGTGAGTCAAGAGATGTCTTTTTAGACTACTATTCTTAGAAAATGTTTCGGAAGATACTTCACAAATAAAAGGGGTTTTTTTTGTATCAATGGAGGTATGTTTTTCTTTATCACCATTTTGAGGAACAAAGTGCTGTTCAATAAAGGAAGATTTTTCTTCTGTAATCGATGACATTTTCTTAAGTGAAAAAGTTTTGTTTCGGATGATAACAGAAACTTCTTTAAAGTATCAG
This sequence comes from Maratus speciosus, assembly GCA_963932465.1. NCBI lineage: Eukaryota > Metazoa > Arthropoda > Arachnida > Araneae > Salticidae > Maratus > Maratus speciosus. The sequence continues at coordinate 81,991,988 of OZ010794.1, forward strand.
TATGAAGAGATTGTTTCCGTTTTTGTCCAAGAAAATGACTTACGGAACTGTAAAAAAGTTTTAGATATCTTTGAATCTAAAAACAGAAAGAAAAGTAACAAACAACACATTTTTTAATAAACTGAACTAAATTTTAATTCTGAATTAAGGATTAGATTTGATAAGTTTCATTTCTTTATAAAGTACAAAAATTCATACATTAAACTATCACATTATATATTCTTAGTCACATCAGAAGTTGAGCATTTTTTCAAAGATACAGATACATGTGTGTACGTGTTGATGCAATACCCTCTCATATCGAGACTATCTCATATTCGGACCGATAAAACTAAAATTTTATAAGATTGCACGCTTGTAAATTTATTTTTCCCCCTCAAAATTATGCCTACTTGTTCGGCATATTCATGAAAGTTATCCAAACAGAGATGTTGCTTCTTTGCTGTTCAAACATTCAGCCTCAACTTAATTTTACCTCTATTTCTTGTAAGTTTACAAATAGTTATTCATAATGCCAAACATTAGAGTTATGCATTTTTTCCATAATTTTTTTTAAACTTTTTAAAGTTTACACTGAGTTTTATACACTATGAATTTCTTTTTATAAAAGTTGCCTTGCAATTCATAGAACAGCACAGCGAATCAACTCCCTCTGTTCTGAAGTCATTCATCAGCTTTGTCCTGACGTATCAGCAAATTGAGTGAAAAACAAAACAGACAAATGTAATGCAATATTTAATAAAATAAATTTATGTACTTCAAATTGTAATTACGAAAACAATGTGCAAGTTAAAAAAAATTAAACGTTTTTATAGGTCGATAAGATAAAATTTATGAACCATTTTTAACAAAAAAATATGTCCCTATCTCTTATCCGGACTTTTTGTATAACCGGATTGCTCCAGCTCACACTTGTTCGGTTATGTTACTTTTAAACAACTCTTCATTTAAAAATTGGAAACATTATTTTATGCAATGTTTCATTATTTATTAATCTAAAACTGATAGAATTTGCTTTTGATTCTTTTTCTGGGTCTGAGATATTAAAAAACCTTTGCAAATGTGGAAATAAACAAGAAACTCCAAATGCCCTGTTTTGTTGTTATTCACTGACACAAGCACGTGGTAGAAAAACGATCTACCCAAAAGAAAAGAAACTGGCCATTAATTCGCTTTCATCGTATAGTTTTGACTTAATTTCTAACATTAATCTTGAGGAAGCGAGACAAAATAAATGTATTTGCTGCCGTGGGATATGAAAATATTGAGAACAGACACTTATTTAAACTAAATGAATAGAAATTTATTTAATTAACAAATATTGACATTATTTAGATTTTACTTATTTTAAATCAAAACAATTATGTCGTATGCTGTTCTACTCTCTGGAGAAATAGAAATTAAATTAAATATACCTTATTATAATTAGACAATAAAACTTTATATAAATCACCATAAAAATATAAAAACACACTGGGAGCGTTTCAAACTGGAAAATCAACAACTACTGTAGACATGTGTCTGTAAGGGGACAAGGTCACAAATGAACAGGGAATTTTACATCTTGAAACGTATCCTGTGTGTTTTTATATTTTTATGCTGATTTATACAAAGCTTTATTATTTAATTGTGTTCTGTCGCCAGTTTTTCGGTGCCGTTTCATCTAATACATTATTATAGTAAATTGTTATAGGTGTCAGCTCTCTACCAGTTATTTCTGCAGGTTTCTTCTTATTAGCATTGTTATTCCAGTCTTTACGCTCCTTCTTCCAATTTGTAGATCATGCCTTCCGTAACTTCTTTTCCGATTTCTCGTTCATCATATACCATTCTCCACGTGCTGACGTCCTTCGTTTTTATCACCTCTCTCGATGAGTCACTCCAAAAAGCACGGAATTCTGCAACGGTCATTCTTTTATCCTCTTGCTTCAGCACACTCTCACAAGGTGCGTACGTAAATAGTTCCATCACATGCCGGAAAATGACGTGTTAATCACTGATGTTGTTTTAAGATGTTTAAAGTTTTTGATTAATTGTTGCACATTTTATATTTTGTAACATCAAAGAATTAGTATGAGGATTTGGACAGTGGCGTAACTAGCCCCCGATCGATGAACCTGTTTGCTGAATCATGGATACAACAATAGTCAAAAGTGCTAAAACGGAATCACAAAGAACCTATGAAAAATTCCGCTTTAGACAGGTGTTCGTTTAATCACAATTTTAACTTTACAGAAACGTACTCCTACTAACTGAATACAAAATCTATTAAGAAATTATAAGATCACCTGAGAACATTTTAACACTGTATGTTATTTTAAATTCATCATAAAGTATATGCATTAGTTTTTTCAAAAGTACAGAAGTAAATTTTCAGGTTTTGATGGTGATTTTTATGATTTATTAGATGATGCTGCAGGGGAAGAGTTATCTGAGATGAAAAAGATTTTATTTTACAAATGTGTTGTTAAATCTTTGAGAAAAGTGGACCTTTAATGAAAAGACCTAAAAGTATCCTTGACATTGTTAAAAAATAAGACTTTCGAAGCAAAATAAAATTATGTGGATGGAAGATGTTGACAGTGGACAAGCTTTTTGGTGGCCTACTAAAAAAGATCGTTCAATTTGTAAAACTTCAAAACATTTAAAGCAAAAAACATCACCTGCCATGATGTGAAAGAGTCCTAAATGAAATACTATTAACAAATGTAGCGAAAAACCAAAATTATTGAAACTTTAATTAAAATCAGGATACTACTTAATAATTATAAAGAAGGAGCTTGGTGCAATATAAAAGAAGCGTAAAAAATACAACGTTAAAAGCACCAAAAATTTTAAATTTTAAGCATACCGGTTTCGGTAGCATATATCATACCTTCCTCAGTGCTAAGGTTGGCGGGAATTTGCTCACATATATAGGAGAGATGGGGATTCAAGTTAAAGGTTTATTGACCAATAGGAAACAGAGAATTGCAGGTAACAGCCAATAGGAAAATAGATGGGAAATGGAACCAAAGTAGTGATGGGAAAAAAAAAGAATTAAGAGACTGAAGTTTTTATGTAATATTTCCAACAATTCCCCCATTATCAGATTGTTGGAAATATTACATAAAAACTTCAGTCTCTTAAATTTTTTCCCTCACTACTTTGGTTCCATTTCCCATCTATTTTCCTATTGGCTGTTACCTGCAATCCTCTGTTTTCCTATTGGTCAATAAACCTTTAACTTGAATCCCCATCTCTTCTATATATGTGAGCAAATTCCCGCCATCCTTAGCACTGAGGAATGTATTGGTGCTTTTAGCGTTGTATTTTTTACGCTTCTTTTATGCTTCTCAGGATACTACTTAATTATCCAGTCGACCCATTTCACGAAATTATACAAATCACCAAACTATTCGCCAAATTATGGTTGGTTGGTTGTGTTTATGACAGCCAATTATCAACACGAGGGATATAGGCCCAAAGGGAGGGGCGAGCGCCCTCCGTGGGGGTCTTTCTAAAGGAACTAAATCAGTATTTACGCATGGAAATCCACGGGTCGAAGAAAACCACGAAAACTCCGAACGATTAGGCTGGCGGGCGCGATTGGGTTATTCGCCGAATTATACATATGACGTAATTTTTATTTTATATAACGAAAGAATAAATAATTTATTAAAACATTAATAAAAATAAAAATTCAAAATCACTTGAGGTAACAAACACGTATATCATATTTCATGTCAAGTGAATGTGATGTTTACGATAATCCATTACTGGCATTTTACCTTCTAGTTTGGCGATAGTTTATTTTATTGCCGGGATAATTAAGTAGTACCAAAATCAGTTATTGATTCATTATCCAGTAGGGTGTCAATGATTTTGATGAGATGATAAAAAGAAAATGATGGATTAAAATAAAAAATCTTAATTTATAAATTCAAGGAAAAAACATTAAAGTAAAAAAGGAGAAGAATTACCAAAGTTTCTAAAAATGTTTAATGTTAACATTTAAAGCTAAAAACTTCACATGTCATAATTTGGAAGGGCCTTAACTCGTTCGAAACTATGGGTGCATATATGCACCCTGAAAAGAGCATACGGACCTTGTTTTTTGCACCAGTAAAAAAGAAAAGTGATATTTGCTTTCTTTAATTAGAGCATTTACGTGGTTATTTAAGTAAAGATAACTTTTTTTAAAAAGTGGTGCCAACCGAATAAAATTTGTGTAAAAGGCGCCGGTCCCGAAGGGGTTAAGGCTGTTCTCAAATCCAAAGGAGACACATTTTTAAAATTCATTTTTGTTTGCAATAGCCTGACTATGGAATAGAAAGACGTTTTCCATTTTTTGGTAAAGGATGAAGATCTTTCAGACCAAAAACTGCTAAAGTGTGCGTTTTGAAGCAAAATTCTGCATGACACGATGCAAGACAACAGAAAATCTGGTCCTCAAATTAGCACTATCACTTATAATTAGATAAGTAATTTATTCATCAAAAAATGAAAAACTTATTTAAATTCCAAATCGCTCCAATGGCCAGGCCTGCCTTTTTCATGCCTTAAAAATGAATCAGTCTTCCAATGTTGAACAGAAGATTTGAGAACAAACTTAAATCATATGCTATTAACAAATGTAGAGAGAAAGCAAAGTTTTTCGGCATTAATGATTTTAATCAGATGATTTAAAAAATAAAATAAAATAAATCAATGAGAAATTCTCTTAATGAAAAAGAAAAAGTATAAGGTGAACATAATTTACAAAGTTTCTAAAGATGTTTAACCTACTGAATCAATAAAAGAAACATTCAGTAACAGTCTATAAGATAAATTCTTTAAACTTATAACAAAAGAGTGAAATCATGAATCAAGCATAGATTATGTAACACTTTCCAACACATTTCAGAATACTACGTACACAAAAATCAAATTTTGACGAAAGTGAATCCAAACACTGTAACAGGCCGTACTTATACCTAAACCCAAAAGGAAATGGCAACAGTGTCAAAAAGTTTATGTGCAAGACTAAACCCTGTGCAATTGATAAAACTATTTTCTGTGTTTTAAATACTATTTGTCATTTTTATATTTACTAAGTTTATTAAACAGGTAAGGCCCTTGTAAATTTAAAATAATATTTACTATGAGACAATAATACATAAAACACTAACATATGTGCTAATAAAAATGTTGTTTGATTTGTACTTTATTAGGTAATGTATATTGTATGCCTTTCAAAGAACGATTTTCTAGATAGACCTCTACAGAAAAAGTTAAAAATAAATATGATCCCATTGAGATCCCAAGATAATTTTTTGTATATATATAAAGGATAACTTAAGGAAAATATGCGAATTTTTTGAAAATTTTAAAACATATTGAATTTTTGAAATCGAAAATTTAAATTTAAAATTTCAAAATTTAAATTTTAACAAACCAATTTTTGTAATATATTAAATTAAAGCCAATGTAATTCTGAATAAAATAGTACTTTTTTCATTCATGTATCTCATTTCTAGCATGAGTTATGAGCATTTTTGTAAGTGTCAACAGCGTGAAAAACTGTGTTTTTTCCTAATTTTAAAAATCAATAAAAAAAATTAATAAAGATAAAAAATTTTAGTCTTCAATTTTAAGTTTATTTCATATACCATAATTGCTGGGGAAAATCTTAAACACATAGAAAATGGTGAGGTAATTTGCTTTGATTCACTTGACATGGAATGACCCATTCAGAATACTGTAACAGAACTGCACAGGGGCCATTCCACACGAATTCAACCAACGGGTGTTGCACCATATAATCACAGACTTTTAAAAAATTTTTATCGTAGCAGTGAAACCCACAAATCTGAAATTAAAATTAATTTTTGCAATATTGGCTGAGATATAGCCATTTTAAAATTGGCCATTTTTACCAAATGGTGGCCATCTTGGAATCTTATCAATGTCTATAAATGGCCATAACTTGAATACTAATGGCTCAAATTCTACGTTTCTGGTGCCAATCTGAAGCTATTTGTGCAAAGAATGCATATTTCAAATCAAAACAGTAGTAACTTTTCATTTCTTTACTTTTTATTATGTGCAAACTGAAAATATCACCCGAAAAAAGAGCAGAGTGTAATGGCCCATAAAAAAATGACTCATCATGAATTTTTCTGAATCTTGGTAGAAACATTGCTTTATCTGTGTGCTTCCAATAAATGCAAAATTGGAGAGGTAAAATTTGTTGTTTTAAAATGAATGGCTTTTTACACATAGGGTGTCATTAACCAAATAATGATCCTTTTAGAATCTGTAAGTATTCCTAATTTAAGAAATAATTGTTAAACTAAAATTTATGATATATATCAGTGCTAGTTTGGCCTCCATTCTTATTCAGAAATTTAGTGTCTATACCAGAAATAAAGAATGGTATTTTATGCTTTATTTAATAAGAGAGATTTTAACGATCACAGAAAGTAAAAATTCTTCTTTGGAAATTTCCGGTATGAATTTAAAATGTCAAATTAAAATTTGAGACCAAACTGGCACCCTGGTCGAATATGTGGAATGTCAAATTTCATTAGCTCAGCTCCAAATAACGTCTTTAAATGAATTTTATGTATTTTACACATATTTTTGAAAATATTTACATGTTATATCTAATGCACACATTCGGCATTCATATATAACATACGTGCACATACGGTGAATTTTTGACACGAAAATGGTATTTTCGTATAACCATCAGATATGATTTTTATTTTTGCAATTTTTTTAATCATTATTTCACATAGTTTTTATGAACAGAAAATTATATAGTATTTATCAGTAAACAATTATAACAAACTATGCCTAACTTTGAGCCGGCTCAAAGTTATACTGAAAATAAGGTAAACTGGTAGCACCTTCTAATTTAACATTTTACTGACTATTAGTAAATACATAATTGCAAAATAATAACACATTTATGACATTTACATAATATGTCTGATAAATGAGTGTATTGTTACTTATTATAAAAATTTAATTGGATTTCAACAACTTCAAACCAGCATTCAAAATTAACTTGAAAACAGTACTTCACAATAATAGATGGATGATGCAATTAATTGTGCATAATGTTGCCAATTTATGTTCTAAAATAAAGAGTAGAAAGCCCAGTTTATAACCTTACGAACAGAGTGTAGCACTGGAGTTTTTTCAGCCTTTTAACGTCAAACATATTGAAAATAAGGACGTGGTACAAAGTTACACCCCATGGATCAAAGTTACCCTGAATGACTGTATTTATATTTGATTAAACGATAAAAACCAAATTATCTGAAAATCTATTTAAAACAGAAAATTTGCTATTTATACCAAACCACTGGCAGAAATTTGGAAAAGGCTAGGTTTTATGCCCTTTGACTGAGCCCATTGATACTTTCATGTACATATTAGTATAGATATTAGGGTGTAAAACAGTCATGATTTTTTTTTAATAAAAAAAATCTGATTTTTTAAAAAATAAAATCAGATTTAAAAAAAATTAAATTACATTTTTAAGACTCCCCACTCCTCCTGCTTTAAAATGCAGAATTGACACCAAGAATTGTATGTTTCCAAAACAATTACATCTCTAATTGCTAATATAATCTATGTTTTTATGCTTTAATTAACAAAATTATAATTATTAGTTAGAAATTACAAAAATTATATAAATTGCAAATCAGTCATTTCATTAGTTAGTAGTATACAGTGATGTAAAATACCTGGATATTTATTTTTAAGGGTATATACCTGGGTATTTATTTTCTAATTAAATATAAGTGTGCAAAACCCTCATACAGATATTAGATATGATACAGGAGTGTAAAATAAAGAAAAAAAATAAGAACTTTAGACTTCTTCCAATGTTAAATTTAAACCAAACCCAGTCTTTTACATTTAAGTATCGAATTTGTCAAAATATTAATGTATTTTTTAATTATAAGGAAAAATGGAGAAACATTTTATTAAAAAGATCATTTTTTAACTTTATCAACTCAGCAGTTTTAGGTTGAAAAGAGTAATTCAATATTAGTCAGATACAATTTCAGAATATAAATTATTTCTATTCATCCCTCCACTTGAATGTTGGCAAAAAAAAAAAAAAAAAAGATAGATGGATAGATAGATGGACAGACAGAGAGAGACTGACAAACCGATCGATTTATTAACTGCACCTTATACAAATATTCACGAAAATGGCCATTGACTGGAAGATCAAATGAGAAGTAATTCAGAAAAGTAGTTTAGGAGTTATGCATGCAGGTTTTAAATTTGGAACTCCTAATGTTAAATCTGTTTACAATGTTTGCTAACCAAATTGAAATGGCGTAGTTTTTAAAACATAACTCAAAAACTACTCAGCAGAATGAGCTGTAATTTTAGATTCAATTTTTTTTCTTTGTCATCTTAATTTTTTTACAATAAAGATATGGTAAGTAGTTATTATATTATATTTTTTAAGTTGCTAAGTTTATTATGTACTAAATGGACCTGGGTGTAATTGATTGAAGGCATTCAATAAGTTCTACAATTGCTTTAAAAATCGAGACCATTTTTTGAATATGAATTAAAAACACACCATCTAAAAATATTTTTTTATCATTGAAAAGACAAATTAGCTTCTTCAATAACTACAATATTTTGTAATATTAACTTATCTTTTCAGCTTTAAATTTAATGGAAATTCCTCATTTATTTTTTCTGGAACTTTTAAAGGATTTTTTTTCCTTCTTGATATTGAATTTGATTGCATGTAAACAGTTACTTCGTGTGATGATCTTCAATATATTGATTTCATTTGTGAAACAAAACTCTTAATTAATTCCCATCCTAAAATATCAGAACATATAGTAATAAATGAAAAATATGAATATCAAATTCACAATATATCTTTACTTAATAGGTGCTAAAATACAAATGTTAAAACATTTTAAAAACAATGCAGATGTTGAAACATTGGAGTCATATGATGTTTTTGACGATTTTAAACATCATATGACTCCAATGTTTCAACATCTTCATTGTTTTTAAAATGTTTTAACATTTGTATTTTAGCACCTATTAAGTAAAGATATATTGTGATTTTGATATTCATATTTTTCATTTATTTTATTAAGGTGAATTTGTCGTTCTTTGAAATATAGTTTTTCTATATTTATTTAATTTACATATAGTAATCGTAAAATAAGGGCAGGGCAACTTAATCGGACAACATGCAGGTATTTTTTTTAACTAATGTCATATTTAAAGCATTGTCAGATAGAAAAAGAATATTTAAGAAAACATTTCTTAAAATTAGGCTGGTGTTATAAGCACTTATTGCAAAAAAAAAAAAAAAAAAAAAAAAAAAAAAAATCCAATGGATGTAAGTGAAGTATTTTATTGAATATTGCTGTAGAAAAGTTATGATGTAATATTCCCCTTTTTTTAAATTCGTCAAACCATTTATTAACTTTTTTCACGTTAACCACTGGACCATTTTTAAAGTTTTGTTTTTTTCTTTTTGAAATTTAAAGATCAATTTACAATAGAAATTTCTTGAATATGATTTTCTTAAAGTATAAATTTTAATAAGTTTTATAGAAAAGTACTTCTTAAAACATGAAAAAGTGGAACACCAAATGAAGCACAAGTAAAATATTTAAAAGGATTTTGTGGCACGATGTCATTGTATGCCCCCTTAGGTATATTGAACAAGATTGTACATATTTAAGTTTTAGTAAAAAATAATTAGCATGTTTTAAATGTATGTAAATAAAGTAATACAAAGAACAATATGGCTCATTGAAAATGTGGCATTCCCGATAACAGCGGGTGTGTTACCCCCAGCTTATGCCTTCTTCCGCTAGTGTTGAACACCGTACCCGGTAGTGCGAAAGGCTTTTTTCAAAGCCACGTATGTCAGTAGCATATTCCGGCAGGTGCGAAACTAACAGCGTGCGGTCAGCACAACGAAGTGAGCGCCTTCTGGATAGCGACGGAGCCTTGATGCAGTCGCCGGCAGGGATGTCGGGCGAGGCGTCGGCAGGTAATATGTCCTTTTTATGTTCGGGATCTATGGGTTCAGGCATGATTTTTAAGGATAATTTACAGGCAATCCCCCCGGGATCTGATTTAGCAAATTTTCTTAACCAAAATCCTGAGATGCTTGAGGAACCTGATTTGGATTTCCTTGATCAATTCGACGAGAATGGGATGTGGGATAATTTAAAGCAGACCATAGCTTGGATTGAGAATAGTGCGAATACCGTAATGAGCCTTCCTGTTGAGCAACGGGAAGGGTACTTAAGGAATGTTGAGAAGGCCAAAATTGCCATAAATTACAAAAACTGTAACAATTTAGAGGATAATTCTGTTAACCCTAATGAGTTAGGCGCGCAACAGCCCGCTAAAAAGAAAAAAAAGAAGAAAAAAAGTAATAGTAAAAATACTCCGAGTATCTCAGCTGGTCTAGTTGTACCAAACTAAAAAAAAAAATGAAAACGGGGTCTAGTGAGGCTAATTTTAAAATTGAATTAGAAACTGCAGCTAGTGTGGAGCTTCCCTCTGATCCGGAAGATATGGATCATGATCAACTTGATAGCATGCCGGTAGATGGCGACAGGAATACGGTCGAGGACCAAAATATAAATAAAATTGTTAGCAGTCAGGAAACAAAAAATACCGAAATCCAACCTAACAAAACTAAAGTTAAACCTCCAAAACCTATTATGGTTAGGGACATTATCGATATCGTTGGATTTACTTCAAAAATTGAAAAAGATTGCGACCCGGATTTTTCGGTTGAAATTTCGGGTAGATGGGTAAAAGTATTAACTAAAACCTTTGCAATTAAAACCAAACTAGTGAACTATTTGAAAGAAGAAAAATTCCAATTTTATGTTGTCCCTGACACGGACGCACCGATGAAAGTAGTGATTAGGGGTCTCCCCAAATCAGTTAAAACTGAAAATATTGAGCAGGAGCTAAATAAAAACGGTTATGATACTATCAAGGTGGTGCAAATGATAAGCAGGAAGGACTCTAGGGTTCTCCCGCTTTTTCTTCTGCACCTACCGAAAAATGCAAACTCTAAGAAAATTTTAAACCTCAAATCTTTATTTAAGATTAGGATTGATGTTGAGAACTATAGGGGACCCAGAAAAGCTGCGCAGTGCTGGAATTGCCAAGGGTTTTTCCACATCTCTGCGCAGTGCTTCATGGACCCTAGTTGTGTAGGATGTGGCCAGGGTCACAAGTCCCCAGAGTGCCCCAGGAAAAAGGATAGTCCCACCGAGAGCAAAAATGAGGACTCGGATAATGCTAATGTAAAACCGCCGCCGTTGTGTATTAATTGTGGGTCCGAGCACACGGCAAACTTTAAGGGCTGCAAAAAATTCCCCCTAAAGCCACAATTTAGGAAAAGTTATGCGGAAATAGCTAAAAACAAAGAAAAAAGTATAAAAAATGAGGAAAAAACTAAACAAGCCAAAAAGAAAGTCGCGCAGGCGGAGCCAAAAACAGCTCCTCCTCCACCGGTACAACTTTACCAGCTGGGCGAATTGGAAAATGGAGTACTCAAAATTGCAGAAATTCTCGAAAAAATTAGGCTAGAACTAAAAGTAGAGTCATTTCTTCATTTAGCAAATAAACTTGAAATTATTTATCAGGAAATAACGCAACATAAAGATGTTGCATACAAAACTTTAGCATTTTTGGACGGAGTTTCGAAAATTCAGAGTAAGGAAAATCTAAATAATGAGGAAAAAAAGTAAATGTAAATATTAAATTGTAAATTTGTATATAATCCTTTTTAGTAAATTGTTAGCATAGTGTTTTTTAATTTGTAATTGTAAAATATTGTTTTAATGTAATGTAAAAAATATGTGGAACTAAATTGGGCCTTTTTTTTATAAGGGTTGCCTGGTACCAACTTGCCTGAACTTTTTCCTTAATATCCCTTGAACGTCCGGACATTGTCTGGGCTCCCCGGGGAACTGGTCACGGTTGGGTGCATGGCACTCAGCTGTTCGCGGATCCTGGCGTGGGGAGGAAGACGAAGGTCGCTCAACACTCCAAGCATGGACTGTCGTCCCAGAGGGAGGGGCTTAACGGCTCTAACCAATGGGAAAACAGTCAATCCAACATGCACTTCCACCATCACTCCATCCTTCGAAATTCATCTTTAGTTGTTTTTCATATTTCGTTGGAGATTTAGCGGGAAGGTACAAACTTCCTGTAGGCGCTCCTTAAGCACAGTGTTGACTTGACTTGATTGAAAATGTGCATAATTATTTTTATCTATATATGTCTTAAGTTTTATAACTGTTGAATTCTTTAAAAAAAAGTTTCCTTATAAAATTTTATCGATGTAATATGAATTGGTAGTCACATTCTTCAAGATATTGAAATTATGCAGATATAACTGAACTATTTTCTCATTTCCATTTTTTTTTTTTAAATAACAAAATGTACTAGAATATATTGAGAACAATACTCTAAATTTTAAATTTAAAAAAAAAAGGAAACACTAACGGTTTTTTTTCTATTAAATTTGCACTATTAAATAAATATAAAAGAGTGATCTATTTTAGGATAACTCACTCTACACCATGTAGACATGGAATAAGAAAATATTCTATAACATTTTATATAAAACGGCATAATTTGGATAAAATTAACGATAAATGAGTGCTTATCTGTACGCTTCATCTATTTTTCCTAATTCTTGTGTTTATTAACAAAATATCTAAGATTCAAAACAAAAACATTTTACTTTTGGTAACTAAAAACAACAAAAGGAATAAGTCTGTATTTGACCATATTTATGGTTGAAAATATTCTTTACTATTACTGCTATTAATGAGTATAAATATGAAATTAAAGTCTGTGAAATAAATACATTTTGAAGGAATGTTCCACCGTGTCACATGTCTCCCTGTGATAAAAAATATTTTTCAGGATTATAAATTTTTACAATGAAATATGAAAATACACAGTTTTTGGGTATTTACCCAGGGATTGGTTTTATACCCAAAAAATAAATACCTACCCATTGGGTATTTACCCATCCCACATCACTGGTAGTATATAATAACATTATGTACATAAAAATTTTATAATAATTATGGAAAACTATATTAAATACTACACATATTTACATTTATTAAAATAATTAAAAACTGCATTTAATATTAAATTGTTAACATTGTTTAAAATTGAGGGACTACTTCAGTAATACAAAAACATCCACTTGCTAACGTTAATCCTATGGAAGAATTTTTTTTAATACCATTTAGTGAATTTTATGTCATTTTTCATTCCAGACATTTCAATGACTTTCTAGAAAATATTCGTAAATTCCCTGAGTTTTCCTATTATTTAAAAATTTCCCTTACTTTCCCAAACTATTTCGAAAATCCCTGACTTCCTAGATTTTCCATGTCGCTGGGAACTCTGTATTAATGTTTTCATGGGTACACGTATGAAAACGTTGAGCTAAAATGCTTTAAAACTTATTTTTTCAAATAATATATTAAACAATTTAAACATTGTAACCCTGAGAATCACGTACCTTTCTTTTACTTTGTATATATGTAAATAGGATAAAGAATACACTTAAGGATGTTGGAAATACGTATCAAGCTTGCATAGTATAGTATCAAAATAAATTTGTTATGCTTTGGGAGGAGAGGGTGATCTTGAAAAATACAACTTAATAAACTAGTAAATGAAATAACAAGGCTTCTAAACAGTGGTGTGGTTGTAAAAAAAAACCAGATGGTATATGCTCAAGGAAGAAGATAAACCATAGAGATTATACACTATAGCTTTTTTTTTATAAACTGAGGATGTATGATATTCTTTAAACAAATCCAGAAGGTATACAGTGTATATATCACCTTATACCTTGCACTACCTACATCTCTGCTTCTAAACTAAAAATATAATTTAACCGAGAACGAAAAGGCCACTATACAAAATTTGACAGCAGTTCTGCTGTTAAAATAATAAAATCGAAAGAAAAAATAAAAATATACCTTGCTATATGAAATCAGCGGCAGAAGTATCGATCTATTCCTTTATCAGGAGTCAGGATCAAATTTCAAAATAACGCAAGGAGGAGTCTTTAGTGTCAAAAAGCACTGAAATATCATAAAATTCAAAGTATCATAACTCTGTGTAAATACAATTTTGTTAAAATAATTTTTATCTACAACTGACTTAAGTTGCTGTAGGGAAACAGAAAAATACAGGCAAACCGCTTAGAGGGTTAAAAAGTAATCTGAATGTAATAATGCAATCGAAATTATAATGAATGCTTGCACTATAGTAAAATATTACAATAATTGCATAAAGTAATAAACTAAAATAATAAAAAGTAAGACAATTAAAAAAATTATTAAATATGCATAAAAAATATGAGATACATTTTTCTTGAATTATTCAATGAAACATTCCTCTTAAAGGTACCCTATTAATTCACATCAAAATCATAAAGTAAGGAAGTTTTATTTCAGGTTTAGCCAGTCTTAATAACCAAAAAAGCTTGATTAATACATAAATAGGGTGACCGCACCAATAGTTGATACCCCTCCAATAGTTGATCAAATTTTTGAAATATTGTGCCATTTCAGGCAGAAATGAGTTTTACACGTGGCACTAGCCATAATATATTTGTTCGAATGATGGAGCCTCTGTTGACACATTGTTGTCAGCTGTAAGAGAAGCAATTTTATGATTTTTTTATTTTAATTAGAAAATGTAAAAAATAATTTTTTGAGTAGTTGGAGACAATTAGGGTACCGTATTTTCCGGGAATAACGCCGCGGCGTTAAACTAGATTTTTCTGGTTTGAAAACAAAAATGCGGCCAATAACTAGGTGCGGCTTGTAAATAGTACCAAATTTACTGCCGATCTTTATTTAATTTGGAAATCTGGTTTAAAAAAAAAAAAATCTATTATCTTATGTCTAATTTCTGAAAAGAAAAAACAATGTCTCGCACAGCAGAAAGGTATCAACGTGTTTACAAACAATATGACTTTCAGCATTAAAAAGATATGTATACTCACGTTTGGCAACAGCTCGATTAATCTTAAACACAATCAAGCGTGCATGGTTGCACGCCCGATCCAAAACATATGAGATCCGATCTGCCGGCTCGCTTTTTTGATAATTTCACGAATGATGTAGATGATTTCATAGACACCGATCAAAGTTTCTCACCTGAGATTTAAAAATTATTCCACATTGATACTGAGGACAAAGATTTTGATGGATTTTCAAATGTATAACATTAATTATTCGTTGCTACTGTATTATTATTTTTTTCCGTTTGTTAAAATAAATAACGTTGATAATGGAATAAATTGTTCAATAAATTAAAAGATAAATTATTTATTTAAGTTCAAAATGTTTAATTTTATGTCAGCCAATTAATAATTTTAATTAATTGCACTTGGTATGTTTTTTATAACGTATGCGACGTTATATACAAAGCGGTGATATACCGATGCGGCATTACACTGGGTGCGGCGTTAAGGGGGACGTGTACCCTCCAGTTTTTGACTATGGATTTTTACTTCTTATCTTCGTAATGAAAAGATTGATACATATTCTTTACAACTGGCATTTAGTGAAATATAATATCAAAATTTTCATTTAATATATTTTATTTTGTTATATATTCAGCAAATAATTAATAATTTTCAAATTTTTTAGCTAGATCTAATAAAATCAATCCTGTTAACATTTCCAAATTATTGAATTTAGCGTTTGCTAGTGCTGCCATCTGCCTTTCAAAAGTAAAAATAATATTCCATATAACATCTTTTCCGTACATTTTTAATTTTAAACACTAGCAAATAAGCCACAAAAAATTTAATTTGGGTCTCGAAAATTCAGATTAGTACCAAGCTTCAATATCTTTTATGAACAGCAATTATATTTAAGAAATTTAGTCGATTTATCGGAGTTTTATCATAATATCAACGAGATTACATTTTGGCGAGTGTGTTGGCGATTTAATGTTACCAGTACTTTTGGCAACCCCTTTGTTAGGGTGGGGTTTCAATTGATGCGTTGGAAGATTAATGTTTTCCTGTGCTATTTCTGTATAGAATGTATGTATGTATATTCGAACTGCTGCGACAAGGAAAGTGGATACTCAGTTTATTCCATTATCATTTGAAGTTTGCAATTTGAATGGGAATTTATTTGTTTATTTATTTTTAATGTGAGTGTAAAACAAAGGTTTTACCAACCAGGCAAAGTTCGGTGGTATTTCTTTTAAAGCCTGACTATGACTATAATTCATAATCAATCAGCAATTTGTATTACAATAAAAAAAATTCTAATTTTTTAATCAAAGGTTTTATAGCAAGTGAACTTGTTCCCTACTTCTGTAAGTACAGTTAAACGTCTATGACAGTTCCTCCCTGATAATGGACACCTTTATTAAGAGTACATTTCCCCCTCTCCCTAACAATTATTTGTGCATTTTTACATCTCAATAGCGGGCACTTCCGAATAGTGGACAAATTATACTCTCCCGAGGTCTCCGTTATTCAGAGGTTTTCTGTATTTGTTTATTATTATATTGTGTGGGCGGGGGGGGGGGGGCGGATAAACTACCTAGCTGCGATTCTTTTCTGAATTTTCCGAAAATTTAAGGCATTCATTTCCGAAAGTTCATAAAATTCGATCAATCCGAAAATTCGGACATAAAAAATATCGCAAATTTCGACAAATGGTCGTCGGTTTGGTTTTTGGTTTTGTGTTTATGACGGCCAATTATCAACACGTGGGATATAGGCCCTGGGGGGGGGTGCCCTTCGTGGGGGTCTTTCTAAGGGAACCTAACCCGTATTTACGCATGGGAACCACGGTTTCGAAGAAAACCACGAAAACTCCGAAACGGTTAGGCCGACGGGCGCGATTGGGTTCAAACCCAGCACCTCCCGTCTACCAGCTTCGAGAGCAGAACCTCTCAGCCACTGGTGGGGCCAAAATGGTCGTCGGAAAAATTAATTTTGTCAACTGTTTGCAGAAAAAAAACGTGAATTTCAACAAAGAATCGCGTAAAAGACACAAATTTCGTCAAAGATTCGCGGAAAAACGCAAGTTTCTTCAAAAAATCGCGAAAAAATCCCCAAAATTTCTTCAAAAAATCGCGAAAGAACCGCAAATCTCGTCAAAAGATCTCGAAGACTCAAAATTCGTCAAGGGATCACAAAAAACGCGATTTTCGTCAAAGGGCCGCGGAAAAACGCGTAGTTAGTGCCGGGAGTGGATTTCTCATCCCCACCCCCCTCTGCTGTAACTTTTCAGAAAATTTGCTGTGAATTTCAGAAAATTTTTCTTTTTACTCAGAATCACCCTTGAACTACCTTTTTACCCCTAGGCTATATTTCTTTAGGCACCCCTTCCCTTCAAAACGATATATTTCAGTGTTTTCTGGTACTAAAAAAGGAAAGAAATACTTTTAGTGCAGGTAAAAACATTGAAATTTCATAAAACTGAAAGTGTCATAATACCGCAAGTGGGGATTTTTTTAATTTCCTTCCTAGATGTAGGACAATATTTTTGTAAATATAAGGTATTAGGACCCAGGGGCCATATAAAAAAAATCATATTTAAATATATATATGTATACAACCCCTTATGAAACAAAAGATTGATTTATACGCTTTTTTACAATTGAAAGAATATTTCATCAGCAGTTTAAAGGATAATAAAAGTCACCTCTGTATAAATAAATCCCAAACTGGTAGCTGAAAAATTCGAAGTATCCAATATTTTCTTCTTATGGATACCGAAAAAAAATTAAAAGTCGAGTAGCACTTGGAATACCATCTAGATGGTAATTACCTGCAAGATTTGATGAATGAAACAAAGAAAATTGGTTGAAAACATTACTTCAGTAGCGGATTTTATTTACAGAGAGCAAAATATGTCTTTTTTAATAAAAGTAATTATTTTATTTTGTTCAGTATGTGCAAAGGTGATTCTGTTCAGATTCATCCGAAAATTTACGGCTTTCGGTTCCAAAAACACTTTAAAATCGATCATCAGTCTGAAAATTTGGGATAAAAAAAGACGCGAATTTCGACAGATGGTCGCTGAAAAAAATCAGTTTTGTTAATCGTCCGAAGAAAAAAATCGGCAACTTCGTCGAAGTATCGCGGTAAAAACGCAAAATTCGTCGAAGATTGCAGAGAAAAAGCAATTTCGTCTAAGGATCGCAGAAAAAAGTGAATTTTGCCGAAGGAGTCGGGGAAAATACGGGAATTTTATCAAAGGGCCGCTAGAAAAACAAATTAAAAACACGGATTTCATCAAAGGTCCGTGAATTTCAGCGAAGGATCGCGAAAATAATGTGAATTTCGTTGCAGAATCGTGAAGAAAATGAAGTTTATAAAAAGGATGCTTAGAAAACGCTAATTTCGTCAAGGTATTTCGGAAGAAACGAGAATTTCGTCAAAAGATCGCAAAGAAGCAAATTTAATCAAAGTATTGCAGAAAATCCGTAAATTTCGTCAAAAGATCCTGAAAAAAAAGCGAATTTCGTCAAAAGGCTGAATTAAAAACGCTAATTTCGTCTAAATATCGCGGGGAAAACGCAAATTTCGTCGAAGGATTGCGGAAAAGTGAAATTTTCGAATATCACGAAAAAGTAGCAAATTTCTAGAAAGGGCCGCGGGAAAATTCGAATTCGTAATAGGGCTGCGGAAAAACGAAAAATTCGTAAAACGACCAAGGAAAAAACGTAAATTTCGTCAAAGGACCTCGAAAAACGAGAGTTAAATAAATAGAGAGTTTCAGAAAAATATTTCGCCAAACGGCCGCGAAGAAAAAACGTGAATTTTGTGAAAAGGCCGCTAGGAAAAACACGAATTTCGTCAAACGGCCGCGGATATAAAACGCGAATTTTGTCGAAGGATCGCGGAAAAAAAACGGAAATTTTGTCGGCGAATTGTGAACTAAATATTTTAGTCAAAATGCTGCTTAAAAAATGCTATCTTAACGATATTAAAAAATGCTTATGCTTTCGACGAAGTATTGAGGAGAAAATGCGAATTTCGTCAAAGAGCCGCTAGATAAAAATGCGAATTTCATTGAAGGGCCGCGGAGAAAAGCCAATTTTATCGAAAGATCACGAAAAGATAGCGAATTTCGTCAAAAGGCTGCGGAAAACGCAAACTTTGTCAAATGTCCTCAGAAAAAATGCAGTTTTTTCAAAACACCGCGAAAAATGCGAATTTCGTGAAAGGGCCGTACAAAAAAGGCGAATTTCGTCAACAGATCACGAAAAATGAGAATTTCGCAAAGGGCTTCGGAAAAAAAGTTAATTTTGTCAAATGGCCGCTATAAAAAAACACGAATTTCGTCAAAAGGCAGTATAGAAACTCAAAGTTCGCGAAACGGTCACGAAAAGTAAACGAGTTTCATCGAAAGGCCGCAGAAAATCGCGAATTTCGTCAAAGGGCTGCGAAAAAAATGAAAATTTCGTCAGAGGTTCGCGGAAACAAGAGATTTTTTGTCAAAGGGTCGTGCAAGAAATGTTAATTTTCCCAAAGGGCTACGGAACGAGAGCGCGAATTTTGACAAAGGACCACTATCAAAAACACGACTTTCGTCAAAAGCAGCGTAAAAAACACAAATTTCGTCGGATGATCGCGAAAAAACGCGAATTTCGTCGGAAGATCGCGGAAAAAGAAAAGAATTTTATCAAAATGTTGCTTAAAAACGTTAATTTCGTCAAGGTATCTCGAAAAAAAAAGTGAATTTCGGTGGAAGATCTTGGAAAAAGAAAAGAATTTTATCAAAATGCTACTTAAAAATGCTAATTTCGTCAAAGTATCTCGAAGAAAAACGCAAATTTAGTAAAAGGATCGCACAAAAACGCAAATTTCGTCAAAGAGTGGCGGAAGAAATTCGAACTTCGCCAAAGGACTGCAAAAGAAATCCAAAATTTGTCACACAGTAGTAAAAAAAAAAAAAAAAAAAACGCGAATTTCGACAAAATACTCAGAGAAAAAATGCGAATTTTGTCAAATTGCCGCCAGGAAAAACACTTATTTCGTCAAAAGGCCGCAAAAAAACGCAAATTTCGTCAAAGAATCGCGGAAACAGGATAATTTTGTCAAATGGTCGCGGATGAAATGCGAATTTCGCCAAAGGGCTGTGGGAAAAAACATGAATTTTGTCAAAGGGCATATTAAAAAATACATGAATTTCGTCAAAGGGCTGAGGAAAAAACCTCTAATTTTGTAAAGGGGCAGCTAGAAAAAACACGAATTTCATCAAAAGGTAGCGTAAAAGCGCAAATTTCGCGAAACGGTTGCGGAAAAAAACGCTAATTTCGTCAAAGGTTCGCAAAAAGGGGAATTTTGTCAAAGAGTCGCGTAATAAATGCTAGTTTCGCCAAAGTGTTGAGGGTAAAAAAGCGAATTTTGTATTGGGTCTTCTAGAAAAAGCACGAATTTCGTCAAAGAACTAAAGAAAAACGCAAATTTTGACAAAGGACCACTAGAAAAAACACGAATTTCGTCAAAAGGCATCGTAAAAAACACAAATTTCGTCGAAGGATTGCGATTGCAAATGTAAATTTTGTCGGTAATTTGTGGGAAAAAAGAATTTTGTCGAAAAGTTACTTAAAATACGCTAATTTGTCAAAGTATTTTGGGAAAAATGCGAATCTCGTCAAAGGGTTGCTGTAAAAATGAGACTTTCGTCGAAATGCAGCGGAAAAACGTGAATTTCGTCAAAGGGCTGCTGAAGAAACGCAAATCTCGTGAAAGGATCGCTGGAAAATGAGAATTTCGTCAAAGTCTGTGGAAAAACTGCAAATCTCGTCGAAGGACGCGAAAAAAATGTGAATTTCGTCGGAGGATCGTAAAAAAAAAAGAATTTTGTCAAAAGGCTGCTTAAAATCCTCAAATTTCATCGAAGTATCTCGGAAGAAACGCGAATTTCGTCAAAGGATCGTAAAAGAGCGAATTTCGTCGAAGGGCCGCAGAGAAAACTCGAATTTCGTCAAAAAGCTCAAATAAGCGGTAATTTCGTCAAAGAACTGCTAGAAATAACGTGAATTTCGCCAATGGGCCGCGAAAAAAACGAGAATTTTTTCAGAGGATCGTGAAAAAAAATGGAAATTTTGTCATAGGATAGCAGAAAAAACGCAGTAGTCTCTTTAGAAAACAGCTCACCCGTTTATGTTTATTATTGCAGGAATAATTTTTAATCAGAAACAAGATACTGAATTAACTTTAGAAAAATTGCGTTAACCTGAATCGAACTTGCAGGAATCTACACTTAACCTGAAATTGACCCGACCGAAAACAGAGTTAAACCGATCTGGAAAAAAATAGAGGATTCCCCACCCCACCCCCTTTTTTTCCTGTAACTTTTTAAAAAAAATTGCTGTGGATTTCAGAAAATATTTTTTTACTCAGAATTGCCCCTGAGTAATGCGATTGAAATTGTAAAATTTAAAAAAGTGAAATATTCAGTTTTTAGCTCACAGGCTATCAAAGCCTAAGAGCTAATGTGCCCGCAGATTCTGTATGTTCGTACGTACGTATGTATGTATGTACGTACGTATGTATGTATGTACGTATGTACGCACGTACGTAACGCGATAACTCTTGATAGAAATATCCGATTTGCTTCAATTTTCTTTCACGGTTCATTCTCATAAGGCGCTTCCCTGATTAGTTTTGGGGGTTCATTGGTTAAGTATAAAGGGGGATCGGAAGGGTACTATCCCCTTAATTTAGAAAATGTGTTTTCTTATCCGAATTGCTTCACATTTGGTATACCGGTTTATAACGGTATGGCGCTTCCTTTATTAGTTTTGGGGTTCATTGGTTAAGTATAAGGGAGGGTACGGGGGGGGGGGTCTAATCCGCCCTTAACTTAGATAAATGGGTTTTTCGTGCATAATTATCAGATTTGCTTTAATTTTGGTATACCGGTTATTTCTGATAAGGCGCTTCCCTGATTAGTTTTGGAGGTTCATTGTTTAAGTATAAAGGGGGAATCGAGGGGGGGGGGGTGTAATACCCCTTAATTTACAAAGATGAATTTTCGTATCCGATTTGCTTCAAATTTGGTATATCGGTTTATTCTGATAAGGCGCTTCCCTCATTAGATTTGGAGATTGATAGTTTAAGTATAAAAGGGGGATCGGGGGAGGTGCAATATCCCCTTAATTTAGATAAATGGATATATTTTTATCCGATTTGCTTCAAATTTGGTATACCGGTTTATTCTGATAAGACGCTTCCCTGGTGAGATTTGGAGGCTCATTGGTTAAGTATAAAGATGTGAAATAAGGAGGAGGCTAATCCCCCCTTAATTTATTTTTCGAAAGGTATTATTCTTTGAAATAAAAGTATAATTTACAATTAGTGTGAATAGACTGTGAGCTCAATGCCATTAGTTTAACTGGGCACTTTTCTTTTTTAATACTGTGTGTGTCAGCAGGGTTCGACTGGGTCAGATTTTTCTCCGTAGACCATAATGTATTGGAATTCTTTTGAGTGTCCCTGTAAAAAAGGTGTAACTGCTACACGTTTCAATTTCAATACCGAACATGCCATGGTAAATATCAATAACATATATCAGTTTCATGATGATCTGACTACATTTACGCGAGTTAGAGCTACGACAGATGGCAGACAGACAAACCGTATGCATAATCACTTTTCAGCTACGATGGAAAGTTTTAAAAAATTAATTTCAGGTATCCAAAATTAAAATCCGCCATGTTTGCATATTTATTTATGCTCCAGAGTGGTTAAGATAGAAAAAATGTAATTGATGTAATGATTGTAATCTTTGAAGAAATTAACATTTTCATTTTAATGTTAGTCACTCCGTAGACGCGAGGGAAAAAAATCTGTCGATTACGCTTTTTAACACCTTCTAATATAGTTGTAAAGTGTTTTTGTATTCGATTTGTCTGCCGTCTGTCTGATCTCTAACTCACGTAAATGCCGCCAGATCGTCATGAAATTGATATATGTTATTGATATTCACTATGGCTTGTTCGATATTGAAAATGAAGTGCGTAGCAGTTCCATTACAGGGACATTTAAAAGAATTCGGTTACATTCCTGCCTATGGGGAAAACCTTTTGAAGAGGGTTTTGAATAATGTTTGACAATATTAATCTCATTGAAATTAAAAATTCCGTTACATTACGGCATTATAAAAATACATTGCAAACGAATTTTACCCGTAGACCGTTCTTTTGTGCGCTGTACATATCATTTCTAGAATTTCTGCAAAAAAAAGGAATATTGCAAAATTTTGTGATTTAAAAACGCCTGCTAAAGGTAAAAACGCATTTTCAGCAACACAGAATTCTAAGATTAATACTTAGAATTCTGTGTTCAGCAATTATTGTCACAGACAATGCTGTAATTGAATTATCTTGTGCAGTGTTGAATTCAGACACTTTTATCCGGGCGTGGTTTATGTTATTGTGGGGGGATTGCACTTTTTGACTATTGAAAACACAAAATCTCAAAACTTCCGGCGGGGGGGGGGGGGCGGAGACAGCTCACTGCTCCGTGGTGAATGCCGCCCCCGGATCACCCCCTGAATTCAACACTGCTCTTGTGTGTCTTTGTAAATGAATGATAAATCATACCCTATTTTATAGTAGGCATCTTGTAATGCACTGCCGCGTTATGTATTCATTTCAGTATGTTTAAAATATTATAATGTCATTAAAATACAACAAAAAGATTATTTCCCATAGATTCTAGTGTAATGGAATTATTTTGAGTGCCCCTGTAAATGAACTATAAATACCACACATTTCATTTTCAATACCGAACATGCCATGGTAAATCTGAATACTTATATCATTTACATGAAAATACGAGTATACTTACGTAAGTTAAAGGATTGCAGAACTGAATTCTTAAATATTTTTCACCAGTGTTAGAAAATAAAAACGCATATACAATGGAAAATATCCTTTCGGCAGTTATGATCCACAGGCAATACTGTAACCCAATTATTTTGTATGTCACTGTAAATGAATGGTAAATGCCTTGTACATTATATTCTATAGTAAGCATCTAGTTGTGTACTTCTAAGACTGGACTTGTGTATTATCAGTGCCTGATTAATGCAGGGGCATGCAGGGAGCTGTTCCGGCCAATGATTAAAATTGGCTGATGATGAAATAATGATTAAAATTGGCCGTAAGTCACCCAAATTCTTTTTGACCAAAAACATTTTCAAAGATTTAGTAAGAGAGTGCGGGTGTTTCCCTTGCGCTCTCTGCTTCCCATATACTATGCCTTCTCCCCCACACACTTATATATATATATAAAAAAAAGAGTTACGTCATAAGAAAATTAATGATTCAAATTTTAATATAATAAATAATATAATAAATATAATAATATAATAATATAATATAATAATATTATATTATTAATTATATTATTAATTAAAATTTATTATATATAATAATATAATAAATTTTTTCGTAGTTTATAAAAGTATAATGTATTTTTTATTTTTTGGTAGATAATATTATTTTCTCAAATTTCGCTCCGGTTTCTTTCTTTCTTTTCTTTTCTTTTCTTTTCATTTTTTTTTTTTTTTTTTTTTTTTTTGTTCTTACTTGCCCAAAAGAAAAATGCCATAGAAAAAAAATTGACTTTTGGTTTCGTATGTGGTAAAACGGAACATTGAACTCTTAGTAGTCAAAAGGTATATATATCTATATATTAGTAGTTTATACTTATTATACTTTTATAAACTACGAAAAAATAAAAGAAAAAATGCCATAGAAAAAAAATTGACTTTTGGTTTCGTATGTGGTAAAACGGAACATTGAACTCTTGGTAGTCAAAAGGTATATATATCTATATATTCTGATAATATATATTATTTCAAGTTTATTTTCATTAAATGAAAATAAAATAAATAAATAAATACCATAAATATATATTAGCGGTATTTTGACAGAAAGATTTACATTAGTTACAAATACCTTTAAACAATGTTGAATATATTAAGAATATAGAATTTCGTTAATTACTATTTTATGAAAAAAATCAAATTGTCCAATTTCTTTAACAAAGTACATTAGCAAAACACCTTTAGCTAACAAGCTTTTACTTTTTTATTTTTTACTTATTTAGATTAAGTTTACACATATTTTTTTCTTTTCTCTCCATAAACGATACCATTTATTTATTAAATTTATATCATATACAAAAAATGTAAGAACAAAGAACCAGGCTTTGCAGATAACGCAACAAAAAAGAAAATAGAAAGAGAGAGAGGGAGGAAAAAAAAAGGGGGGGGAACAGATATCTGATACCTTTAGTCAAGTTCTCGAATAATATTTTTATTTTATTTATTTATTTATTTTTGTGTGTGTGAGAGAGAGAGACAGAGAGAGAGAGAGAGAAAATACAGCATTTTTCCAAAAATCAAATTCTGTGTTTTAAATCAGTGATTCCCAAACTTTTTGTCTCGCGGTGCCCATTTTTGAATTTCTCTGACGAAGCCCCTGAAGCCTGCTGTACCCTATAAGTTTTTTTTTTCTTAATTTAGGTATGTTGCAACTAAGCAGAGGAATAAAATTTCTACTCAGAATCAGCCCTGCCAGTAGGGATCAGGCCTTAAATTTTTTCTCGAGATTCGGCCCCAACCGGGTCTGTATTTCATTCTTTCCTAGCCGTATCAATTGAGATTTTTTTCCCGCTTACTAGTAATACTGTGGCAACTTTCTTTCTTAATTTATGAAAAAGTGAATGATAAACGTCTTTGATTTCTTTGTTTTATTTAATTATTCATTTCGCGTTTTTTAGATAGCTTAATGTGTAGGTTAATCATGTGAAAGACACTTTACCAAAATGCTGTGAATGACTGATTTTTATTTTAAAATATATTACATGTATTTAAATATTTTGGAGCCTGAGTAAAATCTTGGGCATTTAAACAATTTTTCATATTTTGTTTTCAATTTATTTACAGTAAGTAAAAGGAAACAAAAATTATGCATAAAGCATAGATTATGAAAGACTTTCCAACACATCCAGAATACTCTAACAAAATTTCACACTGTAATAAGGTGAGTCTAAGTAAATAATTTGGAAAACGTATAACACATTTGTGAATCAATTTTTAGCTATTACCATCTATAGGCAGAAAAATATTCGAATTCTTTTGTGCAGCTTTTTGTATGATATATACATATCTATCTATATATATACATACAGGACTTAATTTATAACAAAAAACGTACCAGAGCTCTAACATTCTGCACCAATAAAAACTTTAGTGCAACAGCCCCCCCCCCCCCCTCTTGTACTCACATTTTTTTTTTATTTCAAAAAGTATTTAAAAGATTTAAAGCAATTTCTTTTTTTTAGAATATATATATATATATATATATATATATATATATATATATATATATATATTCGTATATAACAAAATATATTTTTACTACATCTAATATTCATTTCTATATAATAAAATTTAATAAATAAAGAGAGCAAAAAGAATGAAATCAGGGAGTGGGAAAATTTCCAAAAATCGTATTCACCAAGGATTTCTTTGTATCGACAGAACACTCGGGGATTATGTGAGCATTGTTTATAAACTCTGGTGGGTTCCGACTAACATTTAAATATTAATTAAAAATTAAGAAGTACTGGAGCTGCGTTCCTATGAGCTTCAGTGCAAATTAAGCAACGCGAGGAACTAATAAGTTGATCATTAAGAATATTTTACAAACATGAACAAAAAGCAGCGAGTAAAAACAGCAGATACTGTTGCGAATAATTCCGGCATTCCTCGTCGCCATTTTTAAATACTGAGACAGAAAATGGACTGAGACAGATTTGTGAGCACTAGATGGAAGTATGCTACTATGTGTACGACACGCTACGTCAAATATGTAAGGCCTTCGGAAGAAAGACGCAAAAGATAGTAGATCGGAGGAATAGAAAAAGACAATTTAGGCTTCCGTATTTCAGAAGCGCTGTTCCGCAGGTCTTCGGAGCGCAGTATTTATGAGCTGAGGTGAATCCCGACTTTTAAATAATCACTAAAAACACTAGAGTACCAGGGCTGTTCTAAACTTAGATACACCAAATAATATGGGAAAAAATGGTTAAAAATGGTAAAGAAGGATACCACAATTGAAAAGGGAATATCAGCATTTATTGCTCATAGACACTACTTATCAATTTATTTATCAAAAAACGAAAAACTCATTTCGATTAGAAATCGCTTCCATCCCTGCCAATCTTGTGTTGTTTTTACGTTTAAAAATGAAATGTAAATGTGTCAGAAATTTTCGGGCTTGTTGAGCAGTGCACTTGAGAAACGATTTAAATATAAATGTGATGCAGAAGCCGATGCTAGTTTGACAACATCAGTACAAAAATGCGTAGAGATCAGATCCCCATCAAACAGTTACATTGTGTCAGAGCCCAGCCCAGAATGTGTCAGGTAGGCAATATGTTTTGTAAAAATAGTAACAGTCATAATGGAATCATTGGGAATATGTCTGGTTCTCAAATTCCCTGCTCCTCAAAGCGAAACTTTCTGACAAATGTTTTGACTCATTTTTAACTATAATAGCATAAAAATAACAGGTATGACTATTGAAGCGATTTGAAAACAAATAGCATTTTCCATTTTTTTAATAAATAAATTACTTATTGAGTTGCAAGAGATTTTTGTCACGTGACGACAGCTTTTTCTCCTTTCCTATGCTATCGCTTCGAAAAATTCGATTCAAAACGCTAACTTTGATTGTATTTTCTAACAGATATTTTCGCTTTATCAAAAAATAGAAAACGTCATTTAATTACGAAGTTCATAGTTTATTTATAGAGACATTCAAAAGATAGAGAGATTTATAGACACATTTCATTTATATTATGGTCTATGAGGAAATGTAATTATATAAATACGTAGCACCTACAGTCATCGTCTGTTCCGTCCGTCTGTCCGCATATAGCAGCGCAAAAACCACCCAACCGAATGGTTTGAAATTTATATAGATAATTGGTCTAGAATTTTGTCGAGTTGTTTCAAATTTTATGAAAATCGAATCAAAACTTAAGATATTATTAAAAGTTTTCTTCGTTTTATTAAATCCTATCATACGTAATTAATTCAATGATATCCCATAATAGGTAATGATTCTAGGTTGCCATGGTGATGACGTCCTATTTAAGATATAGTCATATTATTTCCGTATTACTGAATTAAATATATTGAATCGTAATAAATTTTGTATTCAGGCATTTTTTGCATAAGAGTGCAACAGCTGTTGCACCAAAATCTGAATATTTATAAAACTAGTTACAGTACGAACGCAGGAACGCACCTCATTTGCCGCGTTTGACGTGCAATTTCCAACTTGTTTTCCTTCTCTTGGAATATGAAAAATATTGCCAACATTTTGTTATTGATACACCATACAAAAAAGTATTCGTAATAACTTATGCGCACACGCACGTTATGTATCTGCAAATTTGGTGGTATCCACTATTCAGAGGAAAAAGCGTAAAATATAAAAGTGTTGGAAATTGAAAGTGTTCAATAAATATATCCAATTTTCGAAAACCCTATTATATATAGATTTTAACCTGAAAAAATATTTTGGGCATTTAGTTAAAAATCAATCAACCCTAACCCGACCTGCAAAAGTAAAAAACAATCAGAAATAATGAAAGTCAACCCGACCTGCACCTTAAAAATATAGCTCCAACCCGACCGACTTGGATTGCGGGTCCAGTCGGGTTCAAATAACAGCGCGTTACTGATCCGATGCAGAACTCTTACTTTGATGTGAGAAGAGCTACGAAATAGTTTTCAATTAGTTATGGATGACATTCGCAATGCAAATCCTTTCCTCTTTTTTCTGAATAATGCTTTTGATATTCCAAATCCTTCTAATTGTGATTCCACAGATTTTTACCATCTGTGATGCTATAATAAAGATAGCAAAAGAATGATTTGGACGTAGTAGAAAAGACCCCAAGGCATAACAATGACAGGATAGTAAGTAATCGGTTATATAAGCGGCCGGTATGTGAAACGATGGTGTATGCCAGTGGTTCCCAAACTTTTGGGCTCCCGGAGCCCTTTTTGGGAAGAATTTCTAAGGCGGAGCCCCTTAACCCCACGGTACTCTATGGTTTACAAATTAATGTTTTTTATGCCTATGGAGCAGAGAAAAATCTGCTGAATAAGAGTGAGTCTGAACCGGTAGTTTCCAACATAAAGTCAAGGTTTTCAGTTTGGCCCTTTTCTTGATACAGAAATTCTTAATTCATACTATAAATTTTGAAAATCAAATTTTCTATTATTTAATCCCTTAAAAGTTTTATTTAATATTACTATTATTGGACACAATAAATTACAAATAAGGACTAAAAATCACTTTTTTTGTATTGAATTATCTGCCTTGTATATCCGCCAAATACAGCGAAAATTATAGTTAAAAATTTGTGGGTTTTGAAAGCTGTTTGTAACGTAGAAAAAAAAACTCTTCTTAGCCGAGCGACGTTCGACGTATAGTCAAGACGTATAGTCAAAGAGGAGGAGTTTAGCTTGCTAGTTGGGTCCCATTGAAAATGGGACACTACGGCAGGTCCCATTGAACGGGTCCTGCCCACACTACGGCAGGTCCCATTCAAAATGGGACCTGCCGTAGTGAGGGCCCTTTTTCTCCTTTCGGAGGAAGGGTGGGCTACTTTTCTCATTTCCTCAGGAAAGTAAATAAATAGATTATGCCAATTTTGTTAGTAAAAAAATGGTTAGTTAGTGGATTGCTGACAGTCAAATTAAGTTACAATAAGTAGAATAACTTCCGTAACGATAAAATTTGCCATAATAGATGAAATTCACTGTTTAATACATAAGAATTTTTTTTTAATGAAAAGATATATATATATATATATATATATAAACATATTTTCTTAATGTAGTAGAATGCTCACAATCGCGCTGAAACGAATTTTCAGAGAATTGCAACGACCGGGGTGCCAAAACCAGGTGAACTATTTGTTCAAGGAGATCATTGTTTTAGTGTTTAAGTGGGCGGGGCAAAATCTATAACCTGTATTGTTAGGTGTAGCATCGTTCACTTTTTTTTTATGTTCTATTTGAAGTATTTAGCTATTAATTATAGTTTTGAAAGAAACTTTCTTTCACCATTGTTTTTGTCTCAAAATAGACATACGGTTAAAAACTATACATGTTAAAAGAACTTCAACTAGTATAAAAACTTTACTAACAAAACGGGATATATGTTGGGGTTAAATTTATATCAGGGCGGGTACTCATTGACGAAAAGTCTAAGCAGGGGGTGGAGCTGAGCAAAAGTTTAGATTGTTAGAGTGATGACAAATGTAAAGAACCAATATATATTTAACCCTAGATCTACCGGGAATTTTATTCAAGTTTTAATAAAACGGTCTACACCAGAATTTTTATTTAAAACTATTTAACTTATTTATTTACCTTATTTTTGTCTGGTTTATATACTTAGTTTATTTTAAAGAAATTTCTGGTTTGAATGAATATTTTGTATGTACCTGTCGGGTCCAATGGACCCGTCTGGTAGACGGAGGGTTAAAAAATTGCTACAGTCTTATTTCTGATATGAAAATGTTGCATCATAACATAAGAATCTTAGCCAATGCGAGACCAATTAAAGCAAAATCTAAAAGAGGGGTTGTTAAATGGTACAAGATGTTAAAAACAATGCGTTTTCAGCATCATACAATGCTTTAAAAATTAAGTACAATTATGTAAAACGGCATAGAAAATTTAAATAAGAATTAATAAAAATAAAATAAACAGATTAAAGGAATTGAAGTTACAAAAAGACAAAAGAAAGCTACTTACTCAACGTATACAAATATTAAATGAATCTAATGAGAGTTTATTAAATGATACAAGGTGTTACAAAAAAGAGGTTTTAATCAACCAACATTGTTGTACTATAAAAAACAGTACATACAAATAACATAAACAGATTAAGGAAATTAAAGTTAGATAAAAAAGAAATATATATATATACACAAATGTAAATTTACACAGATATAAATAGGCGGAGCTCCAAAGAACAAAACTGTTCTCCCTTTTGTTCGGCAAGCAAAGTTAACAGCCCTGGAGCGTCTTTGCTCTTCCATTTCACATTGTGCATTCGATTCAGAATACTATTTCTTGTAGCTTATTTTGAATCGAATTTTTAAAACACATTAAATGCAGAAACATAAAATAAAGTAATTCAAACCATAAATATTACATAGGAAATGGATACATGTATAATGCAAAAACTTTTCGTATATTTAAATATATAGTATTTTTCAACCCAGTGATGTATTTATTTTTTACACACACACACACACAAATTCCTACATACTTTCGGAAAAATTTCCCTTGCAAAATGCTTATTTCTTTCATGTTTCGTTTATTTTCCTGGAACCCCGCGGAGCCCCTGAAAAGTATAGGCGGAGCCCCAAGGGCTCCGCGGAGCACACTTTGGGAACCTCTGGTGTATGCTATTCCTTCAGCATTCAGGTTTCAAAGAATCACCCTCTGCTCACGATAAATTTTCTCTTTTTGTGATGACAGTTGTACGATTACAGTCAAGCTATATCAACTCATTAGTTTCAGTTATGGTGAAGCGGTAATGGAAATCTTTACAAAAGCAAAAATGCTACAAGCTGCATTTTGTATGGCAGGACAAATTTATTATTAATGGAGAATATCCAGAGAAAGATGTGTGAAAATTTTGCGATTTATTGTTTTATTCAAAAAAGTTGAGCTTAAAAAAGAAGCGGAGAATCACTAATCAACAATTATTTTAAATCGATACTCGAATATGTAGGGCAAAAATATTTTCAGGTTGAGAACTATCCATACTGCCCCTCCCCCCCAACCCTTCTTTCTCTTCTAGCTTTAGATCTCTTTCAAATTTCTTCTTCAATAAATAAATAAATCTATGGTTTGTTTATTTTTATTTTTATTAAATTTTTTCAGAAAACGCACTTGCAACATTATTTACTTTATTCAAAAAATTCATTCCTACTGAAGTGAAATCCTGTAGGCAGTACTTACAGTCTTTGTACAAATGATCAAATATAACTTTAGCTTTCTAAATATTTATTATCTATCTCCAATGTTTGAGAAAATAAATATGCTCATAAAAAGTAAAAAAAAAAAAAAAAAAAAAAAAAAAAAAAAAAAAAAAAAAAGAAAAGAAAAGAAAAAACACTCTTTTGTAATATTTTAATGGAAATTTTGAATTTCATGAAGTTCAAAAAACTGTCTTTACAATTCTTTAATTTGGATCGCAATTATTTCAAATCCACCGCTAAAATTAGGCTTGTTAGCAAGGGCGAAATAAAATTTACTGAAAAATATATAAATTTACTTTCTTTCGTTTCTAAGTCATAGAAACAGGGGGGAGGGGGGGGGGGAAGGGCAGTGATATCGATTACAAAATACTTCTTACAATCTTTAAGTACAAAAAATAAAGTTGAGTTAATTAAAAGAGTGTAAACAGTACTTACTATACAGTTGACTTCAAACTTAATTAGAAAATCGCAGGCATCAATATCAACTCTAGAACTAACATTTCAATTTTCATTTCATGTCCAATTTAATCCAATTTTGTATGAATTTATATTTTTAAATGAATATAATTTGAAAGAAATGCACAAAAAATTGGAGAAATGCTTAAGAAAGGGCCCTAGGGCCCCAATAAAATATGTGGGTGTTAGTCTAGGGAGAGGAGTCCAAGACTCAATTTTAAAATTACGCCTGAGAAGGTGAAAAAATTAGGGGGTGAAAATGCATGGCACATAAAAAGTTCAAGGAGCCCTGAAACGGGCTCTACGGGACCCTAGACGGGGTCATCATCTTAACTGGAATGTAGAAACGGGAGAATAACTAAATGGAAAAAGTACCCCGAAAATGAAGATCAGATAAAAAGAAAGCAATTTATTAACAATTTAATGCATTAAAACTTCAAAGGCCCCTGTACCAGGCCCCAAGGGTCCCAGGGTCTTAATTGAAATGTAGTGATGGGGTAGAAACTGTTTTTCATGCAGAATTGTTCGATTTGTTCCAAATTTCGTTTACCGGTTTATGAAGTTAAGGAGCTACCTTGATTAGATTTGGAGATTAATTGGTTAAGTATAAAGGAGGGACGGGGGCTAGTCCCCCCCCCCTTTAATTTTGATAAATGGGTTTTTCATGCAAAATTATTCGATTTGCTTCAAATTTGATATACTAATTTATTCCGATATGGCTTTCTTAATTTGATTTGGAGGTTCATTGGTTAAGTATAAAAGGGGAAAAGTGGGGCAGGTGCTCCCTCTCCTTAATTTAGATAAATGAGTTTTCATGCAAAATTATCTAATTTAGTTTAATTTTTTTTTTCTAGGTTCATTCTGATAAGGAGCTTTTCTGATTAGATTTGAAGGTTTATTGGTTCAGCATAAAAGGGGAAATGGGGGAGCTAATACACCCCTTAATTTAGCGAAATGGTTTTTCATGCATAATTATCTGATTTGCTTCAAATTTGGTATGCCAGTTTATTATGTTAAAGAGTTTGGAGGTTCTTTGGTTAAGTATAAAGGGGGGAAACGGGCTAATCCCTTCTTTTATTTTTCGAAGGGCATTATTCTTTGAAATAAGAGTATGATATACAATTAGTGTGAATAGCCTGTGAGCTCAATATCATCAGTTTAACTGGGCAATTTTTTTTTTATTTTATTGATCAACTAGAAATTTCGAGTAATAATTTGCTATTTATTTAATGATAGACGCTCCGTGGTTTAATAACGTGAATGTAACTATTCGGAAATTCTGGTAGATATTTTGAATAAAAAAATTCTATAAATTGGCAACACTACCTCCGGCAATATCTACAGAGTCGGGCCAATTTCCTTTCACAATACGCGGAGTGGGCTAAGGTTGATTTTTTTTTCTCTAGATTTTCTGCAGATTTGGGTCAGGCCGGGAATTCATTGTTGCAGGAGCGTCATTTCGGTTTCAGAATTGATTATAATTGATAATTGCTGGATGTGCGTTTTTAGCTGTGAAATGCATGTTTAAAGTTACCAAATTTTTTGTGTATTACGCAGTGTATATGAATTCTAAAGATCATATAAAGACTGCAAAAAAGAAATTGCACACATTAGTATGGACAGCAATTGCTGGAAATAAACTTTACTACATTATGTATTTTTAGATTGCTTATTTAGATATTTCAATTCATTGTAAGAAAAGAAAAAAAGCAGTTTCACCAATTTTTCAATTTCTTTTTTTTTCAAGTCTATACTGGTTACTTTCTGACACATTTTAAAAATAATTTTTGTTTACAAATGTATCAGATTGGCAAGTTCTCTTATTCAAAAACTACGTAAACGAACTTTTTTTTTCTCGTTTTTCGGTAAAGACACAAATTTTCAGCGAATGCTGTCAAAGTTGGCGTTTTATTTTGAACCGAATTTCTGGACGCGACAGCACAGGAAAGGAAGAAAAAAAACCACTTATCTTCAAACAACAATCGCCTATAACTCAAGATGTAATTCATTTATCGAAAAATTAAAAACTGTTCGATTGCAAATCACAGAAGGTACTGTGTCAAAGCATTGGACTATCAAGGTTGTAGGGGTGAACTGTAATTATCCTGTTGGTATTTATTTATTTTTATTAACACTTTAAACATAGTTGAAAAGTGTTTATGACTTCGGTTTTCTGTCTGCCATTTGTTCGTCTCTAGAAATCGAATAGCTTTATTTTAATTTTGCGGTGCGTAGAAATTGCTTCTGGATGACGGCTGTACGTGTATTTTTACTGAATTGGCATGTTATTGAAGTTACATGGCATATTTTATTGAAAATAGAATGTGAGATATTTATAGAGCAATTACAGGGAGACACAAATAATTCCGTTATTTTATGATCTGTGGGGGGAAATGCTTGCCATGAATTAGATGCTAACTAATGAGTTACTTAAAAAAAGAAGGAGAAACAGAAAAGAAAAGAAATAGAGAGAAAATTCCGTATTGTTTTTTTCAATTGTTTCAAATTACTTATTTAATTTTTAAAGGATTCTATAAAATTAGGTAAAATAAATTGTACTGCAAATCATTTTGAGAGTTACTTTAAAGTCAGTGTTGCCAACTAAACCACCTTTTTTATAAAAAAAAAAAGAAAAACACCTGCCATCATACCAGAATTTCTGCATAGTACTACGCGCACCAATTCCTACAGAAAACATATTACTGTGTTCATAAATTTCGTAATATTTGAATTAGTATAATATTAGTATAACATACTTCAAACATTTATCTCCCATATACTATATATCTCCCATATATATTCCAATTTTTTTTCATTGTCCCTCTAAATGTGTGAACGAAATATAAATTATACACACTTTGTTTTCAATAGGGGTCATGCTAGAGAAAATTCGTGCTAATCCTTTTGACTTGAGATATGCTTATTTCATTTGGATCCAAGCATATTTATGACAGTTCATCGATAATTCTCTGTCAGAAAAGTTATAAACAACTTTTTAAAATGCTGGAAAGTATTAAGAATACAAATAAATAAATAAATAAAAGAAATATTTTGTTAATTACTATATCATGAAAAAATCAAATTCACTAGTTTCTTTAATAAAGTAGCACAATTTATTTTGCTAACATTAACTGTGTTGAAATTAACTGTGTGTTACGTTCTCCCACTTTCCCTACTTTTGTTGTTGTTGTTGTTATTTAGATGTTTGCATTTATTTCCCCATACAAACTGTCCAACTGATTTATATCACACATCTTTCAGTTGATAAGTTCCAATAAGAATACTTTATTTCATTTTATACTTATTGTAACTCCGGCTTGAATATAATTGAAGATAACTAGTAAAATTAACGTAGTTATTTTTTTTTTAATGCGACACACACACACACACACACACACACACACACACACATATATATATATATATATATATATATATATATATATTTGCAGAGAGAGAGAAAAATTAGAGAACTGCACAGATCGGGTTTATTTGAGGAGCCTCCATGAAATCAATCAGAATTATAGATAAGATGATGTCAAATGATTAAAACTGGTCATAAGTAATCCAAATCCTTTTTGATAAAAAAAAAAAAAAAAATCAAAGATTTATGTATATACAATGCATATGAATTTATTACAACTAAAATTTTATTAGTCACTAAAGGATAATTCACAAGCAATTTCTATGAATATATAGAAGGAGGGCCCCAGAATGAGGCTTTCCCCCAGGGCCGAAACTAGCCTTTTGCAACATGGATTCATGCAACATGGGAGCAAACATGGATTTTGGCGCCCCCCCTCTTCCGAAAAGTATATTTACAAAGAGAATTTTAACCGAGTTATTTTCTTCTGACGGACTGACGGCTTCCATAATTATGAAACAGCCGTCATAAATGAAGTGTTAGGTGAAAATGAAAGAGCAGCCGTAAAAAGTTAGAACTCTGGTCAGAATGGGAAAAAAAAATGGCCATAATTTTTTTAACACTTCATTTATAACGGCTGTTTCATAATAATGGAAGCCGGCAGTCCATCCGAAGAAAATGATCCATTCCAAAGGTATAATCCTTCATTTGGCGCCCGAAGTACACGCCCCCTCTGCCCCTCCCCCCTAGTTTCGGCCCTGCTTGCCCCGGACCCTTAAATAGTTTGAGTTGGACCCTGCTTATTTAATTTCGCCTAAACTACAACCTGACACCTAATGTTTGCTCATATTTTGATTAGTATAGTATTATGTACTTCTACTCAGGTATACTGAAACAGGAGCTTCCAAAAATAATAAATTTACAATTGCTTATCCTAATAAATCAGGACCTGGCTTTGTAAACTTTTTTTGTAGCAGGCAACACTTATTTTAAAAAAAAAAGATTTCCAAAACCTGATGACGAGAAAATTGCTCACTCACAAATTCAGGAAAATGCGTAACACAAACACGCCCGTAAATTATTGCTCTGTAGATAAAGTTAAGCTAAGAGTGAGTTTCTGGCTACTACAGTAACAAAGCCCCTCTTATATGACCTGAGGCAATAGTAACCCTACTGAGGACTGAGGAGGAACTTCACTCCTTTCTTTCATTCACAAAGGATTTCGCGCTAAGCTGTTATCTTTCTTTATAGTTACTTACTAACCATCGGAGATAGTAGACCTAGAGCGGCTAAATGTTCTTTTTTAGAAGTTTCATTTTTTCGCATTTTGCTCGAATTTGGTATTTTTCGTAGCCTTCAAAACCTGTACGTTTAAATTATGCTCTGCGCGCTATTTTCACATTTTATTTTTTATTATAATATATTTTATTTCTAAGATACATTACTTATTGTTATTTTGTTTACACAGGTTACTTAATACTATTTTCACAATCATCTGCATTCTGTTCTTTCAAAATTAGTGAATAATTTAATGCAATCCTTTTAATTTGCTTACATTTTATGAAATCCATTGTAATTTTTTTTTTCAATTATGACACTATTTCCGCTGATTGAATCATGTATCTGATTAATGAGTGTGGTTAAGCATATTAATATAGTTGAATTTTTCTGTAATTGGTACATGTTATTGAGATTTATTATGCCATGTTCGGTATTGAAAAATAAAGTATGTAGCGTTCATAGTTTATTTACAGAGACACTCAAAAGTATTCCATTGCATTATGATCTATGGGGAAATGTAATTAATATAAATACGTAGCACGTACAGCCGTCGTCTGGTCCGTCCGTCTGTTCGCATATAACGGCACAAAAACTACACAACCGAATGGATTGAAATATAATATAGATAATCGTTCCAGAATTTTGTCGAGTCATTTTAAATCTTATGAAAATCGAATCAAAACTTAAAGAGATTATTAAAAGTTTTCTTCGTTCTATTAAATGCTATCATATGCAATTACTTCAATGATATCCAATGATAGGTAATGATTCTAGGTTGCCATGGTGATGACATGGTGATGACAATTTAAGATAGAGTAATATTATTTCCGTATTACTGAATTAAATATATAGAATCGTAATAAATTTTGTATTCAGGCATTTTTGCATAAGAGTGCAACGACTGATGTAGCAAAATCTGAATATTTATAAAACTAGTTATAGTACGAACGCACCTCATTTGCCACATTTGACGTACAATTTCCAACTTGTTCTTCTTCTCTTGGAATATGAAAAATATTGCCAACATTTCGTTATTTATGCAACATAAAAAAAAAAAAAAGTATCAGTAATAACTTATGCACACACACACGTTATGTGTCTGTAGATTTGGTGGTATCCATTATTCAGAGGAAAAACCGTAAAATTATAAAGGTGTTGGTAATTGAAAAAGCGTTCAATAAATATATCCAATTTTCGAAAACCCTATTATATATAGATTTTCACCTGAAAAAATATTTTGGACATTTACTTGAAAATCAATCAACTTGAACCCGGCCTGCAAAAGTCAAAAGACAATCCGAAATAAAGAAAGTCAACCCGACCCAGGGGCGGATCCAGAGAATCGTTTTTTTTTTTTTTTTGTGTGTGTGTGTGTGTGTGTGAGGGGGGGGGGGGGTTGCGATACCGAATGACATATGATCAATGTAATCATAATTTCTGTTGGTCAAATCATTCCTTGCAGTTAATTATTAAATGAATATGAAATAATTATAATTAATGCGATTTCAAAGTATTATAGACTCTTATTTTCCTACGTCCGATTAACCGAAACACTTGGGGTTAACCAACAGTCTTATTATATAATCCCCCGTCTCATCAAAATATGATTTGTTGTTACTTATTAGGCCTAAAAATTTAAAACGGTATAACAGAATTTATTTATTAGATGTCTTATTTTTTTCTTTTTCTTTTTACTCATATACTATGGTAATTATTATTATTATTATTATTTTCAGTTCTAGTGAAGTTTTAACAACGTTAATAACAAAAGCCTGCAACGATTGTATTTTTAAACATTTGATAATTCATTTTTACGCATTTTTTAGCGCTGAACCCGAAAATGACCTTTATTTGTAACCATCCCGTCAGAATCATTCGCAAATTGTACATTTCAAAGATTAAAAGAAAAAAAATAGCGAAAATCTGCTACTGTAAAATAGATGCGATGGTTGTGTTTTTTACCTTTTGATAATTAATTTATATGTATTTTATACCGCTAAATCTGAAAATGACCTTTATTTTTAACTATCATGTCGGAATTTTCGCAAATCATAAATTTCAAAGTTAAAAAGTAAAAAAAATAGCGAAAATATCTGAAAGCAATTTGTCAAAGTCTTAACAAAAGCAGGTAAATGTTTTAAATACATCTGCGATAAATTTCCCAGCCTTACCAACCTCCAAAATAAAACACCGAGATGAACCCCAAAGACAAGATAAAAGAAAAAGCGCGAAGTAGAGCATGAGCGATTCAAAGAAACTTCCACACATGGAATAAAATTGTAAGGATTTTAAATACACATTATGCATAGTATAAAGAAATATATGAATAACGTATTATGAAAAAAAAAAGTTACGTCTTCTTTATAGTAGCAGATTTTCGCAATATTTCGACTTTTTAAAAATTTGCGATTTGTGCAAAATCCTGACATAATGGTATGGTAAAAAATGAAGATCATTTTTGGATTCAGCACTAAAAAATAATAAGAACCAATTATCGAAAGCTAAAAAACATAACCATCACATCTATTTTTTAGTATCAGATTTCTGAAAGAGGATCCTTTTCAGAAATCTGAAGGGGCCTTAACAACCTTTTGAAAGTCAAAATGTGCCATCTAAGTGGTGTGTATACCTCCTCACACGGCCGAAAATAAGGGGGGGGGGGAGCATGTGCCCCGGGCGGCAGAAGGAAGGGTCACCAAATGAAGGATTATACCTTTGGAATGGATCATTTCCTTCTGATGGACTGGTGGCTTCCATTATTATGCAACAGCCATTATAAATGAAGTGTTAGGTGAAGATGAAAGAGCAGTCCTAAGAAGTTAGAACTCTGATTTTCTGGTCAGAATGGCAAAAAAATTGGACATAAAAAAAAAATGGCCATTTTTTCCTTATTCTGACCAGAAAATCAGAGTTCTAACTTTTTACGACTGCTCTTTCGTCTTCACCTAACACTTTACCGGAGCGTCATTTCGGTTTCAGAATTGACTATAATTGATAATTGCTGGATGTGCGTTTTTAGCTGTGAAATGCATGTTTAAACTTATCAAATTTTTAGTGTGTTACGCGGTGTGTATTAATTCTGTAGATCATATAAAGACTGAAAAAAAGAATTACATTAGTATGGTCATCAGTTGCTGAAAATAAATTTTACTACATTATGAATTTTTTTAATTGTTTTTTTAGGTATCGCATTTCATTGTATGAGAAATTAAAATTGAAAAAAAAAGTTTCAGCAGTTTCTTAAGTTTATACTGGTTACTTTCTGACATATTTTAAAAATAACTTTTGTTTGCAAACGTTTTTTAGATTATGGAGTGGATAACACTTATCATTCATTTGCGCATAAAAAATCGGTTTCAAGATTGGTATAATCGATAATTGCTATGGATGTGCGTTTTTAGCTGTGAAATGCATGTTTAAACTTATCAAATTTTTAGTGTGTTACACGGTGTGTATTAATTCTGTAGATCGTATAAGGACTGCAAAAAAGAAGTCGTACACATTAATATGGTCATCAATTGCTGAAAATAAATTTTACTTCATTATGAATTTTTTGAATTGTTTTTTTAGACGTCGCATTTCATTTTATGAGAAACTAAAATTGTAAAAAAAGTTTCAGCAGTTTCTTCTCAAGTTTATACTGGTTACTTTCTGACACATTTTAAAAATAACTTTTTAGTCCAGACAATAGAGACCGTATAGGGGCTCTACCTAGCAAAATTCATGGTAGTTCTGGAAAAAGGCTTACTATATGTTTTTTGGGTCGCTGAATCCGAATTTTTAACTTCCCACCAAAATTTCCCCCGGCAACCCCCCAAATTTTGATAAAATCCCCCCCCCACCCCAAAAAATGTTTTTATTAAAAAAATCAATTTTTTTATTGTTTTAGGGAAAAAGTATCTAGAAATTCAGAAAGTAGACACAATTTGCAACAAATCAGATATATGACATTATGATTTAGGATGAAGGGGAAGGGGGGATCTGCCTCGGAACATGCGCGCAGTGCTGCTTGAACTAAGTTGCGCAATTCCACTTAACCACTCACACGTTTACATTCGCCCTCCCATCTCCCTTCCGAACATTCTCTATAAGGTTTACTTTAATTTTTTTGGGTTGCTGAATCCGAATTTTTAACTTCTCTCCAAAATCCC
Organism: Maratus speciosus; assembly: GCA_963932465.1. Lineage (NCBI taxonomy): Eukaryota > Metazoa > Arthropoda > Arachnida > Araneae > Salticidae > Maratus > Maratus speciosus. The sequence continues at coordinate 82,033,368 of OZ010794.1, forward strand.
CCCCCCCCCCGACCGCCCCTCCCCCAAATAGTTGTTTTTAACTTAAATTTCTTATTGTTTTAGGGGAAAAGCATTAAGAAATTCAGAAACTAGACAAAATTTGCAACAAATGCGATATATGACATTATGACGTAGGATGAACGGGAGGGGGAGGGCTGCCTCTGAACATGCACTGCGGCGCTACGTGCACTAAGTTATGATGTCCAGGCAATAGGGGATGTTACCTGGCAAAATTAATACTAGTTCTGGATTTCGACTCACTTTATGTTTTTTGGGTCACTGAATCTGAATTTGTAACTTCCCAACAAAATTTCACACGGCAACCCCCCAAAAAATTGATTTTTTGAAAAAATGTGGTTTTTGAGAAAAGCGCGGGGAATTTCCGAGGCAGCCCCCTCTCTCCCCGTTTATCCTACGTCATAATGTCGTATATCCTATTTGTTGCAAATTTCGTCTAGTTTCTGAATTTTGTAATGCTTTTCCCCTAAAATAATAAGAAATTTAAGTTAATAACAACTATTTTGGGGGGTTTCGGGGGCGGGGGATTTTGGGGATAAGTTAAAAATTCGGATTCAGTGACGCAAAAAACTTAAAGTAAACCCTTATAAGGAAAGTTCGGAGGGGAGATGGGAGGGCGAATGTAAACGTGTGAGTGGTTAAGTGGAATTGCGCAACTTAGTTCATACAGCACCGCGTGCATGTTCCGAGGCAGATCCCCCCTTCCCCTTCATCCTAAGTCATAATGTCATCTATCTAATTTGTTGCAAATTTTGTCTACTTTCTGAATTTCTAGATACTTTTCCCCTAAAAGAATAAAAAAATTGATTTATTTAATAAAAACCTTTTTGGGGGGGTCTTTTTACCAAAATTTGGCGGGGCTGCCGGGGGAAATTTTGGTGGGTAGTTACAAATTCGGATTCAGCGACCCAAAAAACATGAAGTAAACCGATTTCCAGAACTACCATTAATTTTGCTAGGTAAAATTCCCTATTGCCTGGACTATTTGTTTGCAAACGTTTTTTAGATTATGGAATGCATAACACTTATGACTTATCATTCCTTTACGCATAAAAAGTCGGTTTTAAGATTGACTATAATCGATTATTGCTATGGATTTGCGTTTTTAGCTGTGAAATTCAAGCTTAAACGTATCAAATTTTTAGTGTGTTACGCGGTGTGTATTAATTCTGTAGATCCTATAAGGACTGCAAAAAAGAAGTCGTACACATTAGTATGGTCATCAATTGCTGAAAATAAATTTTACTACATTATGAATTTTTTGAATTGTTTTTTTAGATGTCGCATTTCATTATATGAGAAACTAAAATTGAAAAAAAAGTTTCAGCAGTTTCTTCTCAAGTTTATACTGGTTACTTTCTGGCACATTTTAAAAATAACTTTTGTTTGCAAACGTATCAGATTAGCAAGTGCTCTTATTCAAAAACTATGTGAACGAACTGGGTTTTTTTTTTTTTTTTTCGTTTTTCGGTAAAGACGCAATTTTTCAGCGAATAATTCCGGAGAGCGCATTACTCATCAAACTTAGAATTTTTATTTATTCCAGTAACTTTTGTTTAAACCCCTTTGTGCTTCTTTAGGCAATGAATTTAACTCTAATGACAAATTAAGGATGACGGTCAATAAACTCCCCTGCCCTATTCTGTGAGGAAACCCTCAAAGAAATAGATAAATTTATAAAATCTTCATTATTTGTTCCCGTCAAAAAAATAAAATAAAAATAAATAAATAAATAAATAAAAATGAATAAATAAATGAAAATAAATAAATAAATAAATAAATAAAAAATAAATAAATAAATAAAATAAAATAAAATGCATTTATTTAACTGAACTTCGAAATAAAAGTTGAAGAAGGTAAAACTGTAAAATCAAAGCAAATGTCAATGTATTAATTTTTTAAACTCTGCAGTAATTAAAACGTATGTAAATAACTTTTGTTTTGATACTTAAATTTTCGTATTTTTTCCTAATGTGAAAAATAAATTTTAGTAACATTAATTGTTACTTATTTTCAACATTTAAAATCTAGATTTAAACTTGATCTCCGTTAAGAGACCACCTCTCAAAGCGACCAATGTTTATTAGAACGGAACGTGGTCGCTTTAGGGAGGTTTACTGTATTTGTCATCAGAGATGAAAAAGCGTTTTACTGATAAGAATATCTTTTCACAGTAAAAAGGCAGTATATACTTCAGTGGTACAATTGTATAAACACCTATAGGAAGGAACTGGTCTGGTGTAGAGAAGAAGAAACTGAAACCTTTGTGGGAGGAACTGTATCTGTGTGTGATCCCTGCTGTAATATAAACTAATTAGTTTCAGGTTTCTTGGCAAGGAGCAAAGACGTACTATAATATAGGGACCCAGAATCTCCACAATGTAAGAAATGCCCAAGGCTGTATTCTCTTTGAGAAAAATGATTTTGAGTCAACATGCTATGGTGGTTAAAAACATTTCCAGCACGAATAATGACTAATACTGTTTCTGCCCCCCCCCCTCCCTTCCCCTTCTCCAGCTACGGGCTTGCTTTAAAAATGTTTTGAAAAGATATCAATATATAAATTGTTTACTTTTATTTTTAATTAGTTGACCTGCTTTATATAACTTACTTGAATATTTTGGTACTTTAACCTATTGAAACAACATTCCGATGTCATTAAACCTTATAGCGCTGGTGAAAATGACAACTAAATTATAATCTAAATATATTAAATAATGTTAATAATACAACTTCCAAGTGTATATATCTTGGACTTGTTACATGTGTAATAAATGAATGCATAATAAATAAACAGATCATACTCATATAAAAAATTATTCTTAAATTGTGACAGATATTTAAACATTTCTGAATACGTATGCATTTTAAAACTTTCCAAACACAGTTGAAAAGTGTTTATGAATTTGGTTTCTCTGCCTGCCATGCTCAAACTCTCGTAAAGATAGAACTCGGATTGCCATAAAATTTTTATGTTATTGAGGTTTTTTACAGAATGTTCGGTAGTAAAAAAGAAGTGTGTAGAATTTGTGGTTCGTTTACAAAGACACACAAAAGAATTCCTTTACATTATGAGCTATGAGGAAAAAACGTTTGAGCTGCATTATAATAATTTTATGATACATCAAACATAATGAAACTTACTGGAGTACACAAAATATTTTTCTATATATTATATTCTATAGCAATTACCGTTCCTTTACAGAGAGACACGAAATTTGCTTACAGGCACAGGAACTGATTAAAATCCATAATTGCTGGAAGTGAGTTCTCCACTGTGGGATATATTTTTACATCTTACACATCTTTATTAGGTTACCAAATTTTGAGTGGTATGCATTTTTAAACTTATGTAAATCTTTACAACATACTTTTGCTTAACTTTTGTAACTTATGGAAATCTTAAGCAATTGCTGAAAATGGATTTTACAGCATTATGTCTTTTTAAATTGTTTATTAATGTATAATTGTATAATATATAATTATATAAAATTGAAAAAAAAAGACTCAAATGTAAACTGGCTACTTTCCGATAAATTTTTGTTCGTAAACGTATCAGACTGGCAAGTGCTCTTGTTCAGAAACTGTAATCGAACTATTTTTCCGCTTTTACATAAAAGCGGAAAATGACTGAAACATAATTTTTAGAGAATGGAGTCAAAGTCTGAGTTTTGAGTACGTCTTGATTATATGCAGAAAAATTATTTTAGTATGTTTTTAGCCGAGTGTTGAAGTGTAAATAAATATATAGTGCAGATAATTAGATAAGCAAGTTTCTGTTATCTCTACCAAAGGTATCTATTAGGTAAAGGTATATTCTTTTAATTGATTGCTTAAAACTTTGTATCAGAAAAAGGGAATGATTTTGTAAACTAGCATTTTTATACTTTATTTAAATTATTTTCTCTGCAGTTGGTAGACGATTTTTTTTTTTTTTTTTTTTTTTTTTTTGCGACCGATTGAAGAAATTTATTTCCGTGATCTTGGCAAAATTCACGGTATTTTTCCATTATTGTTTGTAGAAATTCGCAGTCTTTTCCGCGAACAAGTCACGAATTAACTTTACGAAATTCCGCAAAAGAAAAAAAAATATCACTTCCATGGAAATTAAAAAGTATTCGTGAAAAAATTTAAGGAAGGTAAAATAGACCACAGCATTTCTTATTATACGGGATTTTACTACTTTGTGGATGGTTCGCGCAATGCCGCACGTTACTTCATAGCCTGCCGCTCAAAGAAAACTTTGACCCACAACGGAAACTCTTGAAATGCCCCCTCCTAGAGATCTGCATGGGATCGGGGCCCGTATCCGGTCGGAAAAGTAAAGTCAAAATTTCTAACGGGCCGGTAGATTGAAGTCGATTTTTTTAACGGACCGGGCGGCAGAAAAAAATCGAGAAGAATCCAAAATTATGGCCCCGGTCCATGCCCATAAAAAGATTAAATCTTAAATGGCCGATCTACCAGATATAGAAATTAAGCCGATAAAATACGAGGGCCAGTAGTAGACTTAAGAAGTTACTTCAGTCGTGCGAAAGGCGCCCATTCGTTAATGTTAATCTTATGGGAGAATTTTTTAAAAATATCTCGTTTGCATTTCAATATCCTTAAATCGCAATTTTTTTTGCATTGAATATCTGAGTTAAATCTCAACAAAGGCTGTTTTGTACTTTTTCGATTTTGTTTGCAGTTGTTTTTAATCAGGATAACCGGTTTAGAACATGAAAGAAAAATATAAAATATAAATAAAATAATAAAGAATAAGAAAATAAAGAAAATCTGCAAACAAGATCGAAAAAGTAAAACAAAACAAAACAAAACAAAACAAAAAAGGCCTGTATAGAGATCGACCCCAGCTATGCAATGCAAAAAAAAAAAAAAAAAATCTGTTAAAAATATTGCAATGCAAAAGAAATATCTTAAGAGGCCATATCAATCAAACGAAAAGACCCGTTCACTAATGCTAATCCTATGGAAGACATTTATAAAGATATCTCAGTCGCATTTCAATAATTTTAAATGTTTTTTTTTTTTTTTTTTTTTTTTTTTTCATTGAATAGTTAAGATCGATCTGTACAAAGGCCGTTGTTTACTTTTTCCATTTTGTTTACATGTATTTTTAATGAGGACACTTTCATTTTCGAAACCGGTTTCGAAAGTAAAAGCATCCTTATAAAAAAAAAAAAAAAATCTGCAATCAAAATCTAAAAAGTAAAAAACGGCCTGCATACAAATCAATCTCGGTTATCCTATGAAAAAAAAAATCACTTTAAAATACTGAAATGCGACAGAGATATCTTTATAATTTTTTCCATAGGATTATCATTAGCGAACGAGTCTATTCGTTTGACTGAAGTAGCCTCTTAAAAAAATTTCTCCCATTGAACTAACATTAGCGAGCGGGTCTTTTCACATGACTGAAGTAGACTCCTCGGGCAAGTAATTTGTTTTGAAAAAAGATTAGTAGTAATAAACAACTTTTGGTAACGGGAAATTTGGAAATATACCTTAATAAATTATAGAAAAATATTTTCAAAAATCTCTTAATAATATATATATATATATATATATATATATATATATATATATACAGCTTCAAAAGCTATAATGTTTTTAACCACCTTTTTTCTTTCATTCTGAACATATTAATGATATTAAGAAATCTAAACTTAAATTTAAGAGTCTCATGAGTCTAAGTGTTTATTAATGCTACTATTCTGTATATTCTACCTCGCGAACATATAGTAATCTAAATTCTAAAATATACTGTTAAAACTTTCCATGAATATTTATGCAGTATTCCAGAAAAGAATTTCAATTGTATGTTAAGAAAAGTCGGCGTTTTTGGTGGAAATTGAGTGGAGTCTGATTTCTTTTATTTTTACGCCGGGCCGTGAAATGAAAAAAATTACAAACCAGCCGAGTTGGGCCTAATTATTTCTCTTTCGGGCCGGGACGGGGCAGAAAATTCTGCCCCGTGCAGACCTCTCCCCCCCCCCTCCCTCCCCTCTCTGCTGAAAAAGAAAATTTTATACAAAAAAAGGTGCTCTTGCTATTTTATTTAAAAAATCAGACTTCTTTAAAATATCCACGTTCCAGTAATTTGTACCGTTCCCAAAAAAATCAACAAAGCATCTTTTTCCTTCCAAGATGTTCATGATTGGAGATCATAAGGCACGTCATGCAGCTGGTAGGGATAAACTCCGCCTCCAGTGAGTGATAAGACTACCAGATGCTGGCGCGAGAGTGCTTTATTTTTTTATCTTTTTTTCTTCGTTAAAAATCTCATTTCGCCAAACTTCGGATACCCTGTTGCAATCAGAGCCATCTGTCGGAAAAATTCAACGCGACAAACGTGTTCCTTTGCCCCTTAAACTAAGTTTTTTTTTTTTTTTTTAAGTAACTGCAGCGTTATACTCGGTGCAGCGTTATTATCGGAAAATACGGTAAGTTAAAAAACTCCACTTCCATTTTGCTTATTTCAAATAATAGTTTTATATGAATTATTGTTAATCACAGCTTAAGCATGACATTTCAAAGATTAATTTTTGAATATTCAACAGATTGCTTCGATTGATCAACTACTGGGAAAATGGCAATTAAAGAAACTATGTATTTATAATTTTGTTGCTATTTAATTTCAGCAGATATCATTTTTGCCCGTTATAGGACATTCATTAAGGGTGATAGCAATTATGGTATTTGACTTCTAAAACTTAAAAGGAAGGAAATATAATAAAAATCCCGTAGCACCGACCTTATTTGATCAACTACTGGCTCGGTCACCCTATATTTTTTAAAAAGATTGTCATTACCAGTGATATAAGCAATATCTTGATTTATTTTTCAGAAATAAATTTATACTTACTGCAAGGAAAACCATGAGTTCAGTCATATTATCAAGAATTACATATTCAGGGGTCTGTCCAGGGGAAAAACTGAGTCCGTTAATGGACTATTTACAAAAATCGATGATAGTAAAACGAACTCTTCACAAAAATTAATTTCGGAAAAACAGCCCTTTCACAAACAAAAACAGAGATTTTTTTTGAGAACGGTAGACACTAGAGCTTCTAAATACTTCTAATCTATTTAGTAGCCTTAGTAGACACACACTGTTCAAGATCTCAATCTATGAACTGATTCCAGTTTTGTAAATTTTTTTGAGTGATAGTAAATTATACTTTATATGCATAAATAGCACTTTTGCTTGCAAAATACATTTAATCTATACATATAATAATCATATATATATATAATATAATACATAAATATAATATAATAATTATTGCATTATTTATACTAATCTGAACATTCTGTCTAAAAAATATATTAGTTTATTTCTGCAAAATTCAAACATCTCCAATTTTGGGATACTAGGAATAAATGAGTTAACTAATGTTTTGAGAAATTACTTTTTTCACAAAAAAATAATTAAATTCACGGAAATAGGACCCTGGACAGACCCCTGATATTAAAATACATACTGAATGATATAAAACCTAAATTTTCTGTGATTTTGTCCTTACATCTGAACTGGAAGTTTCATTGTTGACAACTGTGATAATGTGCAGATTTTAGGGTTGTGGATTTGAAGGGGGGGGGGGGGGTCTACTGTATCAACTAATTAGATGCTTAATTGTTTCGGAAAACTACAATTCTTAGTAGCCATTCAATACATTGACTCATGAAAAAAAATCATAAAAATACAACTTAAATCGAAAAGAAAAAATATACATATTTCTTTGTTTATAGCATAGTCAATTAAAATACAAGCAAGGAACAACCTTAATGTGTAAAGTCAAGAATACATATGTCAATGAAACTAATAGGTATATTCTATTCACTTAAACAAAGAAACAAAAATTGTTCAATAAGAGAAGTATTTTGAGAAACAATGTAGTTTTTAATAATATACAGAAGCAGTACGTAAATAAAAAATTTGATTCCTTTTCATAAAAAAATTTCAAAAGTAATTTAAATAGAAAAATATTTGAAGAAAGAGTGCATTATTTAATGAAATGCAGAAGCAGTAAGTAACTAAAAAAATTGACCGCTCTTTTGGCAAACATTTGAAAAATCATTTATATCCCTTCAACATATTCCATGTGAATCATGAGTAAAGAATTCAAAAGACATCTACGGGGATTTTTTTCCCTTCTTCACAAGGTTTAACTTTAAAAAAATAAAGAAAAGAATTTTCGATCAACTTAAAAGAGATTAAAATTTGATGGAACGTGATCCTAATTTTGAATATAATCAAAATTTTGACGCCTTTTTTGGCAAAAATATAAAAGAAAAACATTTTAATTCTTTCAACATATTTCATATCAGCTATATGCGTAGGTGACAGATAAGGGCACATTGTTTTCCTCTTCTTCATAAAGTTTTACTTAAAAGAAAAAAAAAAAAATTATGAACTTAAAAGGGATAATCAGATCTAGCATGATCCTAATTTTGAATAGTTAGGTCTAAATATGACTTATCTCGAACGCCATATTAACGTTAGAAACAATTAAAGTAAATTAGATACTGAAATATTTATATACAATACCTTTAATAAAAAAATAATGAATATTTTAAACAAAGGCTGTTAAACTGTGAGTATTTAGAGAGAAAACTTAACAAGCTTAGAAACTACATAGCGCCATTTCGCGAAGTAGATTCTCCGGAATTCGATCAACGATGAAGATGAAATTAAAATTTCGATTATACAGTCAGTTGATTTCTGCTTGCAACTCGAAACCCAAAAGAATCCATGATTGAATAATACTTTTTCATGCTGCCATCTATCGTCATATAAAAATTTCATCAACCTGTGTTTTGTGCGTTACACATCACGGAGTAAGTCTGTTTTACTACATGTTACACATTATACGAAAATTCAGATTAAAGAAGGGATCTGTCTTTTCTTTTTCACAAAAAACTGCGCACCCTCTCCAAGAATTTTATAAAAAATAGGTTGTTTTAAAGGTCAATATAATTAGATAACTCACAATGTTTGAAGAAGGACAAATCCTACTGGCGATTTTAGACACATAGAAGAAATGGAAAAATCTTTAGAAAAGTATCTTTTAGTCACAAAGTTTCCTTTATATATATATATCGTATTCTAATTTTCGTTAAAAAATAAAATTATTAAAACATACTAAGGACAAGTGTCCAATCCTGCCGTACTTATCAAAATATGATCCAAAATGTCTTTAAAGAATATAAAACATTCTCTAAGAAACATATAAAATGTTCCCTAACAGCTCTTTTCAAAAATAATAATTCTTGACCTGAAATTAAAATGCAGAACAATATCTCTAAACTAGAAAAAATTTTAATCACTTGGGATTACTTAAATGTTGGCTCAGTGTTCCATTTTCAATGAACTACCTAAGATAATATTCAAAATAATCCATGTGTAATCTAAAGTGTACATAAAAAAAAAAAAAAATTAAACCAATTTTTTAGTCAGTAAATTTCTTTAATTTAAGGGGACTAAGTACCATTTAAATTATTTTTAATTTGTTTATTTTACAAAATCTTGTCTTATTGACATATTATTGTGTGTGTTTATGAAGGAAAATGATTCAACTAAGCAAAAATGCAATTTTTGTAATAGGCGAAAATTTTATTTAAAAAAGAAGAAAAAGAAAATTTTAAAACTACATTTCTCCAACAACTTTGTACCTTTTGAAATAGTTTTTCTTTGTGTACTTATCTTAGAAGTGTCTTTTATCACTGTAAAATCAGATTTCAAAAAACTTATTTTATAGCAAAATAAACAAAATATTATGATTATGTAAAAAATAAAGTAAAAAGGATTATTATTTTAAAAGTTTTATTTAAAAAAAATAAATCATTTATGCTACTGAAATCCAATCCAATACATTTTAAGCAAAAGGTTGTTATAAAATTGTTATAATTTCAAATGAAAATCAAATTTCGAATTGCTTAAAAGGCACAAAGGCCAACATAGGGAAAAAGATTCCAAGCCGGGACTCGAACCCGGGCCATCAGTATAGCGCACTGACGTTCTACCGACTAAACCACTTGGACTGATACACAGCTCTTAAAATTTCTCACTATTGTATGTTGGCAAGGCTACAAACGCAGCACAAGATGGAATATTTATCGTGAGCCGCCGACCTGGGGCTAACACGAAACATAATTAAATCCAGCATCGATAGAAACTACATTAATGCATGGAAATTATTCCATCGATGCTGGATTTAATTATGTTTTGTGTTAGCCCCAGGTCATTGGCTCACGATAAATATTCCATCTTGTGCTGCATTTGTAGTCTTGCCAACATACAATAGTGAGAAATTTTCCGAGCTGTGTATCGTTCCAAGTGGTTTAGTCGGTAGAACGTCAGTGCGCTATACTGATGGCCCGGGTTCGAGTCCCGGCTTGGAATCTTTTTCACTATGTTGTCCTTTGCGCCTTTTAAGCAATTACTTTGAAATTTGATTTTCATTTGAAATATTGTATCCAAGGCGAATGTTTCTCTCTGGAATAATTTCCATGTATTAATAAAATTGTTATTTCTGTCTTTTTTAGTAAATTGAAATGTATCAAGTTCGCTTATAGCATTTAAACTTTTAACTGTGCATTTCTGTTTTAGCAATCCATTTCTGAAAACTAATTATCACTTCCTTTTTTTTTTTCCCTTAAGGTGGTTCTGAAATTAAACTAGCTATGAAATATTGTAACCCTAGTAAAAAAGGGCAAAAAAATTAATATTGTAATTATAAATGGGAAAAAAAAATTTAAACACATATCAGTTTGTTTATCTTACAAAAGAAGGGGGGGTTGGGGAGGAATCTGTTTGTTTAGCATATTTTAGTGATATACATGTTCACAAGTTCAAGGCTGGTCCTATAATACAAAAGTTATTAAACATTTTTGTACAACGAACTAAAATTCTTCGAAATATGACCCTTGGGCATCAACACACTGCTGCCAGCATTTTTTCCATTGTTAATAGGCTCACTGGAGGTCTTCGCACACAAGGCTGTTAAGGGACCTCGTCAAAGCTGCTTGGATCGCTGCAATTGTGTCGAATCGCTTCTCTTTCAAGTCTTTCTTTATCTGGGGGAACAAAAAAAGTTGCTGGAAGCAAGGTCGGGGCTGTAGGTTGCTTTCAGCTGCATTGCCATGTTAAACTTAGCCAAAACTTCGGCAGCGGCGTGTGAAAGGGCACGTTGTCATGGTGAACAATCCATTAATCTCTGATGTCTGGGCGGGCATGCCAGACTCTATCCTGCAAATAGTGGGGCATTCCAGCGTAAAACTGACCTGACCCGGCACCAGAAAAAACTGGATTGTTCACCATGATAATGCGCCTTCTCACACGTCGCTTGAAGCTGCCAAAGTTTTGGCTAAGTTTAACGTGGCAATACAGTATGGAACCATTTATCCGGAAACCAGTTAACCGGAAAACCAGTTATCCGGAATGATATTTCTGATAGACTGATTTCAGAATCTTTGCAGAAAAAGGTGTCATACACTGCCAGTTTGACATAGGCTTTGCTTGAAACAATTGTATAATTTGATGACAATATCTAGTATTTGAAATGAAAACATATTTAGTTGTATTTTAGATGTTTTAATTTTTATGCAGAGGAAACAGGAGAATTTTTGTTCCTAAGGGATTCCCATAAATTACCTTCTTTTAAACTCTGGTTAACTTTTGATCTTTCTAGCATTGATTTTTAATCTAAGTAATCTAATAATTTAAAATCAGAAATAATGGCACAACCACACATATTCCACAAAACTTATCAAATGGATGCTGCTTTAATGCACAACCAGTTAACCGGAAAAACCAGTTATCTGGAATACATCTGACCCCAAGCATTCCGGATAAATGGTTCTGTACTGTACTACCACAAACCTCCCTACAGCCCGACCTCGCTTCCAGCGACTTTTTTATTTTTTCGGATCAATTAAGACCTGAAAGGGAAGCGACTCGACATGATTCCAGTGATCCACGATTTCAGCTTCAATGAAGTAACTTAAGAACCTTGCGCGCGAAGACTTGCAGGGAACCTATGAACAATGGAAAAAATGCTATGTGCTGATGCCCAAGGGTCATATTTCGAAGAATTTTAGTTCGCTATACAAAAATGTTTAAATGCTTTTGTATTATGGGACCAGTCTTGCAACTTTGTGAACACACCATGTATAACAGTCTCACACATTACATTACAGTGATGAAATGTAAAACATATTTTTTTACATGTTTCATTTATTATTAGATTTTTAATATCTATAACCTATTTATTCCAAATTTTACTCAAAATTTACTATAAATTATTACATTGTTATTAAAATTATTTTAATATTATTATTCTTATTGATATAATTTGCTGTAATTTGGAACAAAGGGATTAAATTGATATCAAATTATTAAATTAATATTTCACAACAGAGAAATTTAGTAAACCACATAATTATTAAATGATTGTTGTATACCCCTCATTAAAATTGATCAAGTAATTGAAATTAATACTGCCAGTTTATTAACTGATTTATGAAATGTTACATTAAAATGACATATAGTCAATAAGGATTTTTACTTTTATCTTTAGATTTTTTAAATTAAATGTTTATCAAGCTATTTCTTTAATTTCTTTAAATGAAGGAAGTATAAAATACAAAAAAAGTCATATAAACATTTTTTAATGTATTTTTCTTTTCATAACATTTAAAACCTTGTAAACTTCTCATATATTTAAAAAAAAAAAAAAAAAAAAAAAAAAAAAGGTAAATAAATGGAAATAAAACTTACTCTGTAATTTAATAATCATTTACTAACATAGATTATTAAAAATTTGCAATCTATATATATATATATATACAAGGCGTAAAATATTCAGTTTTTTAAATAAGTTGAATACTTTATAACATGACTTTGAAACCTTGAATTCAATAACAAAATATTCTAGGTGTCATCTCTCAGCAAAATGTGACGTTAAAAATAAACACGTATTATGACATTATATGTCATTGGAAGTTTTATTTAAATTCAAAATTGAGAGCATTAATAACGCTTTTGGTGATTTTTATATAGTAAGTTGGAATTCAGTATAAGTTAATAGTCCCCTATTCCCCTAAATAAAAAAGTTAACTTATACAAGATAAAATAGCATAGTAACATTGATCTTCAAATTTGGATAAACACATAAGTATTTAATATCTCATGGAAATTTTTTTAATATGTATATATTTTTAAATCTAGATATAATATTATATTTTATAACAATCCCATCAAAATGCACTTCAATGATAATTTATATTAGATATGTATATATATATATATTTTTTTCTTTTGTACTGGAGTTCTATTGAAGTGAAATGGACTTAAAAATCTTTATAGGTGAAAACTTAAGTTAAAAATCTTTCTTCTTTACGACTCTCATTTGTAATACAGCAGTGAATTGAAATTCATTATAGGCTTTAATTATAAACTTTGCAATTGTTCATCTTTTGCCCATTCTTAATCTAATAACCATTCTTTAGAGTCTCAAAATGCAGAATTCAGAATCTTCAAAATTTGGTGGATTTCCTCTCCTCTTCTAAATGTCTTCATATGCCCCTCCCCCATCTTTATTTTAGGACACTAAAAAAAATGTTTTACATTATTGTAGCAAATAAATTAAAATTGTTACTGTTGTGTTACATGTTTATGGATTAAGACTGTTCAGAAATCCAAAAGGGCAACTTTATGACGTAAGTTTTAATTTATTTTTGTTCAGAAATGCATGAAGATAGCAGGTGTTGGTGCTCAGAAACTATGTAATCGAACTGTGTTTTCCTTTCTTTTTTTTTTTTTACAAACGCAATAGATCTTTCAGAAAATAGTATCAAAGTGGGCGTTTTGAACCAAATTTCTGCGCGAAAGAAAAATAACCACTCAAGGAAGGGTGAAAAACGTCTTTGTCAAGTGATCAAAATTGCTTATAACTCAGTTGGTAATTTATTTATCAAAAAATGGAAACACACAGTTTGATTACAATTGGCCTTCCAATTTTATATCTTTCCCTTAAAAAATGAATTTATAAATGCGTCAAAACTTTTTGCGTTTGTTGAACGGAACAGTTGAAAACAACCTTAAAAAAAATGTCAGAGTTTAAAAAATAAATAAAAAGTGAGTAAGTTAATTTACATTTTTAAAATGAAACTTATCTGAAAGTACATTATTTTGCTTTATTTGATTGAGTGATATTTAGATTATCCAATATTTGGAAATGAAGAAGTATGCAATCAAAGCAGAAGTAAATACTTAGTGTTAGCTTTACCTTAGTGACCATTTGTGTTTCATAATATATAAAATAAAAATCTTTCCTCTAAATCCCCCCCCCCACACACACACACACTCACAGAAAATTCTGCCTCCCCAATCCCTTGCACCTAGCACATAAAGTTTAAAAGCTTGAATAGTTTAATTTTAATTTTTTAAAAATCTCTTAAATTAAAATTAATTAAAATATTTAGATTATGAAAGAATTTATTTATTAAATTAGAAAAAAATATTAAATTTAAAATTAGGAAAAATATTTAAGTTATGAAAGAAACTATTTATTAAATTAGGGGAATATATTATTTTTAAAGATAAAATTTTTCAATATGAAACTGTTAAAAATATTAAATTATATCAAACACTGTATATCCTGTTTTTTACTTTGTAATAACAGAAAATAGTCAGCCATCCAAATTTTACTCTTCCCAGAAATTTCCATTACCTCATTGGCAATTCCACAGTAAAAGAGGAGATTTCTAGATTTGGGAATAGGACAAAGAATTTCCTCTTTTTTTACAATCTAACAGTGCAGTTCTTACATTTAAAAAACTTCAAAATTTTTAAATCTGTTCGAGCTTGGTTCCTAAGATGTGCAAACATTTTACTTCATACTCTGTACTATTATTATTGGACAATGTATAAATTTTCTGGTTCTCTTTTCATAAAAAATTGAAGTGAAACACAAAAAGACTTGTAAATTCCAAAAGAAATTTCAAAACAAAATACAAGATGTTCAGCATTTATTGAGAAAACCATCAAAATGATCAATATTGATGTATTTAAATATAGAAATATGTGCAGCAAATTAGAAATCATTATGTTATATTTGTACCAGAATTTTAATGCCACATAAGGTGCCAGATTGTATTCATTAAACTTAAATTTCTAATCTAATTTGTAGAAAATTCCTTTTATAATGAATACATAAAGAAATAATGTAGATTTATCATTTATTTTGTTCATATAGATAATATGTAAACAACACAAAAATTAAAATAACTTTTTAATAATGTACATCTGAAATGGTAAAAACAATTCTGCATCAACACACAAAAAAGAAAAAAAGAAAAAGGAGAACCACAAACAATAATACACAAATAAAGTTTTAATTAAAAGCAAAAAGGTTTTACATTCCTTTATTTTATGTCGTTGTTAATACGACATATTTTACACCAGGGCCGTAACCAGCTAGTAATGCCAGGGGGGGCTCTGAAAAATTTTTGTGGGGCTGGGCTAACATCTTTTAACAATTTATATTTCTTATGCAAACTAAATACAACGAAACCTGTTAAAACAAATGTCTCTATAAGCAGTTTTTACATGCTTTCTTCCAAACCCCTCCTTACGAAAGCCATAAAAATATCAACTGACCTTTCTTTTCCAACTGTTCTGCAGTCAACAAAATAAAGGGGAATCTCAATAATGGAAAGAGATGGGGAGGGATTTTATCGGACCGATTTCCGGATCCGACATCTTAGGAAAATAATAACACACAAAAAGCACTGCCTGACCACTTAAAAGCTTCCACTGTCAACGGACGCTGTCTGTTTGGATCTTAAAGGTCCCAACCGGCGCATCTTACAATTGGTGCTGTCTTTGTTGTGGTTAAGCAGTGCTTTTCATGTTTTATTACCTTCGTAGGATCTGAATCGGATCCGAAATCTTTCCGACGAATCCGTTTCTGTCACTTTCCATTGCGGAGACTCTGTTTTTCTTGATAATCACAGAACAGTTGAAAAGGAAAGGCCAGTTGACATTTTTATTGCTTATGTTGGAGACGGGGGACTTTTTTCATTTTGCACTGACCTTAAAAGAACTTATCTGTAACGTTATGTGTTTATAACGGAACTTAGTATAACAAAATTCTTAAACTGACAAAAAAAAAAAAAAAATCGTAATCTGGAGAAAGAAATACAAAACAATTAGGGTTGTGTGCCTACTAAGAAGCAAACCTATCTAAAGTAGAATATGTAACTACAATAGAATGTTATAGGATAATGTACTGTAGTATCTTGTTCTAATTAAAATAGTATACATTAATTTGGAATGAAGTTTGAAAATAAAAGATCTAGCATGCATCTCATTGAATTATCATAAAGTCATTTTTATTTTTATTAAAGTTAAAATACATACAGTCAGATTGATAAATTGAAGTTAATTACGCTTTTTGCAGCTATGTTATGAAATGTTAAAAATGCTTTTAGGAAGAAAATGGTGAAAAAATATAGATTTGCTAATTTGAAAATAAATAATTTAATAAAATAGTCTTGAAGATAAGTTAAATAATGTTTTAAGTATAAATATTTTATGTTATGATTGATATTTCAGGAGCGCAGCAAGATCAATGAAAATATTATTAGTTCACATAATAAAAAATAAGAATGCAAAATACTCCAGGGTAAATTTAAAAATTAAACTTACCTATTTCCCATTCTTTTGTTTCACTGATTGAAATAATATTTAAAAAATATATATATCAAAATGTAGGGATATGTATAGTCGTGGAAAAAAAATGTAAACACCCCCTACTTACTCCTCAACAAACTATCGTAGACGAAAGTTACTAGTACCAAACGATTGGAAATAAAGTCTACTTTTAAATTATGTATATAAAATTTGCTTAGAGGGCCATCTACATATTAAAATGAATCCAAACTTCATTTTTTTCAATAGCAATACCTAATTTTAACGAGATATTTCAATTCTTCGGTTCAAACTATGCCCAGACACTAAATTTCAAGTCATTTGAATGATAAGTTTTTAAATTATAAACATTCAAAATTTAGTGCTTCTAATGTTAAATTACATTATCATATTTTTATTTATATCTCCTAAAATTGTGCTCCTAATGTGCTATTTTTTTGTGTAGCAATAATATTAATATACCCAAACATAAATACGTTGAATTTGCAATTTTTATAATTTTATGTTATGAATTATGAAATTAATATTCGAAAAAATTATGAATTGCAAAATACAATTTTTTTTATGGATCTAGATTTATTAAGTCCTGCTTTATGGAAATCCCAAATTTTACATTTTTCTTCCAAGTAGTTTTCAAATTATGCTTTAAAAACGGCAAAATGATGGTTTAAGGGGCCGTCTATGACAGAAGTGGTTTAAGATGCCTTGATCAAGAAGGCAGCTCTCTCGGTCAACAATCGAGTGCCGAACTTCAATTTGGATACAGCCCTTAAAATATGCTCGTTTTAAAATAATTAATTTCTCGGAAACTTATGATACGAATTGCATAAAAAATTGTTTTTAGGCTAATTGAAGGGTGTAGAGTTCATTTATGCTGTCAGAATTGTGTACTGCTACTGAAAAAAAAACAAAGTTATGGTTCGTTTTAATATGTAGATAGCTCTTTAAGCAAATTTTATATACATCATTTAAATGTAGACTTTATTTCCCATCGTTCGGCACCAGTAACTTTCTTCTACGATAATTTGTTGAGGAGTTAGTAGGGGGTGTTTACTTTTTTTTCCCACGACTGTACAGTAATGCTTAAAATATCCGTTTACATTTGTTATTCAATATAAGTTGAGAGTTCTATTTTACATGAGTGAAAGGCTTTTCACAAAATTAAAGTTCAAAATACTTTACTTTTAACTGATAATGCTATTTTTCATGGCAAAGAGCGCCCTTTTGATCAGTCGTTATTCTTTTTTCCTATTAATTCTTATTCTTACCCTACATGTTTCTCGCAAGCGATCATTAACAAAACGATCATTCAAGATGTACGGTGTTAACAACCATGGCACAGGTGACAGGAACTAAAATTCCGAAACAGATGTCCAATGGCAGCCGTAAGTCGTTAGTATACTGATAGCAGAAAAATCTCTGTAGGGTCTATGTACTTATTCATACTTGATCTGGAACTTTTCTTCTTCCACTTTCACATACCGAATCTTTCTGCACTCTAACAAAATCCATTTTTATCGATTCAAAAGATTGAAACTTAAAGAAGTTATTACTTGAAGAATTCGGAATCGAACACCGTTTTTCATTTTCTTCAAATAAATTAAATTTTGAGTTATAACCGAATGCTGTCAGAAAAAATCGTGTAATATTTTAAGCTACTATTCTGCCAGTAATTTCGCTCCTTATTTATCAAGACGCCAACACATTCAATTAACACAAGAAACTTTCAATCCCCTAGCGTGACATTCCCCTCCCCTATACATTAAAGATATATTTTAAAAAATTGAGAAAAAGATTTCGGAATCCATAGGATACACATCGGACACTTATACTTTTGACACACCATAAAGATAGCCATATTATAGCCATTGAGAGCCATAAAATTTGATTCGTCTTCCGGTTCAAAAAACAAATAACGAAATCAAGTTAAAAATGTCATGGAATCGGACAACCGAAAGTGAAGATATATTCATTTAGCCGGTTCTCAAATTCCCTATTCAACAATACGAAACTTTCCGAGACATTTTCTGATTCATTTTTAAACGTAAAGGTCTGGCTATTGAAGCGGTATGGAATCGAATAGCGTTTTCCATTTTTTGATAAATAAATATCAAGTTACATAAATGATTCTTGTCACGTGACAAGTTTTCTCCGTTGTCGCTTTCGGAATTCACCACACTTTGACAGTATTTTCTGAAACATCTTCTGTCTTTACCAAAAAATAGAAAACTCCATTCGATGACATAGAGTATGCATAACAACACCTGCCAGTTTCATGCGTTTCTGAACAAAAACGAATTAAAACTTATGTCATAAAGTTGCGCCTTTGGATTTGAGAACAGCCTACTCTTTGTTTTGAACACGGCCAGTTTTTTCATTAGGTCACCACTTAAGGGTGACAGAATAATATTTGATTAATGAATTCATCCAAGATGCTAGCAATATCAATACACTGTCCCAATTAGGTTTGAATTTTGTACGATATTTCGGACATTATCGTGTAGACAAATTTTGCATGTTTGCCTTTTTGTGTTTCTGTAAACAAACTATAACATTTACATATTTGATTAATAAACTCATCCAAGATACTTCCAAGAAATTTGGGAACATGCTTTTATTGATTGACCCAATTGCTACCAGA
This sequence comes from Maratus speciosus, assembly GCA_963932465.1. Lineage (NCBI taxonomy): Eukaryota > Metazoa > Arthropoda > Arachnida > Araneae > Salticidae > Maratus > Maratus speciosus. Next base: position 82,052,747 of record OZ010794.1, read on the forward strand.
CTGACTAACATTCCGTCGTTGTCAAGTCATAAAAATCAGCCTAAAGCGTCGAATTTACCGTCATTTTCAGATAGATTGTTTACTGTTATACGAAAACGTAAAACGCTGTTCGATTCCTTACATCCATACTTATATACAAATTTTATGTCTTTATAAAAAAAAATTCTCGAATATGTCAGAAAGTAGCTGGCTTAGATATGAAAACAGCCTGGTAAAATATAAAATGCAGTTAAATTCTTAGAGTCTGAATAATAGCTGCAAATTTTATTCCATTGTCAAAAAAAAAAAAAAAAATTGCAAACATGTCAAAAAATAGCGAATAACACTTAACCTTAATTTTATTTTTTCGCTTAATGGTTTATACTTATAAGACAAACTGACTAACGTTGTTTTTCAAAGTCATGAAACACAAGGAGAAAAAACAGATAAAAGTTCTAAAAACATGCTCCGACCATGTTTTCATATATACCTCTGGCGATACCCATGGCATAAAACAATTAATATCGTTCAAACAAAGATTTTTCTTATTTGATTTGAATAAATTGACAATCCTTTTTAGCTTTTTTCTTTCTCAGCTAAACACATATGTCATCAGGTTCACCGTTGAAATTTAGGAATATGCGTTTATTGATTAGCTTGAAGACGTTCAGCCATTGCTTCGCTAATTACCTATCAGGATGAATAACATATGTCTATTTCCGTTCCACCCTGCGCATATTATCGAGTATAAATTGTCCTCGGCCATTTACTATGTACTAAAACATATGGTGACAGATTTGTACGCCTGGGGTAAATTTTTTTCAGAAGAGGGAAATGTCTCTACCGTACTCCTATCGTATTTCGCTTGCATATTGAGAATTGTACCGCAAAATAATACATCGCAATTAATATCCTTCTGACTGTAACGTCTATGGCCTTTTCTGTTGCTGAAAGATCTAAATGGTTTTCTTGCAAATATAGTTTTTTTCCCCTTCAGGTTAGTGTTAGCTAAAATATACATTTTATTGAAAAAAAGTGAAGTGTCTAGAGGGGGCTCAAGAGGAAGCTTGGGGGGGCTCAGCCCCCTCTGCCCCCATCTGGTTACGGGCCTGTTTTACACATTAGTTAATCTATATTTAACTAATGTTATGTAAGTACATACATGAATGTAATAAATATTCTATTTATTAGTACTAGAAAACGCCATGGGCAGTGCTATGTGTTGGTGTTATACAGCATATCATTCTTTCCCATTTCTGTGTGTGCCGCAAATTTAAATACAGATTTAGTAGAGGTATAATAGCAAAATTCTTACTGCATTAAAAAAAATTATTTATAACGAATTCCTTAGAGAACCACATCTATTCCATGGCTAGTTAAATAAACAGCTCTATGCAGAAAAGAAAATTCTCTGAAAATAAAAAGCATGTGCATTAAATTAAAATCTGAGTTTTTATAACCTTTTTTTATTTCAGGATTTTTTCTTTATATAACCAGCATATAACGGTCACCTTTAATTTTAGATTAATATTTGTTATACACTGGAATAAAAGTTACATGTTAAGGGGGAAAATATACTAATATGGTGAGTGTTTTATATATCAGCGTACAACAGAAAATATAACGATTGGGAAAATTTCATATAATTTATTTAAATTGATTTTATTTTATGTTAATCCATATTTTGTCTCACATGAACTTAGGACATTGGGCATTGATTAATTGTTCATCAGTACAAGAAAACTAAGCTCGTTGTATTATTTTTTTAAAAAGGCAATAGCGATTATGGCTGTTCTTTTTCTGCTTAATTTCTGCTATTATTTTTCTATGACAGTTTTTCATTTCATAAGTTCTTTTGTACGTAGTGCATTTCTTTTTACTATAAACGTGTAAATCAATCGCCTAGCATCATTCATAACTCTGTAGGTCTGGATAATACTTTTTATATACTTAATAGATTATACATAATTTGTTTACTTGGAAATTACATTTTCTTTTAATAATTTTATTTTTACCTCAAAATTTACAGAAAATCAAAGATGAAAGCTAAAAGGTGAAAAAATCTAAGCATAGAGGATGATTTTCTTTTAAATCGCCTACTTATTTCTATCGGTATAAGGTATAATAGAAGCATCTGTGTGATTTCATTTTCTCTCGGATTGTTTAAAATATAATTTAAGTAATTATCAAATTATTTTTAGCAGAGTTAGTTCTCAGGAAAAACTGGCGTAACCTAGTTTTGTTTGAAATTGCAATACATTGAAAGGCAGTTTAAAAAACTTGTCGAAAAAATTCAATTCAGACAATAGGTGGCAGCATGGAACAGCGTTAATCGAACAGGGTTTTTTAATCGAAGTATTAACTTAATATAGTGTCATCTCGCCATTTTGTTAAGTGCAGCATATTGTGTTTGGTAAGTTTCCTTTCTATTTCATCATTTTAAATATCATAATTATGCTTTTATATTATTTCGAGATGTATACGGAATTGAAGGTGAGCAGAATATGTGTGATTTTGTTTATTTGTTAATTATCATTATTAAGAAGTCGATTTATGGGCTAAAGCCCATTCATTTTCTGTCTAAATAGGACAGTTGTAGTGATACTAGATATCATTAAAAGTATTGTTGATTGTTTTCGTTATTAATTGTATATAAATATTTCAAAATCTAATTTACTTACAGTAATTTAATTATAATTAATATTACAGTAATTAATTATCTAATTTACATAAATAAGAAAATGATCTTTTCTGATTTTCCAGATAAATCTAAGAAAAAAAAAATTCACACAACTTCAAAATTTACAGAAACTTTATATTTCTAGGTCAGATTGATTGGTATTGGCAAAGTAAAAGTATTGATAGCGGTTAAAAATTTTGAAATTTTCATTTATATGCATTTCAGATTTAAAATGTCTCTACTTTTGCAGCTGTACCGTGTATTATTTTTTATGCTTTACACATTTTAAAAGTATTTTCATTTAAAGATTTTTATTTTTTAATATTACTTATTTATTTTTCAGAGTTTAGCATACATTTGTGGAAGCATGTATTGTATTTTTCAACTAGTTCTCATTTGATTCAGGAAGAAAAGTAACTTCAGTAGGATAGTTTAAGCAGCTTAAATTCATCCAGGAAGAAATCCAAAGTTCTTGTTGTTTTCATAGGTATATTTACTTCTTATAAAGTTTTACAAATTTCTTATTGTGTTTCTGATGCATACTTAAGGATGTAACAAAATTTCGAAAATCACTCAAAAAACAGCTCATATTGTCTTACATTTTTCTCAGGAACTATTAGAGTGATTAGAGGTTTCACATTTTTCTCCTTTCATTTAATAATTAGGTATATTTCAGTCCTTTTATTTTTCGAAAAAGTCCATTTTTTAGTAAAGCTAATTTAACAAAGCATGATATTTAGTTTTTTTACTTTTTTTAAATCACATAACTATTGCATTTTTCATTTTTATTTCTTGTATAATGATAGGTTTATAGTTTACCTCTGTTTTACTACTTGGACAATTTTTTTTTTTTAATATTCAGATCACAAGATTGCTAGCAGTTATGGAAAAATGTAATATTTGGCTTATTTCATCTGTTTTTGTAAAAGATAAACATTTCCAAAACTATTTTAAAGACAATATTGAAATTGCTTCAGTAGTTCACATAAAAAAAATAATTCTACATGATATGTTTTTTCATATAATTTTGCAACCGTTGTTACCTACTTAAATGTATTGACATAAATGTTTTTTTTTTCTTTATTTAGTTTTAATGCTTGGTTCTGGATTTTATTAAAGTTTTATAATTTGCGGATTGCAATAAGCCAAGGACTTTTTTAATATGCTTTAACAGCTCTCTAGTTTGTGAGTTTCATACTACTACATACTGCTATATCTCCTTTTTTTCCAAGGAAGGTTTCATTTTTTTCCGTGCTGTCTCCCTGAAATTCGAGTGTGTCTTCTTCTTCCTCTTTTTTTAATTTTTTTTTTTTTTTTGAGTATTTAAAAAAATTATGTATTATTATATAAACTTTCTTTAGAAAACTATAAATTTGACCAAATTTTCTACAAGAGTTTTTATTGAAAACTAAATCTGTTTTTAAAGAATACATAATCAGATGTAAATTTATTTTTCTAAAAATTAACATCAGTTAGCAATGACCCTTTAAGTTATCTTAGTAATTACAGAAAACTGTTTCATTCTAAAATATCTCTCTAAAATATTTTTTCGGTTTATAAATTTCATATAAATCCATTTAGATTTTTCTTCTCCCTTTTAACTTTTATTTTTATCCTCTATAAACTGCCCAGAAAATATTACTAGAAGAAACTCTCTTATTTTTTTCTGCCAATCTTGGCAGGTATTCTATTGTTTAGTTTCATAACTTCTACAATTGTTTCTTCATTGAATAAATATGTAGCATATTCATATTAGTATAAAATTTGATAAATGTAACCATTTCCTCATAAATTTTCTGAAAAAAATTAGCTGATTTATATGCAAGGTCATAAACAAAACACATTCATAAGTTCATTTTCTGAATATGAATTCTGTTCATTGAATAAATTTTGCATGTTGCATACTGAAAAAATTCCTAAAAAAATCATACTAATCATCTAGAAATTAGTTTTGATCTATCAGCTTGACGACTGATTGATTGACAATAACCAATAGCATAATGTAAGTTCCTGAATCAAAATGTCTTTCATTTTGCTTACAAAATTAATTTTATGGTTACCTTAGTGTATATTAGGGAAAAAATTGACCTTTGTGAACAAAAAAGCACAATTGGACAACATCAGTTTCATCTAATTATTATCAAATGAAAATCTTTAAAAATTGCTGATAGTTTGTTTTAGTTCTACCAACTATTGACAATTTTTAAAGGATTTTTTATTTGTTGTTAATTAGATGAAATGGTAGTTTTTAACACATGCCCCTTTCCCCTAGCTGTAAGAAAAGAATTATTTTATTTAGTTATCAAAAGAAAATATCGGAGACAGCATTTATGTACAGTCTATATTTTTTTTATTCTGCTTGCACGTTTAACTTTTATTCTGAAATTTGTGCAAGGTTGCTTAAAATTCTATTGAATTTTGGTCTCATTATATGATAATATAATATCCATGTTATCACTAAAAGTCTCCATGTGCAGGACTTTGATCCATAGGTCTATTTTTAATCATGAGACATGGCCCGGGCCTGGTTTTCACCCTTATCGGGTCCAGACCTTAATTTTTTCTGAAGGCTCAGGCTGGGTCCAGGCACTACTCATTCCAGGCTAGGCTCGACCCTTGCATTTCTGAAGGAACTACAAGGTCTGGTCTAACTTATTTTTTCCATACTGACCTGGCACTATCTTCATTCTTCCTAGGTTTGCATTGGCCAAAATGTTTAGTCCTAGTCTCAACCTAGCTTGTATGAAAATCATTCTCTTGCAATGGTGTGGTCCATTCAAAAATTAGTTAAATTTTGCGTGGCCTGAAATTTTTTGCAAAAAATACATATATTTTTAAATTACCATTATTCAACATATAAAATTTAAAATCATTTTTTTTTTAAGAATAGTAGATTTCTGGGTAATAAAATTAAAATAAAATAACCTGCATATGACAGAATCCAGTCTTAAATGGAAAAATGTGTTGATACATGCAAAATAAATATTATAATCCATGAGAAAAGAATAATACATTTACACATGCTAAGAAGAGAACTTGTCTCTAACACATTTTTTTTTCTATGCAATGCGAGCCCGTCTTATAGGGTTTTATTGTTTAGTAATTTTTGAAATTTTTAAGTCTGCGTTACATGGAACATTGGTTAACAATGTCAATGATAACTGAAATAAAGCTGAAAAATAAAAAGATAAAATAAGTATATTTTGGTCAGAACTCATACAAAACAATTTTTAAACATATCGACGTAAAAATTCAGTCATGCTGGGATCGGGCCATGATTTTAACATTTTTGGGGGCCAGGCCAGTTTTGGACCAAACTTTTTAGACTTTATACCATTCCAGGACTGGCCAAACTTCTTTTCCTATGGGTTGTTCGCCCTTACAGACCTCTAACTGTCAGAACAACACAAAAATACTGAATTACTGTATTTTTAAATTGTTTTACTTTATGCAAAATAAAAAAAGTTTCAAATGAGAATGTAATATTACTTCTAATACTCTGTCACAGTTGTCTAGATTCTTTCCAGTGAGGCTTCACATTTGGAAATATATGTGAACAAATGACCTTGCACAAATAAATGGCGAGTTTTCCTGTTTTCATACTTCCATACTTTCTGTAAAAGTTAAGCATGGATATTGTTATTTTGTGGTATTAATGGGACATACATCTAGTTATAGAAAGAAACTTTGTTAACACATAGTAAATATAAATATATTTCTACATCGTAGAAATATTAAATCTAAGATAACACAGCCTGTTTTTATTTATTGGAGAAAACAAAATTTTGTATGTTTACTTTATTAAGAAATGTGATAACCTCTTGCAGCCGTACAAGCTGTGTCATTATTGTTCATATTCTCATTAAGTGTATCAATTTAGAATTTGTTGTTTTAATTAATTGCATCTCTTAGTTGAAGGTGCTTTGTTTTTATGCTATCATAAAACCTTGGAAGGAATTGTGCTTTAAATGCTTTTTTATTTTTCAATTATTATTCTCTTTAAGGTTATGTTATATTTAGAAATTTAAACTGCTTTATTTGTCTGCTTACGTTTCATCTTATGATATTATTTGCTTTATTTGTTTCACATATAATTTAGTTGGCATTTTAAAACAAATTTTATTTTACTTTTTAACATTAAAATTGCCAAAACAAGCAATTTGTCTTAAACATTAATGAAAATATAAATGCATTTTAAGTGTAAATTTTTTTGGCATTTCTTTGCAAAGAATTTCTTTAGGTTGTTTATAATGATAATGATATAAAGTTCAAATTAATGTCTTGTTTTATAAAGGCTATTGTAATTTATTTCTTATTTAAAAAGGGTAATTGTAATTTATTTCTTCTTTATTAGGAGGTATCATATGTAAAGCTTCACATGAAAGGAATGTGCTGTAAGAATTATATTTAAAAATTGATAGTAAGTATATTATTTGAAATTTAAAAAAATGGCAATTATAGTTTTCAGGGTGTTTTAGTATTCCACATAGAAACTTCAAGAGGAGGTGTAGTTTAAGCAGTATTTTAGGGTTATCATAATCCACTTGTTCACTACAGTATACAAAGTGTCTCACTTTTATCAGAAATTTGGAACCCAAATATTTATTCATTACACTTAAAACAAGTCATTTTTCATAGAAAACAGACTTCAAAGGATTCCAATAACATATAATATGAAATGAGTTAATCATCTGCCTTATACTGAGTGTTAAAACTTTTAATATAAGCAGTTACTCAAGGAGCAGGGTTTGTGACTCATTTGAAATTTTATGAATCAATCTGAATCTTTCTCAGCTCCTACTAATTTTGTCACAAATCATCATATGAAAATGCAACTGGCATCAATCAGTTAGTTATAATTTGTGTACTATTTAATTATATGCTCAAATTTTGCTCAGACCACTGCATAATATGTAAGGGAGTTCAGCTCTAATACTTCTTCATTTTCAGTGAATACTTAAATACCAGTTGGTCAAGCTCATAAATACTGTGCACAGGAACTTGCCACAACATATCAGTGTATGTTGTACATTGAAATACTTTCTATACTGATGTGTTTAAATATGTATATTTTTTCAAATTAATTTTTTAAATAAATGTGAAATGTAACCTTTGAATTTTTTAACATACAGTCGTGTAAGCTTTATATAAGTGAATCCAAAAATACAAATCATTCTACCAAGTAGTTTTTGAGTTATATTTAAACAACAGCTATGCACATTGCAATATGTTTTGCAGTTGTTAAACACGAATTTAACATTAGATTTTCCAAGCTTTAAATCTCCATAATTCTGAATCTACTTGACGAAATAACACTTAGTAAAGTTTAGCGAAAGATCTAAACATGATGTCAAAATCAGATGGCGGTATGGAAAATTTTCAATTTTTTTTATCATTCCTATATGCAGATGACTGTGTAACAAAAAATTAGATTTAGAATTAATTAGGGAGTGTTATTACTATGCAAATGGCACTAGTCGCATTGATACAATCATTTAATGCACAGTTAGCAGCATATGGCCTATTGGTGCAATGCAGGAAGTGCAGTTGTCGCCAAATGTTAGAAACTGCCTTGAAAATACATTATTTGAAGTATTATTCTTTGTTCATGTATATAGAGTGATTCTGAACAACACTGCAATAATTTACAGGTTGGTAGATCATTTTACAACAAAATAACTTTTGTATGGGAAACATGAGTTGCAATTCTGTGTTATTCAGTCAGGAATACAGGGTGTCTCATTTTAATCTGAATACTAGTTTTTGTTCCTAACTTTAGTAGTAATAAAGATATATTAATGAAATTTTCAACAGATTTACTCCAATGATGAATTAAGGCAGTGACTTGGAAGACCTCTCCCCACCCCTTGAGCATTAATATTCTGTACCCCCTGCAGATGTTTGAGATTTTGTGCTTGGTATTTTAAAAGTGCTAATTCTCTGTCATTCTATAAACCCCACCTTCCTTTTACAGCTGCAAAATTTCCTCCCAAAGAGAAATATCTGAATGCAACTCTACTTACCTTGTTTTGTGTAGCATGCAGTAACTCAAAAGTACTGAAAGAGCTGAGTGATTTTAAGGACACTGTATATAATGTGAAATACACTCTAAAATATGAACTGTCTAGTTCAGAATTAATTAAATATAGATGGTGGCCACTTTCACCTCTTCAGTTAGTCATGTTTGTGTTCAAATTACTACTAGACACCCTGTATTTTTGATTGAAAAAAATGAATTGCACCTGCAGTCTTTTGTACAAAAATTATTTTGTTGTTACATGCTGTACCAATCCAATGCAAACTATTGAACAGTTCTTATGTATCATCTTAAGTATATTAAATTGCTTCTGCCTGTTGTTAATCCTTATGTATTCTAATGTGTTTCTTCTACGTTTTATAAGGCAAATTATTTATGTCCTGTTGTAACATATTAGAAGTGGAATACATAAAAATTCGGTTCTTATAGATTTGTTATTGAAACTACTGCTTACACTGAAAATTTTTCTGAAAGAGACACAAGCAGTTTAATACAATTTATTTCGATTCAAACTTATAGAATAGCAATTTTTTAATTTCTAGGTTTTTTTTTTCTTTTTTTGTAACCGTAAAACTAATACATTTTTCAAAAATCGCTTGATCACAATGTTAAATAATATGTATAAATATTCAAATATTTGCTTGTGTTTATGGAACATTAAATATATTAACATAAATTTTGACAAAAAAGTTTTTTTCCTTAACAAGTTCGGTTTGCTGTTATTGCTTTCTCAAATACCATATCTCTTACCCACAAAAAAAATGACACAACTCAAAAATACTGCATTTCACGATTGCCATTGTTTTACTGTAACATGAAACTATTGCACTAACATAATGTTATAATATATACTGTAAAATCTTAAAACCTTTCAGAATCAAGAGATAGAGTGCATTGAGTAAGTTTAACCATCCTTCTTATCCTTTACCCCCATCTTTTGTGACAAGCACACATAGTATAATCTAGCAATCTTCTATATAACTACATGTTGACAGGTGAGTTTCTTTGGTTTACCTCATATCTCATTAGCAGTACTTTTGAGTTTATGTTTTAACACATGCAATTGACCAATAGCCTTCAGCAATCCATTCTGTTGACTGAGTTTGTTTTTAGGTGCTACAATTTAAATAGTTAATGAAAAAAGTTTGAGCCACATTACAAATTTATTTTCATTTAAAACAAATCTGTTTCAGTTGTTGTAGTGGCAATACTCCCTACCGGTTTCATAGCTGACTGATAGTTTCTTTATCTGCACCTTTTGTTCTATCTTTATACAAAAATAATCATGCAAACCACTGGTACTAAATGTGCGATGCTTCTTTGGGGGTGTGCACAGGCTGAAGTTTCCATGCCTAATCTGCATAAAAAATTTTTTGCTCTGTCCTATTATAAAAGTTAAAAGTTTGACGTGATGTAAAAGCGAAAAGTTTGTTTCAAACAAACTTCTATAAAAGATTGTTTTTCACATAAATATGGTTAAACATTATTTTATATGAAGAGTTATCACAAAAAAAAATATTTTAACGTTTATATCCTTTGTTAAAAAAACACTCTAGGTTGCAAAGTACAGGCACACATATTTCAAAACACTGTCATTTCCTAGATTTGTTTTCGCCTTTGTCCATGTAAACTGTGTATATTTTTAATGAATTTCTATTTGTATAGGAAATTCCTGAGTTATAGTTAATCCATGACTTGAAAACCTAAAAATTTTTTAAATACTATGCAGTGAAACATTCTAATACAGAATTGCAAGAGGAAAAAATCCATTATAGACCAAGATCCCTTTTTAACATGTGTATGGTCTGTTCTAAATAAATTTAATTCTTTTTGCACGTATTATTGGATTCATTTTCATGGGTCAACATGTTTTTCATTTAAGACAGGATTGCATCATAGACAGGTTCCGTTTCATAGGTTTTCACTGTACTTTAATTTTGTTGCCTAGAAATATATGTAACTGTTTTTTAAAAACCGTAAATTTTAATTTTAGAGAAATGGCAATTTAAAAATATATGCAAGTTTTGCAAAAACTGTTTGGCCAAATTTTACTGATATTTGTCTGGGCCAAACCAATAATTTTCCTATCGGCTGGGTCAGGTACTGAAGGTTTAAATTTCAACCTATGCAGACCCTAAGGAAGAATGAAGTTCAGGCTTGGCTTAGCCTGAAGAAAAGAAACTTGGCCTGTTTCTGAGCCTAAAGTAAAAAGTAGAGACTAGTATGAGCTGCACAGAGTGATGACCAAGTCTGTAACGAGCCTTTAAAAAAAGTAAGGCTCTGTCTGACCCGAGTCTCAGGAATGAAAATTGAAGTTGGCTTCACTTCAGGCAAAACAATTATGTAAACAGTATACAAAATATATTTATAACTTAAAAAAAATTAGAGATATATTTTAATATTAAAAATCTCCTTATTTCAGTAAAAGATATGTTGCAAGTGGTTGTTTTATTAAACGGACGCCAGATCTGTAAGTGTTAAAAAAGAAATTCGGGTACTTTAAAGCAGTTGAGGATGCCAATATCTTTCACTTGCTTACAGGTTTTTTCTATACTGTGACTATCCCTATCTATTTCTTTTTTGTACTATGTTCATTTGCAATAATAATGGATAGTGATAAATTTTCACGTGTCACTTACATGAGATCACTTTTTTAAGGCTGACATTTTAAGATTTGGTAAGATCATCTGCAATGAATTGATATTTTTCCAATTTCGTGAAAGTGTCCAGAATGAAAATTGAAAGCCAGACCTTCAGCTTAAATTGTCAATGCTCTGCCTATTGAGCTATCTGTGCCAACACAGTACACTCAGTCAATCTTATTGGCAGTAGCATCTGGTCTGCTCCATTTAAATGATAGATATGACCATATTTTATTATTTTAACTCAATCATACTGATTGGGAAAGATATACGTATTGATATTTTTCTGATAGAGTAAAAATATGTCCAGACTTAGAGTCAAACCCAATACTTTTGGCTTAAATTGCCAATGCGCTACCTATTGTGCTGCTTAAATAGAAAACCAGTTAATACAGTTCATTCAGAAAACCTGACTGACAGTAACATCAGGCATAGTAATAAGTGTGATTGAATTAAAAATGATAAAGTGTACAGTAGAACCTTGATTAACCGAGCTTCGATTAATCGAGGTTTCTGTTAACCGAGCCGATAATGAAGTCTGATATATTTTTTTCTTTTCTTGTGAATGAGCCTTGAAAAAGACACCACTTTTTAGGTCACTGTTCGTGCTACAAGCTCGTCTGCCCCCAAAAGCACTCAAATTCCATGAAACATTGCACCCTGAGATGTCAACAGCGAACAGTGCTTTGTTTCTAGTGGACGTGTGGCCCTATTGAACACCAGGTGCAATGTGTTATCGGACATTTGCACCCCCCCACACACACACTTGACTGACGACAGTGGGGTGAGGTGGGGGGGGGGACTATGCAACTCTCACAATAGACGTTTGGGTTTCATGCAAGCCAAAGTTGGTTAGATAAATTTAAAAAAAGACATGGCATTCGACAACTGGCGACTGCAGGAGAAAAATTGTCGGTCAATGAAGATTCTATTAAAGACTTTGTTAAAAAATTTGAAAAAAGTGATCGAAAAAGAAATTTTGACATTAGATCAAATTTATAACGCCGATGAAACCGACTTGTTTTGCAGAATGATGCCATCGAAAACTTTAGAAGAAGCCAGTGCCTCGGTTTACAAGAAAAGCAAAGATCAGAAATCGCTTCATCTTTCCGCAAATGTAAGAGGAACTGGTAAGTTACCGATCCTTCTTATCGGTAAATAAAAGAAACCGAGAACATTAAAAAACATCAATGTAAAATCCTTGCCCGTAAAGTACAGAAATAATGTCTTCTTGGATGAACTCCGAAATTTTTGAAAAATGGTTTCATGATGACTTTGTACCACATGTAAAACAACATTTGGCGCAGTTAAATCTCCCACCTAAAACAGTTCTGTTGATGGCAACGTTCCTTGTCATCCGCAAGAAGAAATTCTGACTTCAGGAGAAATAAGAGCAATTTTTCTTTCCGAAAACGTGACATCGTTGATACAGCCGATGGACCAAGAGGTGACTGAAGGAAGAAGAGACATAGAAACTTATCAAAACTTACAAAAAGAAACTTATCATTCATATTCTTGAATGCGGAGAATGTCTAAAGGAAGCTCTGAAAAAAATAACTGTGAAAACATAATTACATGATTGCCCAGGCATGGCAATTAGTAAAAGTAGCTGTGATCTGAAAATCATTCCACAAAATAATTATTCAAAAAGAGGAGAGAGGATGAATCCCAGCAGATGGAAAACTCACTGACAGATGGAGAACTTTTTGAGATGATCAATTGCATTGAAGGGTGTGAGACCAATATTCAAGTTTTCAAATCCTTGATGATGAAGAAATTATGCAAGTCATAATTCCTTTATGGGACATTAATGATGCTGACATTGAGGACTAGGATTTTGAGTATTTAAGGATTATAAGTCATACTGAAGGTGTTCAAGCACTAACAACTGCCCTACAATATTTGGAGCAAAAAAGCAATGTTACGCTGATAGATCTTCTGTTGCTCAAAAATTGGCGTAATCGGGCAGCCACTGATAGTTCAACGAGAGGTAAGACTTTTAAAAATATAATGTAAATTTAACAAATTAATGCAATTAAATTTTAAAAAATATATTTTCTTGAGATTTGTTTTATTTTTGAAAATGCATATTTCAATAATTAACTTAGGTTTTGGCCTAACTTAGGTTTCTTGACCGTTAAAAAATTTCAATTTGTTTTTTAAAAGTTACTACTCACAAGGGAACCACTTTTGGTGCTGCTCGCATCTAGCATTGAGACCTGGTGCAGTTTAAAGCCCTATATTACGAAGTTTGAGAGTCGATAAAATTTTTCTCTTAAAATAATATTTCTTGATTTTACAGCAGCATAACTTTCTGAAAATGCAATTTTCGAGACCACTTATCGGACTATAACATTGAATTTGTTTAAAGAAATGCATTTAAAAATACAAATTAGTTAATAATTAGTATACAATATTGAAAAAAGTTTAAAAATTCCTTCAAGAACCCACGAATTTGATTTTGAAAAATTGCAACATTGTATTCATATTTTTTGGCGAAGAAAACATTGGCGTTTTTTTTTCAAAGTAGAGCTTGCGGGTAATCCTAGCCAAATGTCATTGCTGTTTTTCTTGCGTGGGGAGTGGTTTTGGGCTTCAGTAGAAATTGTAATGTCCGACGCAAACAGCCACAGTAATTTTTCTAAATTGTGTAAAAATATTAATTTACTTTATGATTACTTATACCAAAGGATCATGTAATACAGCAACATTTCATTTTAAACATTCGAAACTTTATTCCATTCGATTATAAAAGGAAACAGCTCGCTTATTTCGTATTTTACTAAAAAATAGTTTTCAATGACCTTGAAAGCTTTTATAGAAATATATTTACTGTTTATATATTTATTGTATGCATAGAAAAAAAGACCTAATTCATGTTTCTTATGCTATCAGTTATCAAACAAATCGCAATCTGATATAATTCTAAAATGTACTGTATCTATTCTCAGAATAAAGCGGGCGAAAAAAATTTAACTCACTTTTGGCGTGAAATAAACAACTAAAATGTAATAATAAAAAATGAAAAGCATAAAAAAGTATATAAAATATTATTTTAACAAAGAAATTTTATCGGTTCTCTAACTTTTATGTAAAGGGCTACAAAATGCACCAGGACTCGATGCGAGCAGCACCAAAAGTGGATCCCTTGTCAGTAGTAGTTGATTTCCTTTTTAAATTTGTTGATCTGTGAAACATAACTTTATATATGATTATTTTTATCATTTAAAAAACGTTCTGTTGTTTTTTGCTCCAAGAGATGTTAAGTTAGCGAGCACGGCGAGTTTTTATATACAATTTCTATTAATCGAGTTTTCCGATATCCATGGTAATTGCGGTCCCAATTAGCTCAGATAATCAAGGTTGCACTGTATTTATATATCCATTGTTTAATAGAATTCTATGATATGCATTATATTGTGTTGAACTTTCTACGGGGCAGACCAAATGATATTACTAACAATGTTGCCGGAGTGAATCTTCTCTGTCCAGATAGCTCAATAGGCAGAATGTTGGCAATTTTTACTTGATGTTTATTAAGGAACTAGTGCTAGTTTTAAAATATTTTTTCAACATTTTTGTCATGTGGGGCATTGCAGTTTACAAAATTGTAGGTTGTTGCTGAATTTCAACTATATGAAACCTTATTCTCATAATACTTCAGCGATGAGAAAATATACAGTAAAACATCTGAATAACACAAATCTCGGGAGTGTGGCATTTCTCGGGTATTGAGACGTAAAAATGTACAGATATATAGGTGTCAGAATTTTAGAAAGTGTCCGCTATTCGTGAGCATCCATTATAGAGGTTTTTTGCTGTATTCTTAAAAAGGCTTATATTTGTAATATCATCAACATTTTATTTTCCAGTCATTAATTATTTTTTTTATTTTCATTGACTTAACTGGCATTTTTTCTTATTGTGTGTGTGGCGTATGAGATAGGTGGTGGGAGCATTCAATATTATGATTCCCATGCAGGAAATTTAGATTTTTTTATTACATTTAGTAAGGCTCAACAGAAAATCCCACTCCATAATAGAAAATCTCAAAAGAGAAAATGCCAATAGTAAATATTTTGTATACGTATAAAAAATGTATGATAAAATAAATTTAAATGTGTATAGATAAATATTATTATAAAGTTTTCAGAAACATACCAGGACATTTTAGTTTAATATAACTTGGTCAACCGAAGTTAAAATGTTGCTTAATTTTGTTTGCCATCGTGTACAATGCGAAGCAAAAATTTTCTCTGATATGTTTTTAGGTATTTCTTTCTTATTAGATATTTCTAGACCTCAAGGATGAATTGCCAGTTGACTAAGATGTATCGCCAAATTATAAGAAATATATAAAAATGTCATTATTTATGAGTTTATGACATTTCAGGATGTAATATGGTACAAGTTATAGTAATTCATATATATCTTGTGTATAAGGCATATAGGGCATATATATGATATGTAAGATATTAATGATACTCATATACTTATGTATATGGTACATATTGGGCTACCTGTAAGTGTGCATAGGATGCATATATAAGCTTGCCGATGATTTGACAAAATTGTAGCTATACACATGACATAATTGTAATTGTGGAAATTCTATAACAAAGAAGTACCTTTTTCACTTATGCGGCGGCACAAAATTAAATTTGTGCATAGTCTTTTCCTTTTCTCTTATTATTTTTAATCAAATTTCACTCTCTTCTTTAATTTTATTGCTATCAGCTGAATTCATAAGTTCTTTTATTCTCTTGTGCACATCGTTGTTACTTTATGAGCTAGCCATTAAGCCATTGCAGTCAACATTTTCTTGTAAAAAAATACCTAGAAAGAGTCAGGGTCTATTCTCAGATAATGGCAATTTTCGTGTTTAAAATTATTAATTTTATTGTTAAAATTACTGTCTTGTATTATGCTGTGTAAAAATGATGGCAATTTCAACTAAGGAATATTAAGGAATTTTTTTTAAGCTGCTAATCACTCAGCCTCCGATTTCCCGTCGATAGTGTTAAGTCGGTATTCTTATATTTGAAATTGCTGTCTCTTTTTTTTTTTTAGTTGTCAAAATATTTATAAAATCTATGTTTAATTTCATATTTTATGTGTTAAAATCGGACAAACTGGGAGTAAATTTTTAACACTTCATATAAAATTAAGCATCTATTTTAGAAATATTTTGAGAACTAAGGTAAGAAGAGTATACAGAAAAAAAGAAGTTCAAAATATTAATTTCGTGGGGTGATATTTTAAATGAAAGTATCAAACGTCCATAGCCTTAACATTATGGCGATGAATTTGGAAACTGAGTGACCAGCAGCCTTAAGTCTAACAGTTTCACAATTATGTCAAAAGTCCGTTCGAAAAACTTTTTCATCAAATACCATTCATCATTGTGTATTTTGTATCCACTTAGAAAATGAGGATTTTGACATCAGAACTAACAAATATGAACTCAGTTTCTTGCTCTTCTTTTTTCCTTACTTAATTCACACTGTTTAACAAATAATATAAATTCTGGTCATGAATCGTGAAGAACACAACACTGTGATGCGTCTAAAAGTTATTTGAATGGGAGATATTTAGAAGTTGCATTTTTTCCCAATTTGCTGAAATCTGGTCATTATTTAGATTTCAAAACCTGTAGAACCTGAAATTAAGCATGTCAGTTGCAAATTTCATTCCATTTTTAGGTGCGTTCGTAATTATATAAATACGTAGCACCTATAGTCGTCGTTCAGTCCGTCCGTCCGTCCGTCTGTCCGTCCGTCTGTCCGTCCGTCCGTCTGTCCGCATGTAACAGAGCAAAAACTACCCAACCGAATGGTCTGAAATTTCAAATATATGATTGTTGCAAAATTTTGTCGAGCCATTTCAAATTTTATGAAAATCGGATGTATAGTTTAATTACAGGGACAGTCAAAAGTTTTTCTTTACATTACGGCCAATGGGAAAAATTATTGAAAGTGCATTTTAATGATATTAGAGCCTTCCGAATGATCTGAAATTTTAAAGATATAACTGTGCAAAATTTTGTCGAGCCATTTCAAATTTTAGGAATATCGGATGTATAGTTTAATTACAGGGACAGTCAAAAGTTTTTCTTTACATTACGCCAATGGGAAAAATTATTGCAAGTGCATTTTAATGATATTACAGCCTTCCGAATGATCTGAAATTTTAAAGATATAACTGATGCAAATTTTTGTCGAGCCATTTCAAATTTTAGGAAAATCGGATGCATAGTTTAATTACAGGGACAGTCAAAAGTTTTTCTTTACATTACGGCCAATGGGAAAAATTATTGCAAGTGCATTTTAATGATATTACAGCCTTCCGAATGGTCTGAAATTTTAAAGATATAATTCTTGCAAAAGTTTTGTTGGGCTATTTCAAATTTTAGGAAAATCGGATGTATAGTTTATTTACAGGGACAGTCGAAAGTGTTCCGTTACATTACGGGGAATGGGAAAAATTAATGCAAGTGCATTTTAATGATATTACAGCCTTCCGAATGGTCTGAAATTTTAAAGATATAATTGTTGCAAAGTTTTGTTGAGCCATTTCAAATTTTAGGAAAATCGGATGTATAGTTTAATTACAGGGACAGTCAAAAGTGTTCCGTTACATTACGGGGAATGGGAAAAAATTATTGGAAGTGCATTTTAATGATGTATCAGACTATGCGCTTTATGAAGTACAAAAAAGTATACATTCAGTACAATATGGGGTGCAAAAAATAATTATAAAACTAGTTATAGTACGAACGCACCTCATTTGCCACGTTTGACGAGCAATTTCCAACTTGTTAATATTTAATCTGTTATAAATGTGTCACTTTAGGATCATTAATTATTCATGTTGAGTGTGTTAATGTAAAACATCTGTTTGATACTCTAAAACTTAGTAAAAGCTCAAGCCTAGCTTATTTATTTTCCCAAAAAATGTCTTTTATTTTCTATTTTAAAGTATTTTAGTATAAGTTTAATTTTAAATGAGGAGGTACACACTTCTTTACAACAGTCAAAAATACTAAAAGACACTCATTATCTAGGATTAATTTTCTCTTTCTAGTAATACTCGATAGGAAATCTAAATGAAGTTTTTGGTGGCAAAAAAATTAGGATAAGAAAGACCCCCTCCCCCTATAGTTGGCGCAGTATGTCCTTTAAAGGATTTTGCACCATAAAACCTCATACAGCCAACCAACCAACCAATCTTCCTTCTATAGATCTGTGAATATTTTATTTTGCTAACTGTGTATACAATTAATATGCTGTTACTTTCAGTTCAATAATAAACATGTTTTACGACTTCACTCCTGAAATTATGTTGATAGATGCTACTTTCACATAATTTGCTTTACTAGACATTGAATTATAGTAACAATGAATTTTTAAAACATACATTTGCTGTTGAAAAAAAATTGTGTTAATAATCCATTTCTTCTGAAATCTAACATTTTCAAATTTACATTTCTTCATTTTTTCTCAGCAAAAGAAAAGGCTAATGTTATTAAAAATGAAAATAAACTTAGACACACCAAATAAATACATTTATATTCTAATTCTCACCAATACATTTCATATCATTTATTACATAATTCCTTTATGAATAACTGTTAATGTTTCTTTCATATGTATTAGATGTTTGCTGTACCATAAGGAAAAAAGGTAATATTGTAAAGTTTTTTGGATCATAGAAGATCCAACTGCAAAACTTTAATCAGTTTCATTAAGTTTTAAACATTGACCGGTGTGTTTTGAGTGAAACATGACATTTAATACATTGGAAGTCCACCGTGCCTTCAATATCTGTGTGGCAGAAAGGAGGGAAGTCAAATATCGTAAATTTTGATGTAAAGTAATGGCACCCATCTTGGATATACTTCATAAATTTGGTAACTGTGAGTCTATAAATATTGTCATTAAAACACCAATGCAGATATTCTTTGTGATACCTTAAGATTGTGGTATGTGACAAAATCAAGTCACCTGTGAGAGATGTGGGAAAAATTTCCATATTCATTCCTAGTTTGAAAAATGCACATTCAACAGTCGATGGTGCTGTAAAAAGAAAAGAAAAAGATTTATTAAAAAGAAAACATGCTGAAGAAGTTAAAAAGAAAAAAAATTAGCAACTATAGAAATGAAGAATAAAACTAACAATATAAAGCAGTGTACTAATAAGAAGTATTGGTAGAAGAGATAAAGTCTATTAGAAATGAAATATATGTATTTTAAAATCAATGTGTGTGTATTCATGTTTTTCGTCGATTACCTATTTTGATATTAGTGAAATTTAAATGGTGTAATTAAAGTTATTAAATCTTCTGCAATGTGGCCTCCGTGTACACATTTTATTCTTCAAGTGTAATGTTATAACACACTTGTTTTTCATAAATAAAAGGTAACTAGTACATTTTCACGATACTAAGGTGTTTTTATTGGTTATTAGTCCAGGCAATAGAGACCGTACAGGGACTCTACCCAGCAAAATTAATGGAAGTTCTGGAAATAGGCTTACTTTATGTTTTTTGGGTCGCTGAATCCGAATTTGTAACTTCCCACCAAAATTTCCCCCGGCAACCCCCTCACAAATTTCGGTAAAATGTCCCCAAAAAAGGTTTTAAAAAAAATCAATTTTTTTATTGTTATAGGGGAAAAGTATCCAGAAAGTAGACAAAATTTGCAACAAATTAGATGTATAACATTATGACTTAAGATGAAGGGGAAGGGGGAATATGCCTCGGAACATGCGCCGCAGTGCTGCGTGGACTAAGTTGCGCAATTCCACGTAGCCATTCACACGTTTACATTCGCCCTTCCATCTCCCCTCCGAACTTTCTCTATAAGGTTTACTTTAAGTTTTTTGGGTCGCTGAATCCGAATTTTTAACTTACCCCCAAAATTCCCCCCCCCCGAACCCTCCCCCCAAATAGTTGTTTTTAACTTAAATGTCTTGTTGTTTTAGGGGAAAAGCATTACGAAATTCATAAACTAAACAAAAATTGCAACAAATAGGATACGTGACATTATGACGTAGGATAAATGGGGAGAGAAGGGGCTGCCTCGGAACATTCCCCGCGCGATTTTCTCAAAAACCATTTTTTTCAAAAAATCCATTTTTTGGCGGTTTGCCAGGTGAAATTTTGGTGGGAAGTTACAAATTCGGATTCAGCGACCCAAAAAACATAAAGTGAGTCGAAATCCAGAACTAGTATTAATTTTGCCAGGTAAAATCCCCTATTGCTTGGGCTTCATAACTGTGCACGTAGTGCACGTAGCGCCGCAGTGCATGTTCAGAGGCAGTCCTCTCCTTCCCCGTTCATCCTACGTCCTAATGTCATGTATCCTATTTGTTGCAAATTTTGTCTAGTTTCTGAATTTTGTAATGCTTTTCCCCTAAAACAATAAGAAATTTAAGTTAAAAACAACTATTTTGGCGGGTTTCGGGGTGGGAAATTTTGGGGGTAAGTTAAAAATTCGGATTCAGTGACCCAAAAAACTTAAAGTAAACCTTACAGAGAAAGTTCGGAGGGGAGATGGGAGGGAGGATGTAAACGTGTGAGTGGTTAAGTGGAATTGTGCAACTTAGTCCACGCAGCACCGCGGCGCATGTTCCGAGGCAGATACCCCCTTCCCCTTCATCCTAAGTCATAATGTCATGTATCTAATTTGTTGCAAATTTTGTCTAATTTCTGAATTTTTAGATTCTTTTTGCCTAAAACAATAAAAAATTGATTTTTTTTTAATAAAAACCTTTTTTGAGGGGCATTTTACCAAAATTTGGGGGGTTGCCGGGGGGGAATTTTGGTGGGAAGTTACAAATTCAGCTATCCAAACAACATAAAGTAACCCTATTTCCAGAACTTCCATTAATTTTGCCAGGTAAAATCCCCTATTGCCTGGTCTATATACTGAACTGCGTAAATTTATTTTCCACCTATTATTTCGTAGATAAATTAACTTAATTATGTGTATATGATTTCTACTTAAATGTCTTCTAGGGTGCATTTTTTCCTAAATGCACTTTATTTAATCAATGACTACGTACCAAAGTAGTGTTGTGAAAAAATGAAAACATCTTCATTTTAAGATTGGCTTGATAATATGAAGTTAAACTAAAAATTAATTAAAGTTAATGTTAATCTGGGAAATTTAAGACCAACCTGTTTGCTGTAATGCTTTAAAGTAGCTGTAATAAATTAATTATTCCAAATCTATTTTCGACTTTCATTGTAAATTAATCAATCTTACTATTAAAGAGGCATTTTTATGATGTTCGCAGATGACGCATTGAAATCGTAACAGAATTATATTAAATATTGTTGTTTTGTTAATTTTTATTTAACATACAAGAATTTTTTTTATTCATGTGTTTTTGAAAAAAATATTGCTATTTGTATAATTTCTCCCTCTCATTTGATGTTCTATTGTAACTATTATAATTTATACAGACTGTATTATAAAGTGCTCTGCTATAACTGAGTTTAACGATCCTCTTCACACATTTCATCCTCCAATTTGCATGGACAGATCAAATAATGTTTGTACAGTATAGGATATGTTATCCAAAATGCTTGGCGCCGGACATATCCTAGAAAAGGGATTTTTCCATGGAACACTTTCTTAAAGTGTAAACATTTGTAAAAAATAACGGTATGATATGTATAAAATATGAATAATATATATAGATACATAAATACAAATTTGTTAATTTAATAATTTATATACACAAAATAAAAACATTTTAAATAATTCAAATTCAAAAAAATGACATCAACTTATAGGACTTGAGAAGAGATTCCTTTAATTTGGATTTTGGTACATTTCTGTTAAGGTTAGTTGATTATAGCATGCCTCTTGCAGTAACTGCTCCTGCATCCTGATATGATTTGCTATGATTGACATGATTTAAGGAAGTAGTTTCTTTGCTGCATTCCACAAATC
Organism: Maratus speciosus; assembly: GCA_963932465.1. Taxonomy (NCBI): domain Eukaryota; kingdom Metazoa; phylum Arthropoda; class Arachnida; order Araneae; family Salticidae; genus Maratus; species Maratus speciosus. Next base: position 82,075,046 of record OZ010794.1, read on the forward strand.
AATTGTACAGCTGAAAAATACCAGTAGCTCATTTTGAAAATTTTTTACCCACCTCATTTGTGTTGGTTATCGTCATCACTTTAATTAGACATATCATTTGTTATTATGCACACAAATCTCACTGGCAGTCATATGAGGACTTACAGGAGTATATTCATCAACAATTAGACAATCTTACATTGCCTTTTGATCCAGTAATTGAACTTCTGGACAAGAAAGTCATTTAGCTGAGTGAAGCATATCTGCAATAATTTCCTTCTTAAGTCTTCATTCCTCGATCATTCACATCATCAAAAAATATCGCATATGGCCACAAATTATATTACTCATGGATGATTGTATATCTGTCTGCTGCATTCCATGCTTCGCATATAATACATCTATAGATTTACGTTCTTGAAATAAACCAAATTTTGTTTCAGTTATCATTTTACATTCCTGTTTTCGGGGCATTCTGTATACTGGGTTTCCAGCTAACGGATCCGACACTGTAGTTGTATTCCTAAATTGCACAAGAAAATGCATAATTTTTATACCTGTAATCAATTATATGGAACTTTAAATAGGGGAGACCGGGGCAAGTTTTCCAACTTTTATAATTTTATTTTTGTATTTTTTATTTTTAACTATTTTGATATCTACAGGATATAATTGTATTCCTTAGACCTTTCTGTACAAACTGGCACAATTATTTTTCAAAAAACTAAATATACTTTTTCACAAAAAATCGTTAAGTCTAATCATGTTGCTTTGGAAAATGCGCCCCGTATGCGGGGCAAGTTTTCCAGTCTACTAAAAATGGTCAGGGGCAAGTTTTCCGACTATACTTTAAATGGAAAAACACAGGAAATAAATCTTGCATTTTATTTAATAAGTATTTTTTATTGTGAACTAAATTCACAGTAATATAACAGTAACATAAAAAACAGTTTTAATCCATTTTATAGTTCAAGACAAAGGTACAAACAGCTCCCTGGCCGGGATTGGATTTTGTTTTTTCTCGCCCCTTTTATCTGATTCCTTTTGCAGTTTCCCTTTATTTAGATTAATCTTTTTCTCCATTTTCAGTTGATTTTTAACAGGAGAATCAGTAAGTACAATACTTCCTATTTTTCATTCTACTCCGTGTTTGCCTCCTTAGTTCAGCCTTCGCAAAAGTCCTAACGTCTTCTGGTGTAGGCAAAGTTTGTTTGGATGTAGAAGGAACGCCTTTTTCATAAGCAATAGGGAAATTTT